>CM040424.1:63957972-64299472 GCA_022702705.1 Papilionanthe hookeriana x Papilionanthe teres
TTTTTACTTTTTCTGCACTTTTTCTACGTGGAATAATTTTCCCACCGGCCGAAACCCTCGCCCGACTCGCCCGAATCTCCTTTCAAGAAACTCTCGCCCATGTCCTTCTCTCGCCTTCGCCCCGAAACCAACGCCTTTGTGACCATCCTCGCGATACAGTCGCCTTTAGAGCTAGCTGGGAAGGCAACCAGATCGCGGCGTGCAGAGGCCACGGAAACTCCCTTCTTTCTCCTCTTTGCGCTCCGCTCCTTCCCGAAAGCATCGAGGTAGGCGAGCCTGTTCGCTCAAAGTTCCCGGATTTACAGAGTGCAGAATATAAAATATAAGAGCTTCTTCCCATCCACCTCTACGCCACAAGCATGATCACCGGAGGTCAGAGCTTGGCTTTCTCAGCGCCAGCTTTCTCAAATGACGCGAAGAAACTCCTCGTGTGCACAGGAAATATCCTCTCCATATTCAGCACATCTACGGGCATGCTGGTACTTCTATTCTCTTCAATTTTATCGTCTTCTGGATTTGGGTTGTTTGAACCCGAAGTAGGATCCAAAAACAGCAATTTGATGCATAAGACGGAGTCTTTTGTCGTTAGATAACGGAATTGGAGGGTCACACGGATCTTGTTACTTCAGTTATAGTGGTGCCAGCTTCGGGCCCTGTGAGCAAGTTCATGTCTTACTGCTGGACTTCTTCTTTAGACGGAAACATTTGCTATTGGGATTTCTCAGCAGCAGAGTTGATAAAGAAGATCAACACTCAACACCCAATCATCTCCATGGTAATAGGAATCTTCCATTTTTCTCGTGGTTTATATTTATTTATTTATTTTCAAGAACTCGAGGGCTTTGGAGACATTAAACATCATTGAATGGTTGACTACGGCATATAACATTCTCATGTTTATGCTTCTTTTGTAAAGTTTTATTTTGTTAGCTTGATCATGCAGGGTTATGCTGTGGCATTGGTTTTATGAAATGCAGAACACCTATCAGTTGTTCCGTAAAGTGTATAAAAACAAAGCATGAAATTAGATGCTCCTTTGGGTACTGTTTGAATTTTTGGTGGCATCTTTGGGCAGATTTTAGTGCAATAGTCTCACCAACAGCAGAAAATTGAATTAACCCCCAATTCATTAATTGATTAGATAAAAGAGGGCACTTCATGGCACCGCAAGCTTGTTTAACGTTGGGCTTATTTAGGGGCTATATGGTTGCAAGCATTCCTATTATGTTGTGAATGAAATACATGACTTCTGAAATTTTTTGTGTTTGTCAGGAAGGAAAAGAGGCTCAGTGAAAAATTTAAATTATTTACAATTTTATCACAATTTCATCTTTAATTTATTAAAATTTTTCTGTTGTGTGAACTACAAATACACCTCTTGTGTGAAGTGAGACCCTTCCTTGCCATTGTCGTCATTTCTGTCATCTGCTATTGCCTCGCCTTCGCCTGTCATCTTCACAATAATTGAAATTCTTTGCAAGCTATTATACACAAATAAATGCCAAAATCTTGTTACAAACAATTACAATTGCTAAGTATTACAAATACATGATTTTACTCTACATTGTGTTTAGAATATTTTAACTTTCCAAATATTTGTAAAGACCAACCTATGGTTTAAAATTTCACAATTAGATATTGAGATATTTTTCGTTTGTGGGGTGAGGTAGCTGTCTCGTCGTTTTGAGATATACTACGTGTAATCAATAAATTGCACAAAAGAAGTATTATATTAAAAATATATATATATGAAGTAGCGATATTAACATTTAACCTTTTAATATATTAAAGCGTAATATATTTACATTTTAACATAGTGAGTAACAAATTGTAAAAAGTATAAAGTGACATTAAAATCATAACATTAAATTTTGAAATAAGCAATGTTAGACAAACATCAAAGTAAGAACTAATGACATAATGTTTTCAACTAATTTTAACACAATAATGCTTTCTTTCTCACTCTTATTATCTAACATCAAGGTAATAACATAATAATTAATTATTTGAAATAGCTTAAGATATGATTCCAAGAGAAATTTTTTTGGAGAGTTCTAAAAACTAAAGCTATTGATATGATTTATATTCAAGTCATTAAAGATATGTATATTTGAGCTGTTACTTTCGAACAGAAGAATAATTGACTAAGTATTTTCTATGTTAATTGGATTACATCTGGGATTGACTTTAAGCCCATATCTTTTTGCTTTAGTTATGGATTTTCTTACAGAGCAATTACAGGAGGATGCAGGTTGGTGTATGCTTTTTGCTGATGATATTCTTCTTGTGGATAAGACTAGATAAATAGTTAAGGAAAAAGTTGAATTATGAAGGTCTACAATAGAGTCCAAATGTCTCTGTTTGAGTAGGTCTAAAACAAAATACATAGAATATAATTTTAGCAGTGGTAGATTTTGTGGCATAGTTGTAACAATGAGTGATCAAATCATTAAATGGAGTCAACATTTAGATATCTTGGGTCTATTGTTCAAAATGATCATGATATAGATTGGGATGATACTAGTTGAATTCAAGTTGGATGGTTGAAGTGGAGGGATGCATGGGGCCTACTGTGTGATAGAAAAGTACTGTTTATACTTAAAATTTTATAAGATGTTGGAGAGACCTGCAATATTTTATGGTGCATAATGATGGCTTATAAAAAAAAGCATATCTCTAAGTTAAGTGTCTCATAGGTGATGAGTAACTTGACACTTGGATACAAAATGTGAAATGAATGTATCCATGAAAGGGTTGGCGTAGATCATGGAAATTTATAACTATGGGAGACCTAAAGCATAACATAAAGTTTTTGCAAAATGACAGCTGAATTTCTGGATAGTGTCATATCTAAAATCTAAAATGCCTTTTTTACTTGCAAAGACAAAATTTTTTAAGAGAGCCTTTTATGATTTTGGTGCCGACATGACATACCAAGTGAAACTATACACAATTTTATGTTTGATACATGTAAAAGCTTTCCTTAAAAATGCTGCAAAAGAAGCTTATGTGAATGGAAAACTGGTCTGAAGCATGGAGCCTAAAGCCTAAGGCCGAAACCAAGGATGGCTGAAAAGTATTATTCATTTTAAATTGGTTATGCAAGCTTTGAGTTGATATTGGCAAAAGTATGTAGGAAAATTTGCTTACGTAGAAGACATACAATCAATTAGAAAAATAAGGAACCATGTAGCCATTGTAGACCCCATTCTTCAATATAATAAATAATAATGAATTCATTTGTTTGTCTTATCATGGCTGCTTTTTACATTATAATAAGTGAATTTGCATTAAAAAATATGTGAATTTGCCTCATTAATGCCGAAATATATATACTTATTTATTATCCATAGCACCTTTAACCGTTTAAGGGAACATCTCACTAAATTACATCTCTAATTTCTGGTAAAATAGAAGCTTCCTTAAGAAAATACATAGAGAAGTTGTCTGTAGATATAAAGCAATGATTTCTTTTGCACCCATTTTGTGTGAACATTTTGTTATTACATTTGAGGGAGTCTTGAGGGGTTTTAAGAATTTGAAATGAATGTTGTCTTCTTATTGTTTTCAACCAAACTATGGATTTAACAAATTTTATTTATTATGAAAACATATTTTCTAACTTCATGCAACTAAATTAGTTGGAACATAATTTCATCACATAGATTTGCTAACCTTATATTTTTTTGCAAGAGCAGCGAAAGCAAAAAAAACTTGTTCTTGAATCTATACGTGAATTGTAACTTGACGCATCATAAACCATCTATTGCATTGCACATCTCTCCATTTTGAAGCCTCAAGTTTGATAATTACAGTGCACTTAAAATAGATCATAAGCAAATCAATTGAAACCTCGAACATGCAATTTCAGTAGATTTCACAGTAATGCGCCCTCGATTGAAGAAATTTGGGGAAAATATCAAATAACTGCAACTGATTTTTGTTAACATATTCCAGCTTAGATAGATATTTAAGGATTTGGATCATGTAACTTCTTTGACCAAACATTTTGAAATGATTCGGATGGGATGGAAAAGGAGCAATTAGTGTCTCGCCTTGATCTTGATGAAGTTTTAACACACTTCAAGTAGCACTGTTTGACTATAGGTAATCATTTTGCTTCTCTTTTTGGCTTGTTATAATGTGAAGAAGCAAAAGAGATTCACTTTACGCTTGCTATGCTTCTGTTGTTTGCTTCTGATTCACCAATGGAATATTCCTAATTATATTCTTTAGGGCATGTTTAGCATCACTTTTGTTTCATCTTTTTTAATTTAAAAAATATATTTGGTTATTATAATTTTTATATTTTTATATTTTTTTTGTTTTTAAAAATATATGTATAAACTAGCCAAACAAAGAGAAAAGAAAAGTAAAGATTTAACTCAAGTAAAGTGTATTAAAGATGAAAATCAAAAAGTGCTTTTCTTGAAAAAGATATTTAACATAGGTGGGTGAGTTATTTTGATAAAGCTTTTTAATGATGATGCTTGAAAGTACGATTGACCTTAGTGATCTTAATATCGTTAATAATAATAAAACTTTTCATTTTTACCGTCGCATTAGTAAAAAAGAAGTTGATGAGGCTTTAAAGAAAACCAAGGGGAAAGTCGTAGGACTGATGATATCCCGATTGAAGTGTGGAAATGTTTAGGTGATTTGGGGGTTTCCGGCTTACTAAACTTTTTAATATTATTTTAAAAACTAAAAGGATGCTCGAAGAGTGGAGAAAGAGCATTATGGTCCCCATTTTTAAGAATAAAGGAGACGCACAAGAGTGTGCAAATTATAGAGGAATTAAATTGATGTGTCATACTTTAAAATTATGGGAGAGGGTAATTGAACATAGGTTAAGCCGTATTACGAAGATTTCTCATAATCAATTTGGATTTATGCCGGGCAGGTCTACCATGGAAGCTATACATTTATTGAGAGGTTTGATGGAGAAGTACATAGATAATAAGGAGGATCTACATTTGATTTTTATTGATTTAGAAAAAGCTTACGATAAGGTTTCTAGAGATGTTCTTTGGAGAGTCCTTGAGAAGAAAGGTGTTGATAGGACTTATATTCAAGTCATTAAAGATATGTATGCTAGAGACTGTTACATGTGTTCGAGCCGAAGGAGGATTGACCAAGTATTTTACTATTTCGTTGGTTTACATCAAGGATCGGCTTTAAGCCCATATCTTTTTGCTTTATTTATGGATGGTCTTACTTGGGCATTTACAAGAGGATGTACCTTGGTGTATGCTTTTTGCTGATGATATCCTCCTTGTGGATAAGACAAGAGAAAAAGTTCAGGAAAAACTTGAATTATGGAGGTCTACATTGGAGTCTAAAGGTCTTCGTTTGAGTAGAACTAAAGCCGAATACATGGAATGTAATTTTAGTAATAGTAGGTCTAGTGACAGCAGTGTAACTTTGGGTGATCAAATTATTAAAAGGTGTGAACGATTTAGATATCTCGGATCCATTGTTTAAAGCGATGGTGATATAGATGGGGATGTTAATGGTAGAATTCAGGTTGGTTGGTTGAAGTGGAGGAATGCGTCTGGCCTATTGTGTGATAGATAAGTACCGCTTAGGCTGAAAGGAAAATTTTATAAGATTGTGGTGAGACCTTCAATGCTCTATGGTGCTGAATGTTGGCCTTTAAAAGAGAAGCATAATGTTAAATTAAGTGTTGCCGAGATGAGAATGATTAGGTGGATGAGTGGCTTTACACTTAGAGACAAAATGCGAAATGAATATATCCGTAAAAGGGTTGGAGTTGCACCGATGACGGATAAAATTAGAGAGAGCCGCCTTAGATGGTTTGGTCATATTAAACGTCGACCACCTGATGATCCGATTAGGAGAGTAGATGTTTTAAATACAACTTATGTTAAGAAAGGCGAGAGGCAGACCTAGGAAAACTTGGGCTTATTGCATAAAAAATGATCTTAATTTATTAGAATTAAACGAAAATTTGACACTAAATAGGACGCAATGGAGAAAAAGGATTCATGTAGCCGACCCCACTTAGTGGGATTAAGGCTTTGTTGTTGTTGTTGTTGTTGTTAAAAACAACTATCTCAATTAAATATATTTTAATTTAAATCATGACATAAAAAGAAAAGTGATCCCGAACAGTCCCCTAGTATTTATAATATGATGCATTAAAAAAAAGAGCAGTGACCTTGAATTCATACATTTTTATTGCTGTTCATTGTCGTATTCTTCTAACGTTTTTTCTTTTTTCATTTCTCTTTTAACTCGATGATGCCTTCTACAGAAGTACTCTCAAATAATGTCTCATATAATGTATTCATGCAGGTTATCCCTAGTCTATCACGCCATCCAGCCAACAACATTGAGAAGGAATCAAAGCTCTACGCTTTTTTATCAATCGAAGATCCAAGCAAACCGGTTGATAAGCCAAAAGCCTTATGTGGACTAGTTTAGCTGTACAACTTAACTACTCGCGTTGGGTTGGAGGATTGTTGTGTGAGGTATGATCGAAAGGCCAATGTTAACTTGTGGAAATGACTTCATCTCTAATTCTTCACTCTTGCTGTTTCTTAGATTACTGGTACTATAAATAATAGTTTTGCTTAATCTTGTTATTTAGCCCCCAAAAGCTCTACGAATGAAGATATGATATTCGGTTGAAATGGAATTGACTGCATGGTAGATTTTGGCTAAGTTGAAAATTTTCTATTTGCATTTTTTTTTTGTGAAAAATGTTTGTTTTATTTTAACTCTCATTTTTAAATAAAAATAGAACTCTAGTGATTTCAAAAAAAATAAAATGAAATATATATAACAAGGTAAGTTCAACCTGCCATCAACCTTGTCATTGTCAATCTTCTAGATCCTCTTTTACTTGCTGTATAACTAGGTGCCAATTATTACTTCTTGGAAGGCTTTTGGAAAGGCTATTAAAGGATGGATCTTAGTTGATTTTTTGGTCGGCTTTCTTCTTCGACTCAACTTTCCATCAATGTTAAATTATTGTTTAGTGGATCCACAAAGTTGAAGAAGACAAGCAACCTTTTGAATGAGAGTTCTATTTAATGGAGCTTTTTTAATATGGTCTATGAAACCATCAACTCTCCTAACCATACAATCTTGAATTGATCTCTTATTCATAACCCCATAAGGATGTGTTCTTTGGTACCCTAGTGGTTTTAATCTTTATTACTTTAGGGCTTTCTCATGCATCCAATAATAAAATTAGTGGTTATATTTCTCCTAGCTATAATCTTCTGAAAACAACTATGCTTCAAAATGGAATGAATAAAAGTTGAAAGAATGTTCAAGCCAATAAAGAAAATTTTGAATGAAAAGGGATTTATCATATTTTGTGATGGTGGGGCAAGTGCACAAAGACCTCTAATTAATTCATTGGTTTTACAATGTCTAAATTTTTCTTTATGAAAGGCATCAAATGCAAAGGAACATAAAAGGATAAGTTGTCTATTGCTAATTAATTCAAAGAAATAATTGTGGAGATGGGTGCAAATAAAGCGGTTCAAATAATAGCACTAATAATTTGGCTATATGTAGAGCTGCATGAACACTAATTGGGACTATGTTATTTTTTCTTGGACTTCTTGTCATCTTGTGCTGTTCACACATTGAATTTTAAAGAATATTTATACTTCAAAGAGTTGAGGGTGATGAAATTGCCTAGAATGAATGTAAATGGTTCGATGGCATTTTAGGAGGTATCAACTTTATCAAGATTACAATAAATATCTGGATAAAATTGTCCATTTTTAATGACATTGTAAATTTAAAAATGTTGGATACAACTGTCTCGTTTTACCTCAACAAAAGTTATGATTAAGCTGTTTAAAATAGTAAAATAAGATTTACAAACAATGGTTACAAGTGAAAGGCGGGATATGCACTATGAAGATAATGTTAAAAAGGCGAATTTTGTGGAGAAAAAAAAAAAAATCATAGATGAATTGTGGTGGTATAATATTTATTATTTTATTACTTTTATAGAGCCTATTTATGATATTTTAAAAGTAGGCAATACAGATAAACTTTGTCTCCACCTTGTGCATGATATGTGGAATTCTATGATAGAGAATATGAAAATGAATATGTAAAACATAAGAGAAAGGCAAAATCTACATTTTTGATAAAGTTATATAGGACGTTCTTATACAAAAATGAAATAGAGCAAAACTCATTTTCATTGCGTAACTTACTCTCTAAATCCAATGTCTCATTTATTTATTTTCCTCCTTTTCTAACTAGTAATATCACTTACTAGTTATAATAACGTGTTGCAACCATTTTTGACAAAGTGAATTGCTAAATCGTGTTGAGATATAAGGACATTGAGATATCAAATAAGAGGAACAAATGTTTGACAATGATTAATTTTAAATTTACGAAATAATTTTGATTTAGTGGTGTTCTTACTAATCATGAATCCATAGCTTCTAGAGGTAATATGGTGGAAATGTGTGGTGGATAATTTATGGAGCTGGTTTCCTACGACTATAAAATTTTGGGGTTGTTTGGGATCATTTTATGTTTTTTATTTCTTTTGTTCTATTTTTAGTTTGTTTTATTTTTGTTTTGTTTTTGTTTTAACATAAACAAAAATAGGTTCGGTAACACTTATGATTTTTTTGTTTCAAAAATTTAAAATAATAATAAAATATAATCGTGATGGTTTTTTGGTCTTAAGGTTGAATTTGGCTTGAGAGAGCAGGAAAAAATTAAAGGGCAGCAATAGGATAGAAGATGGGGGCTTGTTTGATTGTCGAAGAAGGTTATGTGGAGTTTATCAGAGGTAAGGTGGCGACTGAGAGGAGTTTGCCCAGGTAAAATGCAACAATGTAAGTAGATGGGAAGTGTTATGTTAACGTGCGAAGATGGAAGTAGAGAGGGAGAGGTTGTTTGGAAGTGGGAGGTTGCCGACGACTGGGCTACTACACTATAATCTAGAGAGGATAAAGGCATGAGGAACGAAGTAGGAGATTGAGATTTGCTAGTGAAAAAAATGAGGAGTTTCATGAGCTGGTCCTAGGAAGACGACTGAGGGGAAAATGAGGGCAAATGTGTCGACATGCATTGACGTTGGCATTGGGGAAAATAAGGCAACAATGTCGGCATCAAAGATGGGCTCCGGGTCAGGGTTGAGATCGTTGTCGAGATTGAGATCGAGATGGTTGGAGTTGTTCTGACAATACAAAAAGCCGACATTTCCAATTTTAATTTTTTGAAAAACAAAAAACAATTCAGAAACAACAACAAAACATGTTCTGTTTTGTTTTCTATTTTAAAAAAAATAAATAAGGAAACAAAAAGTAATCCAAACAACATCTTAGCTTGTAAATTGTTAGCTCAATCATATTCATTTTTTTATTGTGAGAGAAATTGGACTTATTTTTTATTAATTCACTCGAGAAATAAGGTCATTTTTCAATGGAGTAATGATTTAGTATTTGTACATACTAATTTTTATTTTTTATTTAGACGAGTTTATAATATAATTCTGAGACTAATTTATGATATATTGGTGGAAATACAATAATTTTAATGAATGATAATAAATATTTCAACTTGTTGCTCTATCTCTTAATGTATCTTTAGAAATTATTTGTGGCCTAATATGTGTCATTTAAATGCATGTCACTCTTTTAGAAGATAAAATATCGATCTCAGGCAACTAATTCAGTTTGAATTGCATGAATTGATTATTTATATATTTTTCTTAAAGACAAATAGCTTGGATAAAGTATTGAATTAAGTGGTATATGCATAAATCTTCTTAAAAGAAAAATAAATTTTTTTCCTAATTTTTATTTATTTATACTTTTCTTTGAAGAGAATTTTCTATAGTAAAATTTTGAGCATTAGTTTGCAGATTCACCCTCAATGCTCGTCTTCAAATTAGGTATTTTACAACATTCTTTCTATTTTAAATCAACTTTTAATGCATATTTTCTTTTTTATAATTATTCATGAATGTATTTATATCACTAGTTTATATAATTTATTAGTATTTTGATTCATAAAAGCGCCTTCGCTTTGCGTCGTCGCCTTGCCCATTGCATGGCATTTTATGCTTTGATAACATTGCTTTAGAGTAAATCTGGTGAGAGCAAAATAAGGATGACTCATGAATGCATCTTTGATTTGTAGAATGGCTCGACAAAAATATTGATACCATTTTGATCCAGGAATTTTCATCAGAGTTTCTTCAAAGCTTGGTAGGAAGAAAGAATATAGAATTGAATATGTGCATCACATGTTGACAAGTATACTGGGTACAGTAAACATTCTTTAACACTTCCTTATTCACGACTATTAGATGTTCCATTTTTGAATTAATAAAATATTTCTTAAAGCTAAATAAAACTTGCATGTTAAACAACAAAAGAGATGATTTTTTCTGAGCTCGTTGCAAATAATTTTGCTTGGCTAATTGTATCAAGCTGCCTTGTGCATTGGACATGGTTTTAAAACTTGCATGTTAGACAACCAAAGAGGTGAATTTATCTATGCTACTTGAAAATAATTTTGCTAGGCTATTTGTCATCAAGTTGCCTTGTGCATTGGGCAAGGTTATATTGCCCACTACCACCGGTGAGCATGATAAAAGCTCGGGTTGTAAGTAACCGACCTGTTATAAACACTCAAATTGAGCAATAAGTCCCATATTTAATTTAAAGTTAAATTTTAAAAGTAAAACGCAAATCAAGAACCTATATGACTTCTAAGTGTACTTGCAATGAATGCAAGCCCCTATCCTGATTAATTTGGTTGAGGCAAAGCCAAGAAACCCATTAAATAAAATACTTCAGCCTTCCCAGGGATGTAAGATCGATCCCATAATTACTTGGGTGAGTATGTCACATGCTCATCAATTAAAAACCAAACCTTCTAATCAAACATCTTTCGTATCAACGCGTTTTTTTTAGTCGGGGTATAACTTCTACACAAGTGATAGTCATTCTATGCCTCATAGCTCTTGTTGATCATGTCTGGTTTTTTTGAATTGCAAGAACACATGTTTTATGCCACTAAACTATTGTGAAAAATTGATATGATAAACCCTTTGGTGATTCAATGGTAACTTGAAAGCATGACACATCTTTGAGTTATACATCCACTTTTTTTTTATATTATTTGAGTTACTTTTGGTGAGGCAATCTATGGCTTTTAATTAGGCTTCCTAGGTGTTAGGGTCTAAAATCCTGTGAAGCTTGGCAGATTGGACCCATGGAATTAATTGGGTCTCCTTATATTGAACTAACCATTCCTCATGAGTTGAATTCAAACATAAATAATAAATTTTGGGCAAAAATTTGAGCCTAGATTTCTGTAATCACAATGTTAGATCTAAATAAATCATAGTCAAAACATTAGGGAAAATTTTGTTAGAGCAAATATAATCTACCTAAAAATTGCTTCTTAGTCATGTCATTTACACATTCAGGGAGGCATGAGGGAAAGAGTTGTCGTTTCGTATGCGATCACATAGCCAACTCACATACTTATTCTGTACATATAAAACAGATAGCTCCATGATTTATGTTGTATTGTCATAACATGAACTTCCTAATCTCTAGACTTGGGGTTCATGTTTACAAAGTTTATCATTCATCCGCATATGATGTCCCTAATTGAGAGCACAATCCTAAGAGGGAGGGATAATGAATTATAGAGGCTTGCGCCTTCAATAAGTCTTATTTTTCCTTTGATCTTTATAAATCTTAGCATCTTCATCCAAGATAATTTGGTTATGTTAACCTTTTTTTCTAGAGAATCATGATTTTTCTTCATTTGAGAGAGTCTAATTTAGAAGCCTATATCTGCATGTCTCAGTTAATTTAGGACCTTGCAACTCTGCTTTTTATATTTTTCCTTTTAAAACTAGCTTTATCACTAGATCATTGTGAAATATTTATAAATGTTTGCTTAAATTTTTTTTGTAATGTTTTACATGGTAGTCATTTCACCTACTTTTTTATATCTCATTCTTTGAAGTGGTTTATCTGTTTCTTTTAATATTAAGCATAAAAATTTGATATTCGATGTATCAATGTTAACGCCTTTTTTTTTTTAAGACTCGAAAGCCACAACCAATACATGTGAGTAAATCAGGAGAATATATTGGCATTATAAAGAAGCGCAAACTGTTTATTTGGCAAATCTCTTGCAAGCGATTTAGAAGCGATGAAGTAACAAAGATCAGACCGCATCACACAAAGAACTTGAGCACATTTGCATTCCATCCAACGGAGAGAGTTGTAGCTAAAGGTGATGTAACTGGAAGCGTACTAATATGGAGACGATTTGGGCAGAAAACGTTCTAAAAAAACTTGGTAGTTAGAGATGAGGAAGAGAAGCCTGGTGTAAGAGATGATGATGACGCTGATTCATGTACAACATGACATTGGCATGCAAATGAAGTCAAATTTCTTTTATTTCTCCTCTGATGGTGCATATTTGTATTCAGGTATGCTAAATCATCCCCCTTAATGATTTAAATTTGATGGTTGAGCCTCTTTATAAGCAAGAAAATTTAATTTTATTTGTTGGTGGCCTTTAAACATAATTCTTGATTCCGACAAAAACATTTTTGTCTGATTCATGTAAACCAGGAAAGATGAACTTATTGGATTCCATTGAGTCTTGGTTTCTTTCTTAAGAGGGCTATTTTTATTAAGATAATATTATGTACTATTAGACACATTGCTCATCTTGGAAATAGCTTTATAGCGATGGTGTTTTTCACATTAATTAAATAAATCTAGTTTTTTAGGTGGAAAGGAAGGAGTCATTGTTGTTTGGCAGCTTGACACCGGAAAGAAGAAGTTTAAACCTCGTTTAGGAGCTCCACTCATAACTTTCACAGATTCACCAGATCCCAATTTTTCGTGTGTAAGAAACTATGTTTATTTTAATCTTTTGATTTTGCCTTGTAATTGAATTAATTTTATGTTATTTCCAATGTTGCTTATGTGGGCTAATATGGCCTTGTTTTAGATTAGTGTACAAGATCCGATTCTCCTTCTGGCCTTTTGTATGAATATGAATTTGATATTGGGGGCTGTAGGCATGTTCACTTCTCATTCATCATAGTTATTAGTATGTTTCAGGTTGATTTTAACATGATAATAATTGATTCTGTCTTGTTTGGGAGCACTTAGCTTCTTACTGTATCGATAGAATATGAAGTGTTAATTATCTTTTAAAAGATCAGCCCTTAGTGACATCTCCCAATGTAATTGTATCGATCTACAACAATGGTGTTTGTTTAAATGTGATTTATTACCTTTCTTATGAATTGTACTGTAATCTCAAGAGCAATTATCATTTTTGCCCCTAGAGATTTAGAAGATTTAGTTTTTATAATATAGTTCTCTATTGTTTGGCAGAATATTATCTTATGCTAATTTTTCCATCCAACTTCAGTTGAAATAGAGGTTTGGTTATTCATTTAAAATTAAAAAAATTTTTTTTGAAACTCATTTAACATTTCCAAATCAATTGACAAGATAAGAGTGGAAGTATCGCATCGAGATATTAGTGGTAGAATTTGATTCAGAAAATTCTGATTTAGAGCAATTTTTGTTAGTCAAATACTATCATTTTATTTCACATATTCTTTTTAACAGTTAAATTAAATATTTTTATAATATTTTTATCTAATAAAAATATAATCAAAGCAGTTTTTTAAAATCATAAAATGAAAGTTCACAATTGCAAAAAAAAAATAGAGTATAAAAATCATGTTATCTGCTTGTATTTGTTGAAATGGAAAGTCGATTGTATGGTTTTTAAAAATCATTCTTGTTATGTTCAGTGCCTTTTCATTCCTAAAAGGTAATCATTCAAGTTCACAGGCTTGTCCAAAATTTTTTTATTTTTCATTTTAGCGTTTCATTCAAATCCAAATTATGCAAAAAGTTGTGAAGATAAGGCAGTTTGGTTATAATTTTAAGAAGTACTGAATTTTTTAAAATTTTGAAGGTTTTTTTAGGTTAGATTCAAATTATTGATGTTGTGAACCAATCTGCAATTGTACTTAAACTAATATATAATAATTCATGATAAATTTGATATATGAGATACGTTTTTTTTTTGTAAATCTTTTATAATATTTTAATGTTTAAATATAAATCTGAACTTAAATTGTAGCGCGATAATATAAAAAGAATATTTCGTATATTGTATAGGAATATCAATTAGTGATGTATAAAAGGCACATTCACACGTCATTTCAGAAATGTTTTCAATTATATTTAATTAATTCTTCCATCAATATGTTCGATGAGTAATCACAGAAAGAGCCATAGGGACAAAATTTTTTGTGGTTGAGGATCGTGGATGAATCATATTTAGTTTGGAAATTAGAATTTTTTCTTAAAACCTTAAATGAATAACCTATCCTTAGTATAGGAAAGCTAATATGAGGGAGGGATTTGATATTTTCACAAATCTCAGGGACCTCACCTCAGGAAACCATATAAGAGTTAGCCAAATCTCAAGGATGTGCATGATAATGCACTCAATGGAGACTTGACATTTTACCCGATCTTATGGAGTTAATATTATATTTTGCTAAACCTATTGGACATAAATGATAAAAACCCAAATTTTAGTTTAGAATACATGCTTTTCTTTTGTAAGTGTCAATTATTCCATCAACCAGAATTATCTTTTTATTTTTCTGAAGTGTCAAATCAACTTTCTTTACTTCAATAATGGAAATTGTTTTACAATAAAGTAATGTGCACATTTTCCATGCTTGTACATAGACAACTAGTAGATTTATTATTTTCAAGGTGTAGTGATGCTTTCATTAAATGATATACGCCAAAACTATTCATTCATCTCTTTAGAAGGATTCCTTTAGGCACATTTATAGCTTCCTGGTTATCATAAATTTTTGTTGATCAATTTTAGCTGCATTCATGTCTGTTTCTTTAGGTTTTACTGACATCAACAACTTCAGCTTTCTTGTTCAGATAATCAAATCCATTTGGTAAAGATGCCCACAATGGAGATCATCAAGTCTATTTCAGGAATTAAGGTTTGTAACGTTATATTCCTTCTTCATGTTTCTTATTTCAACTATGCTTCTGAAAAGGAAACTAATTTACTGATTTACATTCATTAGCATTGTTTTGGTTTATGGTTATTGTAGACATGTGTTCTAACAGTCTGTGTTCAGTTGCCTTTCTCATTTCCAGATTCACATGAATGCTCAACCAATAAATTTGCCTTTCATAATGAGGCTGGATTAATAGCACTGCGTACTGAAGATTATTGTATACAATTCTTTAGCTTGTTGGACAACATGGAAGTTTCACAGGTGTGCCACTTAGGAAGCGGCTTTTACTTTATCTTAACTTTGAGAAAATTAGATTAATCATCAAGCTTATATGATTGATGGACTCATTGTTCGTTCTTTCCAGGTGCAAGTATGTGAAAGGAACTTCCAACCCATTGATGATGCCACGGTAATTGATTTCGCACTTCTAATATAAATTTTCACTTATTCTTATGTTGGTTTAATTATCAGTAGTTGTCATCTTTTATTCTTCTCTTTGAAAAATTTATCCTTATTTTCTTATGACATGTGCTCTTTTATGCTTCATTTAGTAGTTAAAGTATTCTTTCTCTATTTAGTTGATACTAAGTGGAAACCATAAACAAATAGTTGGTTAACTCGAGTTTTTATTTTATTTTATGGCGGGTTATATAAAGTTGACAGAACCATCCATGGAAACATGGGCGGGATTACAGGCACAGGAAGCCTGCAATACACTTTTTTAATCCTTAGATAAGGTGACATTTATGTAAAAATTGAAGTTTAGGTTTTAAATTTTTAAATACATTAGAATTGTGAGGCATGTATGTAGCCTCCATTTATTTTAAACGATAAGAAGAAATAAAATATTGAATAATTAGTGAAAAATAGAATAAGTCCCTACCGGAGTTGAATTCACGTCCAATTTTAAATATAATTGAAATAAGTGAAGATGTATTAATAGTCTATTTTTGAAGTGATTTGCTTTCAAAAAATAAATTTTGTAAGTATTTTTAATTATTAACTAAAATTATAATATATATATATATATATATATGTACGTATGTATGTATGTATTTGCATTTAATACATGCTTATTAAAGTATGTTATAAATATATAAAAAACTAATTTAATATTAAATTTATTTTCTAGTAAATCAAATTAATTTCAAAGTTTAAATTAGCGTATATAAATTTTATTTTATTTTGAGTGAAATCTTGATATTCAAACTAACTTATAAGTTTTATTATTATTTTGAGATGCAACACACACACACACATACACACACAATTTATTATTTTATAATTAATAAAAATCAAATTTATGTACATTCGCGTAATTTTTTTTGTCATTACATTTTATCAATTTTATTTAAAACTAAAAAAAAAGTAAAACTGTCAATATTGGTCTCAAGCTTGAATTAATTTGCGCCCCTGCTGAATAAATTTTCTAGCTCCACCCCTACATGGAAAGTATAAGAAGTCATGGCTGACAATTTTTTAAACTATTAATGTAATAAAACTTCTCTTGAGACAACAATCTAATATATCAGTATTGTGGAGCTTACTGGACTTTAGTTGATATAATGTAGTTGGTTATCTAATTTCACTTTCGCAGTAACATGAAATGATGCAGTAAAGGTCATGAGTCTAGTTTAAGCCTTTTTACCTCATAGGAACCAATGTGTGATTATGTGTTGTCAAATGTTTAGCTTTTTTTTTGAAGCAGTGTAGGTAGCTAGAAAAAGATTAACTTTTCATATATCAGTAGCATTATCATGTCTTTATTTCATAGGGTATGGAAAGCTGTTTGACATTAAAAATGTTATTATTGATATTTTCTTTGATAGGTGTTCAGAACTTATCCCATTTTTTTTAGGTTAAAGAAACCGTCTTTTGCTATTCTAGATGAAGATAATGCTCCATCTGATTGCTTGAAGATTTTAGAAAGTGATAAAATGTGCTAATTTTTTCATTCGGTAAGATTTAGTTAGAAATCAACATTGGCTTCAGGTTCAAAAAATTTGCTTAATACTCGATAAAATGTAATGATTTTGATTTAATACATAATGAGCGAAAGTAAAATCATCATTTTTCCAAGTATGCTTTCTATCTGCAAGCAATGAGATGACTTAAAGGCTCTCAAACTAACTTATATAATAAACAGGCTGATTTTGTTTCTGTAATCGAACAATGATAGGTAGCATGTCAAATTGTATGTTCAAGGTTTACTCCTATTGTTTCACAGAGTTCCTTATTGGCTTTGATTATAATGTTGGATGAAATAGATTTTAGTTTAACATTCCATATGCCATAACTAGTGCTTTAAGTGGTTAGCTTCGGCGGCTTTATTTGCATTTGGTTTTTTTTTGGCAATGAATGACTAAATCTGTAGTTTCTATAGACTTTTCTTGCTTATTCATGCCCATATTTTTTTTCATATAATTTCCATAGGTGTTTGTTGCTCTGATTGCTCTCTCTCCTGATGGCTCTATGATGAGCACTGTTGATGTCAAGCTTTCTGAGGAGGATTTAGGGGGTCTTGTGACTCTGAAGTTTTGGAGTGCTGATTCCTGGCTTGGAGAGTATACATTGTCTACTGTGATTTTTGAGCCTCACAGGTCAGATACATCTCAGACATTAAACCTGCATATTTTTTATTGGGGTTGGTAGAGAGTGCTTTCTCTTTCTCTCTCTTTATATATGTATATGTGTGTCGCGTTCCCTGATTCTTTGGTTGGCATCAGCTATGTCAAGTTCTAAGTCTCCTGGGATCGAGGGTTCGATCCTGTTGGTGTGTGGATCAGTTGAGTGGTTAGACTAGTTGGAGGCTCGTATCATAGCCTCCGACTAATTTTTTTTGTTAATATATATATATATATATATATATATATATATATATATATATATATATAGGCTAAAATGTGTGCCTACTTGTGTTTTTATGTGCTTCATGCATGCCTATGATATAAATGTTTCTCATACATAGTTTTGTCATTCATTCATCTTAATATCCTTATTTCCATTACACTCAAGTGTTAAAGATATTTGCATGGCCTAACATTTGGATTTCTACAATATCGTTGACCTAGTTGCATCTTAATAAAATTTATTTTTAAGTCTCTATGAGATCCTCTTATTATAGAAAAGTTTGAACGTGTGCCTTGATTTTTTCTCATCTTCTAATAATATTGAGTGATAATTGTTAATACTATACCCATTACCACTAATATACAATATTGAATTTCATAATTTTTTTCATTTTTCTATTATTCCAAATCCCTTATCCTTTAAAATTTTTCTAGTACTCTAACGGTAGAAATATCACTAATTAGAATTTTTTTTAAAAGCATGCACTAATAAACCTCGCTTTGAATATAATTTTTAATCATGTCCATAATCAAAGCGATATAATAAGATATAAACTCACGTTGATCATTTATACGTACTTATGATTATTGGAGCAAAATTCTTATGTGCGATTTAACAATTCAAATGAAAATCCCCTTTTCATGTATTTTCAAATTTTTAGGTTACAAAATCGTAATGACTTGGCTGGATATTTATTTAATTCTACACTTGTTTGATCCTCAAACAAGCAGGATTGATTTTCGTTAATGAATGTTACCAAAAGCATGTTTTTATATTTAGTATGTTGTGTGGACTGCGGAGGAACTAATTTAAATTGAATGAAGCTTTGTGTGCATGTCCTTGCATTCAAACTAAAGCCAGGGAATTTAATGTTTAGAAATCACTTTTTAATTTACTGTTTAGAAATCACTTATTTTCTTCCATTAAATTTACACCATTATTTCTAATACTTGATACTAAAGCTTCATAGAGTTATTATATATTTCTAATTCTACAGTTTTCTCATATGGTTGATTAAAATCAACAACATTAATGTTCATTTTATAGCGATTTAAATCAAACAGATAAATGAAAATATATGTATACATATATGTACGTTTACATATTTGTACACACACGCACTTATATATATATATATATATATATATATATATATATATATATAAAGAGAGAGAGAGAGAGAGAGAGAGAGAGAGAGAGAGAGAGACTAAAATATTTGCAAATGACTCTTCCATTTCTTTAAGGGGGATTTACAGATTTACAGCAACTGAAACTCTATTTCATGCAACTATACCTTAAAATTCCCCATACATCACTTTTGTTACCCGGTAAGCTGCCATCATCACACTGCTTCTAACTCCATTTTCACATAATAATGGGTTGCTTCAGACAACGCATTGGAGGACTGAAAACAAAAAATAGAGTTTTGATAAAATCATAATCCATTCAAACTTTTCTTACAGACCATGCTAGCTTGTGAAACTCATCCGCCGGCCCGAGACAAAACTGTCAAGTCATCACACTTATCCAAAAAGGAAAAGCAAGCACTAATCACTTCTCAGTTGTTTATTGAGATGACAAATGTGAAAAATTGCAAATAATTGCCGGAGCCAATTTCATGGAGAAATTAAAAGAGCTTGTCAAAGTTGAGATTTTTAAGGGGAGAAAAATTAACTTGTTAAAGTCTTAACTTTAATCAATGGCCTTCAGGCCAGGCGATTTGTCTATCTAGGACATTTTTTTCGACTGTTTTTCAGGAGGGGGAGAAAGGGAGTTACAAGCAGTTTGAGATGGCAACTTACTAGGTGGTAAGTGATGTATTACAAGGTTTTAAATGGTAGTTGCATAAAAGTGAATTTTAAGGTGTTTGATATTTAAACAATAGGGTTTGGGATGGTATGCCTGTAAATCTCACTTTCTTTAATTTATTTGAAAATGAAATACTTAAAACATCATGAAACTTTCAATGGGTGAAACATGAAAATAATAGTATATTGATTGAATTAGGAGGTCAAAGTAGAGTGAAGTTCTTTAATTTTGTTTTGTAAATACTTGTAGTGGCACTTGCATATCAATGTGTAAAAGATTTTTTTATTTTTTTTAGCTTGTAGAACTCCATAGGATAAATATTTGGTTGGGAATGCATGAAGATCTTGTTTTTTTTTCTTTTAATCCGACCACTGCTTAAACTTCTACCTTTCTCCTTTTTTTTTATTTTTTAACTCGTGACAAACCCATATGTGCTAGGCCTTAAACTCTAGTCCATATGGTTAGAGACAAAACACCCAACCACTAGGCTAAGTAGGCTGCACATAAAAGGAATCTCTTGCCTTTCCCGTTGTACTAACCAACCCAATCCAAATTAAGTTTAATCTGTGTTCAGTTTAGTGGAAAAAGAGGGGTTTGTTTCTTACTGGATCCAGATCCAAACAGTCGTTTGATTGGCAATCTATATAGATTTCCAAATTCTCTTGTTATGCAAGGCTACAAATACAATAAAATTTAAATGTGAGAAATGTTTTATCTTTCAAATGTTTTTATTGATATATGATATCTAAGTTTTTATACTTGATATTTGCTTGATTACACACACACACACACACACACACACACACACACACACACACACAAATATATATATATATATATATATATATATATATATATATATATATATATATATATATATATATATATTGTGTTTCAGCAGCTGCTGCTTACCGAATCTTCAACTCACTTCAGCCATTAAAGGCTTGTTCTGAAGCTTGGCCAAGGCATATTGTTTCTAGGTGAAATTTTGATGAACTCTTAGGAGAAGAATGTTGTCTCTACTCTCTCATCTGTCTTCTTTGTAAGGGAATTTTCTTCAGATATCTACTGGTTTCATCTGAACAAATGTTTATTATACTATATTAATTGCAATCCTTATATTTGCTCCCAAAAAAAAAAATGTGTGTAACCTGCTGGAATTTGTTTTTTGTTCACAGTAATGCGCAAATTTCTGCTATTGCATTCCGTCCTAGTCATTCCATGGTTGTAAGCTCTTCTTTTGGTGGAAATTTCAAGGTAGCATTTTTAATCAGCTATTTATGAGGTTCTCCTCACCCTTTAGTTAAATTTATAGTTGCACTTTTTTTTTTTATAATGCAGGTGTGGGTTAATTCTTCTAATTCCCCTCAAGAAGGCCAGGTGCATCATAAATATGAATGGAGATGCCAATCTGTTGCTTCATACAAGTAATATTCCTTTTTTCTACTTAGCTTTTCTATATTATAATTCTATGCTACCGAATTTCAATAGATTTTTATGATTTTTTTTCGGTTGTTTCCGCTCATATGAAAAATTGTCAGTCAAGGTAAGGATTAATGTGATTCGTAGAGATTTGTTATATTTTTCAAACAATTTATTTAACTTTTTTAGCTAAATAATTATTATGTATTTACTTGTATTTATCTTCTATTAACAAATTCTTTATTCAAATCATATTGCCTTAAGTTCCTTGCCATAAATTGTGGGGGCAGTTAACCAATCAAATTCAATCAACTAAAATATACAAGAACAAAAATATTGAAACTGCTTTGTTTGGAAAATTGTGCTAACCTTCCACAAAAAAGGCGAAGTAATCTTGATTGTTGTGAGATATAGCACACTTAAATGATGTTCGAAATAGTATGCAATCATCTTACTTGGTAAAACATAGAATTGTTAAGTCAATTTTGCTTTTAAGTTAAAGAGCTTGTTAAGGATCAAGTTTGTTTTTATTTTTCATTTTTTTATGTTTTTGTTTTTGTTTTAAAAATATATTTGTTTGTTGTGTTTTTCATATGTTTTTATTTTTTAACTTTAAAAAACTAATCGGTTTGCTTTTAAAAATGCTCAAAACAACTAATTTTTTTTTAAATGTTGATTTATTTTCAATATGACAAACATGCATAACATAAATAAAACAAAATAAAAATACAAAATAGAAAACGAAAAATAAAAGTGATCCCAAACTGCTCCAAAGAGAATACTTATTGTCAAGAAGTTTTGTTTTCATCATGATATGTAAATTGAATTGCTTGCAATAGTGCATTTTTAGAATTCAAATAAATACAATCACCAGTCACAACAACAACGAACCAAAAGTAAAAGAGTCAAATAGTGAAAATGACGTTGAAAGTTACAACTTTATCAAAAGGATATATTTGATGTTATATGGTCTCTTAAATGCCCAATGGCCCTCTTATTCTCTCAATTTATTCTCACATGCTCTTGCCTTCTGATGGAAATCTGAACTTGTAGGAACATGCCCATGACTGCAGCTACATTTTCCCCCGACGGCTCTATACTAGCCGTTGCAGCTGAAACCGTGTTCACCTTATGGGATCCCGACAAGAATGTTCTTGTAGCTGTAATTGGACATACGAGTTGCGGTAATGCTTTATTATTTCAGTGCATATCAGGATAAAATTTTATTTCTTTTTATTTTTATAAAAGTGTTTATTTGATGTATTTTTCTTGTGTTTTTAACTTTAACTTTATTTTATTTTCAACATGACAATAATCTTTTGTTTCGAATTAAAACTTAAAAATAAACAAAAAAGAAGAAGCTTGAAAAAAAAGAAAATAACTAAGGTGATCCCAAACAACACTTAATGGCCTACTCGAACTATAAAAAAAAAAAAGCTTTTTATGTTAACGATGACTTTTATTTATGTACTTTTTGAATGAGAGTTCTAAACCGTCTTTTGTTATTTGCAGCCAATTTGTGATATTGCATTTGTTGCACATTGTGAATATTTAGTTTCAATATCACGGGATTCAAAAACACAGTTGGCCGTTTGGAATTTGTCAAAGCTTTCTATGCATTGGTCTTACCAAATTTCTGCAGAAGGTTTGTTGAATCCTTACTTTAATATGGCATGCATATGCATCCCCATTCTTAGTTATAATGGTGTCTTTTTTTCTTTGGGAGGGCCTCAATGGGCTCAAGATGGAATGTTGTTCGCAGTAGGAATTCAAGTTAAAAGTTGAGAATTTGATGAGTTTGATATAGTAAATAGAACCTAACAACTAAAATACAACTAAAACAATGTGCTCATATTTATCCATAAAGCTTGAGATAGTAATCTTATTTGACCATTCATGAAACTAAACGATAATGAAAGAGCATGTATGAAGCTAATTCGAGCTAACAAATTTGTTTATGTGTTAGTATTTTACTGATGCAGATATTTATTGTGAAAGAATAATTCTTTGTACAAGAATATGAAAATATTATTCAAAAATTTAAAAGAAAATGATTTGCTTGAACAATCTGCCAGTAGCATGTTATTAAGATTTACTTTACTAATTTGTCAAAAATAGGCAAGAATGTTAATGAACTTTCGATACTTTTGGTTAAAAAATTTTTTTTTTTTATTTGCTCATTGTAATTGTCACTTTTGAGATATTTTGAAGATGTCTTTAGTGCCTAAACTAGTATTAATTTCTATTCTTATCCGAGCAAATGATGCACCATGAATTGATTATTTCTTCACTTCATTTTATCAATTTCAAGTAACCAAAAGATCCCTAAATAATTTGGTTGTAATTGAATTTATAAATCGAACTTTTTAAATAATAGTGAGAACATAATTCAGTTAGCTATGTATTCAAATGCTAACAAATATAAATAATATTTGCATTCAAGTTTTTTGACTTAGTGTGGCATGATTATTTTAATCTCTGCAGTGCCTCATTTTCTTACCTCCTTGTTTCAGCCATCTGCACTGCAAAAGATGGATCTCAGTTTGCTATCCTTGTTGTGAACAATCTGCATGGTAAAGCTTGTAAAAGTGACGCGAGAGGGGATAATTGTATTATTTGAAGCGGAAAATCCCATCCCTCTAGCAACTTGGGGGGTCGGGAAGGTACAACTCCTTGTCCTGTAATCTCAATTGTGCCTCTGAAAACTGATTCAGATCAAAATGTAGCAAATATAATGCACTGACTCAGGTGGTTATATTATCACTAACCGGTACTTTGTTGCTCTTATATAAAAAAATAAAACAACAACAACAACAACAAAGCCTTAATCCCACTAAGTGGGGTCGGCTACATGAATCCTTTTTCTCCATTGTGTCCTATTTAGTGTCAATTTTTCGTTTAATTCTAATAGATTAAGATCATTTTTTATGCAATACGCCCAAGTTTTCCTAGGTCTGCCTCTGCCTTTCATAACATAAGTAGTATTTAAAACATCTACACTCCTAATCGGATCATCAGGTGGTCGACGTTTATATAAAAAAATAAAAAATAAAAAATAAATAATAAATATTAACTTTGTTGCTCTTATGTTATGTAGAATTTAATTTATGAGAGCTATTGGTTTTTGTATTGAATACAAGAAACCTTTGTAAACATACTCTTATGTGTCATGCATTGCATTAAATTTTAATTGAGAGAAGTGTCAAAATATTCATCCTTGTAGGGAGGCATTTTAGTACCAGAGTGTATAAATATCAATTTATTCTCCACACTCTTTTAATGAGAGCTAAAATAATTTTTATTGGGGGATATTCAACAAATATTGATACTTTTATAGACTCTGGGATTAAGATGGCTTCACATAAGTGGTCAAGGGACTATTTTGACACTACTAGATTTTAATTTATGAGAGTAGCAGGTTACTATATTGGATGCACATAGTTTCCAATGAAGAAAAAGGTTATGGGACTACTTGGGACTTTGATTTGGTTGATATTTGTTAAGGCAACACATTTGGTCTAGTGTTTGGGTGTTTTATCTTTAATTATAAGGCCTTGCGTTCAAGGTGTCCATAAAGGTGCGTGCGGGAGTAAAAAATTAAGAGTTTCTTCTTAACTTACCTTATAAGTTTGTCTTAAGGCTTCTAAATTCGTCTACTAGGAAGATGATTTTCAACGATATTGATTGGATGATGAGGCTTGAGAAAATAATTGGTGATATATTTTTGATGCATCAACTTAGATACTAATAGTCTTGTAGTTAATTGTAAAGGAACTTTATTGTTATAAACAATATGACTAAGGATTGCTGCTATTATTGTTCATTAAATATATGGATTTCATAGCATCTTATTTTATTCTAATTATGTTTTTTTTCCCATTAATTCAGGCAAAGGGAGGTGGCCTTGCTTTTATTTCCCCTGATTTATCACTTAATGATACAAAATTTCCAGATGAAGGAAGTAACTCGTTACTAGCTTACATCAATGGTGATCACCAATATGTTATCTTTAATCCACATGCAGAGGTTCAGATTGCCAGAAATGCTCGCACAAGACAATCTCCTGATGAAGAACCAGGTAAAAACTAAAAGAGATATTTACTTACATACCATGTATATCTAACACACCATTTTTTCTTATTTATTTTTATAATACTTTGGTGCATAAACCTATGCATATAAATTTGTATTTTACCCTTAAAAAGTTAATAATAGTGGTATTTAAACAATTGATTGCCATGCATGTAAATATGAATGTTTAGTTGTTAGATACGTGAATACGTAATAAGTGTGTGCTATGTATGTAAATTCCCCAAACTAAAAATAAAAATTTTTATAATTCCATTTTTTTTGTTATATGTAGAAAAATTTTTTGTTAGATTTCTTGCTTATTTTTGATGATTCTCATCTGAAATTTACTCTTCTGTGCTTCAGAACACATTGGATATACATCCATATATGGTGAGCTCCCAGAAATTGACATGCATGTAGAAGAAAGCATTTCAGAAATTCCATTTATGCCTTCAGAAAGAATCTGGGAAATTATATTTACTGGATCATCATATAATCTTCCGCCATTAACAAAGCTTTGCGCCACATTCTTGGAATCATTAATGGAGAAAAATCCTACTGTATAAGATTGATAAATTTGATCTTTTTCACTACTAGAGAATAGCTTTGTGATCGATAATGGCTGCCTGGTAACTTTTTGTCCAAAATGGAGCTGATTAGCGGTGATAAATACTCACCAAACAATGGAAGAGGCAGCACTCCATCATTTGATTATTAGAGTTTTCTTTCAGGTTGTTGCTGCGGTCTCTACACTAGGAGTGCATAAGTCAACATGGATTGTGTTCTACAAAAATTTTGTAATAATAATTTAATTTTCTTATAATTTAGGCTTTTGTAATTTTCTCATTGCCATATTCATATGTTGAGAGTGTTTGTGTTTGTATATTAATCAAAATCTAATTTTAATTCCATTTTTTTGGGTCTAACCATTCTGATTTCATTTTATTTTAATTTTTTTGTTAATTTTTTATTTATTTAGCTTTGAAAGCTGAATATAATATTGTGCCCAAATATTTGCATATTTTATTGGTAGTATTCATCCGTGTAATTTTTGATGTTGGTTTATATCCCAACAGTTATTTTGTTATTTGTGTCTATTTGACTCGCTTTAGTTCAAAAATCTTACAATATAATACTAGTTATGTTGTAGATCTGGAATTTATTTTTGCATTGTTGAACAATAAAAATATTTATGATCAATTAATTTTGTAGTTATTCTTCATCATATGTTAGCTTTGAATTATTTATTTTATTATTTTTTTATTGTTATGTGAATATTTTGTGTCCCAAGTGTTTTAACATATGAGCTGAATATTGATGAACGATGACATGATGATGAAGAACAATTGTTCGATGTGATCGTTATAGCGATTGTTATAATTCTATTATTGCATGAAAAAAATGAAAGACAAAAAGTATAGTCTCTAAAGAAATATACATCATCAAACATATCTCACGAGGTTATATATTGGATATAATTATGATTGTAGCATGTACGAACAAGTAAAGAATAATCATTAATTTATTGCACACACAAAGGTTACTTGTAGACACATTTCATGTGCATGTTGAAGAATAAGTTCTTATGTTATTGCATAAAATTAGGCAAAGCGTTTGTAATCGAGCCATTTGTTTCAATTTTTAAAAATATGATGAAACACTTTTAATGCTAAATTACTTGTTAGGAGAGCTACATCATGAATTGATTAAGCCACCATTGCTCCAAAATTCACATAAGATATGAGAATAATTTATTCACGTTATTTTTTTAAGGTATAGTTCTGCTCATATTTTAAATTATTTTTATTCCATAGTTTTTGTAGTAATAAAGTTTTAAAATATAAAATTGAATTGGTGCTATATAAGAGACATGTATCAAAGCAAGAATACATAAAGAGTAAAAGAAAGAAAAGAAAACAAAAGACACTAAGTTAAAAAAGGAAGAGACTTCACAATGCAGAAAAAAATCAACTCAAAATAATAAAAAACCTCTATAACTACATCATAAATACTACTTTATATTATTCATGCAGTTGTTTTGAATATGCTTGAAAAGTGACCCGAAGTCTTTTTAAACTTTGATCATACGTAGTGAATTCTTGTCGTTGTTGGTGCATCAGATGTCTTCTAATATCTTTGTCATGCGGGTTGCTCACATTTCTCGTGTCAGCAACATTGGAATCGGCTGGAAATTTTTGATGCTCCAATGTCTTTGAAATATTATCATTCCCTATAAAATATATTATTAATATATTAAGAGAAAAAATATTTAACAATAATAGTGAAAAGTATAGTATCAAGCATACCTTCATTAACGAATTCCTCTAGATTGAATGGTGGGAAGAGAAATAACCAAAGTTTTGTGCATCCGCAATTTGAGGCTTTTGAGAATTTGTCCGTCTCCTGCATCATATTCTCAAAATCCTCGATGAAGTAAGCCGAGGCGAGAGTGTCGAGGCTTTCATGAGGAGCTTGGTAGTTGATGCGTACGGGGCCAGCATAGATGTCTTGCATCTTACTGATAAAACGCGTCGAAGGTGGTGTCACGATGGATGGCAATAACACGTGATTGTCCGCCAAAGTAACGTAGTTTTCCATCACTACGTTGCGGCATAAACTTGCCGCCAAAGCTATGAAGGAGTTTCACCTTTGGTGTTGTTTGATTTTTGGTGGCTGTTTGTGCGAGTGTAATTGTAGAAACAGGAGAATTTCGGTGAAATTCTAAGAAATTGTTTAAAGATTCAGCATATAAATTCTTGTTGATTGATATAGGTTCGCAGGGGAATTTGGGGGTGGGTAGATTAAAAAAAGTGGTGGAAATGTGGAAAGGAGAGGTCGGGATTTTTACGGGAGGCTTATACATATATTCCCGAAAGTAATTCAGCAAGCCTTGAATGGCGACGGGGCAAGTGGTGGCAGTAAACATTTTTTAAAGAATTCGGAGAAGAAAAAGAAGTGGTTTCGGGTAGGAGAAAGCGACACAGTATTGGGAGAAACTTACTTTCGAAGCAGTGCGATGTGGTTTCAGATAGGAGAAGGTCCTTCAGGCGAAGTGGTTTCGGACTGAAACAGAGTGCGGGGGAAGACAAGCAGAGCGGAAGCAGTCTTCTTTTCTGTAGTCTTTTCGGAGGGGAGGCAGAAGACGAAGTGGAACAGTAGAAATTGGGAAAGAAACGGCGGCAAATTGGTTTCGGATAGGAGGAGGCGATAGTATTCGGAGACAAATACTTTCGAAGCAGAGGCGATGTGGGCGACGAAGTAGTCGGAGGCGAATCTTTCAGGCGAAGCGAAGTAGTTTCGGACTGAAACAGAGACAAGCAGAGTCTTTTGGGAGCGGACGCTGTCTTCTTTTCGGATTGGAATAATGGTTTCGGAAGCTGTAGTCTTTTGGGAGCGGAGGTAGAAGACGAAGTTGGAACAGTAGAGGAGGCGACAGTATTCGGAGACAAATACTTTCGATGCAGAGGCGATGAACGAATCTTTCAGGCCTAAGTGAAGTTTCGGACAAACAGAGAAGCGCGGGACGTTGGCCACGAAGTAGTCGGAGACGAATCTTCAGGCGAAGCGAAGCGGTTTCGCACTTAAACAGAGACAAGCAGAGCAATCTCTCAAAGAATGGTTTTGGACTCAAAGGGATGTAGAAGACGAAGTGGAGGGGTGCGAATTTTAAATCTTTACTGCGCCAACGTCCGCCGCACGGCTCGGCCTCCGCTGCGCCAACTTCCCGCGCGAATAACGAACGAAAAAATAAAAATTTTGAAATATTAAACGATTCTTTATAACTTCTTTTCAAAATAATGAAAGCAGTTTGATAATTCAGAATTAGGTTCATTTTAGTACTTTTCACTTTACGATTTTTTCTCTTGTAACTCCTCTAGAACCACCTCACCTCACAATCTCAATACATCTACAGAGTGAAAACATAAAGTAATAAAGACCCGGTTATCAGCCAAATTTGTTCAAATGACCAATCTATATGTGCGTGACCTTTTTTGGCTATGCATAGGTAGTTGATAACACTCTCTCTTAACAAGGCCAAATGAAGGGTCTGTAGTTAGTGGGGTAATTTTAACATGAGGTTACTAAAAATTCTAAGCATTATTTTGTTTTCACAAGACATTTAATTGGGTGAAAGAAGTCTGCACCAAGTTCTTTATTAATCATTGGTTTCTTTTGTTGTCATGCTTAATAACTAAAACTTAGGACACTGACTCGAGGAACTTACTTCAGAGCCAACGTCGATAACTTCGCCAGCCATATCCACCATTGCTCTTCCAAGTAGACATTGCCGTTAGCATCAAGTGATATTTATAGCTGGCATTATTTCACATGATGATCTTGTGCAATGAAAGAAAGAAAGGCAGATGATGCAATCATACACGCACATAGAAAATACAAAAAAAAAAAAAAAAAAAAAATTTACATACATACCACACAATTCGTATGCATTTACAAATCATGATATTTACATTTATAAAACTTTGATAGCTTGCTTTTCAGAATAAATTTAAATGAAATGCTTGAGAAATTGAAGATATCCAAGAATTCAAAGTGATACAAAATGAAATTTTGTATTATTTCATTGGAATTGAAGCCATGCAAAAAGAGGATACTTTTTCAAGAGAATATGTATTATTCAAAGAATATATGCATATACTATTTATCTCTCAAAATAAATATATTAAGTAAAATATGTAATAACAAAATCCAACATTTAAGAAGCTATATAGTTAAGAAAATTGCTGGAAGTGTGAGAATATTTATCAAAATATCCAGCAACAATCATCATTGCAACAAGCTGGCAATACGGCTTATAAGAGATCAAGACAGTGGAGCTTTCATATTGCAACAATTAAAAAAAGAAAACAAATTGATTTTGTTGCTATAGAGGAGTGGAGATGAAAGGTTTTATAACAATCGAGATTCCTCTTCCATTTATCTGCTGCCACCTCCATCCATTCTGCCTTCATGAGGAGAACAATGGAATCAGGAACGCGATGTTATGTTCCAAACTTGTTTGCCTGCCAAGTAAGTTGTTTCATGGTCTATATCATCCTCCACAAAAAACCACTTCAGCTTTATTAGTATAACCCAACAAAACAAAAAAAGTATGTATTTGCATATCTAACATGTAAACCTTAGGTTTTATGCTCACACCACCCATTATTTCATATCATAATAAAAACACCATTATTTTAACTTTGAAGAAGTGAAATACATATTTTAATATATCAGTAAGGTGATAAGATGCAACTCACCCACAATCACGCCTAAAACATAATACTTTTGCCTCTACCTGCAAATAATAACCACATTAGCTATTTTTATGAGTTTCTTAGTCACATATTATTTGGGATGTGGTCCCATTTTTTAGTTAGTTTCTCCTCCTCTTCCCTGCTATAAGTGGAGTAGAAGATGAAAGAGGTAAGAGACCTTTTTTGTTGTCCATTTTCAGAATTATTGGAATAGTTGGGATTTTCCTTCTTTGGTCGTTGCGCTACTTTGTTTCCAGCTTTTAATTCATCAGGTTTGGCACAATGACATAAATGTAAAAATCAAAGTCTAGTTGTTAGATATATAAATACATAACAATTTTGTGATTTGTCACAACCAAAACAACCTAAGGCAAGCTCCATTACACAACCTGAGAAATATGTTTTTGAACTATTTCCCACAACGGGTATTAAAATTATGCTGATCAAACTCATAGATCATCGTCATGATTCGATGCATCTAAAGGAAGGAGAAAGTCATGCGAAGGTTGGTTATGAATGTGATGTGGGCGACGGAGCTTGGCTTACTAATTCTATCACAAAAAAGGATTAAAGAGAAAGGCTTAAATTATATTTTCATGATTACATAAACAAGTCATGTCCCTGAAATTGAAATCTTATGCTCAAGAATTTTCTGAGTAAATGTTAAGGTGATGTCTTTAACCACAATAGCATGCACCACTGTTTAAGGGCAGAAAGAACAACAGGCAGTAAGAAAACGTCCATAGAAATAAATCCTGAAAAATGTAATACAGATATCCAAGTGACAGAAAGGTAAAAGACCAAGAATTCAAATTTACAAGGAGAAAAAAAGAGTATTACAAAAGAGTAATGGAGAAGCATACACTGATGCACCTCAATGGTTCCAACAAACTTTAGCAACCAGCAGACAAACAAGTGCACAGACAAATCTAACGACAGCTTATCTTTAAACTCAGCATTATCATCATCTTTATTTTCCTGAACTCCAGCAGAAAAGAGCAATTCAATAGAATTACTTCCACATTTCAAACTATTGGTTGGTATGAATGCTTCACCTCTCATGCTTCAAAGAACTTCTAACGGAACTTAAGTTGGAAGAAAATAAAGGCAATATAAGCTCCAAGCATTACAATGCTGCATACTCTTGGCAATGCCAGAGTTGGGACTGTCAATACATCATGCTCACCGTAGTTAAGAACACCCATTGTCCAAATTTATGCTTCTATGCCTCTCTTTACACACATTTATGCAAATACAGTATATAATTTTCTTATATTCTCCCTCCTTTCAATCAATCAGAAATCTTTAAACTGGCCTATCTCTATGCAGTTGATTAGATGAGAATTCTGAAATAAAGTTTTTCTTCAAAGTTTAATTGCCATGTTTCCCATTTTATATCATAGCCTGATATGTTTTCGTTGTTTTATTTCTGGTCTATTTGCTAGGCTCAATTGTGATGTATGTATATATTATAATTCTATGTTGGGACAAATAAATACATACCACCAATTTCTCTATATTTATATATCTAACTCCTGGACTTTATTTTTTACATTTATACCACTCAAATCTTCCACATCGCATGAAAAATGCCACCATTCTAACTTTAGAAAGTGAAATACACATTTTCATTCCTAGATAAGGTGGCATGTATGTAAAAATTGAAGTTTAGGAGTTATATATATAAATACTTATGAATTGAGTGTTGTGTATGTAATATCTATTTCAGAGTTAATACAGCTATGGAAGGGTTGGGAAAAGGAGAATAGGAAGTCTATAACTGGGGAAGCGGTATAATGCAACCAAAATCTCATAGCTAAACAAATTTAGTTATTTGTTGTTGACAAAACAATCTATCTGGAGATGGGGTGGACCACTTTATTTTATTATTATATTGCTTGTCATTGCTATATATGCACTAACAATAATCCATTCTTTATCTGTATAGTTATTACTCTTTTAGACCAGTGTTCACTCTCTAAACATAATACTCTATTGAAAAAATCTTTATTTCATTAACTCCATAAAGAGCCATATTGGTCATTTTCTATTTGTATAGCTTCTCTGATGTTGCTGCTAACAATGCATCAGTTTTCGGTTTGTTAATGGGGGTAGGATCCATGGAGCCACTGCCCATACCCAAAGCTCGATTCTATATCCTATGAATAATTGAATTTTGTGGAGAGAACAAGCAGTATAAAGTGTGAAACCAAAGTAATTGATCTAAAATAGAAATTATGGAACTTTCAACAAGACATCAACTTTAACCACTATTTTAAAAATTGAATTTTAAGTATTAGATATCTAAATACAAAGAATTGAGTGGTATGCAAGTAACTCTTTCTTGTCTTTGTTAGATTACAAAAAATAAATATCATATCTGAATAGAGCTGAAAATATATGGACTCTATGGATGGAAAAAAATATAGTTTGTGGATGCGGAAGGTGCGGACATCGGCGGTGATTGAGCTGAGAAAAAAAAAGAAGAGCTCCCTTGGATCGCAACAATTAGCCGTAGGTGCGACGTCCGCACCTAACAAGATTTTTGTGCATGACTTGTAGTTTTTGAGGTGTTTGGCCTTGGTTAACTCCATTGAATTTGGTATACCAATTTGACCCTAGCTAGCTCTCAACTTATTAACCATTTCATTATATATACCTCATTTTATACTCCATTAAGTCCTTAGGCAATCATCAGTGGCCTATCCTTCCGAGCTTTGATTGATTCAATAGATTTAATAGATCCACCATAGATAATCTTAAGTTGTTTAGTCAACATTTATCCTAGGTACTTCTAATATATCATATTTGGCATAAGGAGTCCTCTAAAAACTTTAGCATATCCTAGGATAGATGGAGAAATGTCTTATTTCCCCTTGCTGTTATTTGTCTTTATTATGGTTTCCTCATCTGAATCATTGGACTATTATTTCTTCTATGAATATAAATCTACTCTTCTTTTATTTAATTATGCTTATGCTAGGTATATGTATCATGTGGACATAAATAATCTTTTTACTTTTATAAACCTGAAGGTATACGAACATATAAATCCTTATAAATCACTAGACAACAAATGTTTCATTATTACTAAATAAATGTTCTGAAGTAAGAAGGATTGACATACATACCTCTCAACTCCTATGTATTATCATATCTAACACCTAAATTTTAATTTTTACATACATGCCATCTTACATATGCATGAAAATATATAGTTTACCTTTTAAAAGTTAGATTGATGGTATTATTTATGTGATATGAAAGATTTTGACGGTATAAATGTAAAAAAAGTAGACTTTAGGTGTTAGATGTGTAAATACTTGGCAATTTGGTGGTATGTATTAAATGCCCCCTTTTTAGAATGCAGAATGTCTAAATAACAAAAGTTGTTCTCCCTCTCTCTTCTTTTATTAATACTATTATTATATTTATGAAATTGTTTTCTTGGATATTATTGATATAAATTGTGCAATTTTCCCTTTAAATTTTGCTCAACTTCGAGTTATAACATCTATCATATGCGGGTTTTGGATCTATTGGAAGATGGTCTGTGAGGTTTTATTAGACAACATCATTTCGAGAACAGTGAGAACTCCTTATTGATAAAGGGACCTTTTGTTGATGAAAACCCAATGGAATTCTAGGTGAGATTTCTTTAGAAGTGCGGGGAGACTTTCTTTATTATTTCCTATAAAGATCAAAACCCTAAGAAGCAAACCTCTTATAGTTGATGCTTCTTATTTTACTTATATTATTTTTTAGGCGAGTCTCTCAACTTTGACAATGAATGATTAGGACCATAATGACACATGATAGAGTATTTAATAATCAGAAAAAATTAATTCTTCATAGAAGAAGAGAATATTTAATGTTTTTTTAATAAACAAATACTGCAACGAAAGATTTAAATTAAGGAACATTTTCATCTCAAGAATTTTTAGAAGGAATTGATCACATTTGAATTTCATAACATACATGTTAGCATAAAAATAAAAATGATGAATAGTAGATCAACTATTTTGTCACTTAAAATGCATCATTTATTACATAATGTAATGATAAAGATTTATTACTTAAAAAAATTATTTACAAATGACTAAAGAACTAACATTATTTTTTGCTTACCTACATCATAAATACTAGTTTATATTATTCATGCGGTTGTTGTTGAATATGTTTGAAAGCTGAGACCGAAGCCTTTTCAACTTTGATCATATGTAGTGATTGCCGTTGTTGTTGATGCGTCAGACGCCTTCTAATATCTTTGTGATGTTGGTTGCTCACATTTCTCGTGTCAGCGACATTGGAATGGGTTGGAATTTTTTGATGCTCCAATGTTGAAATATTATCATTCCCTAAAAAATATGTTATAAATATATTAAGAGAAAAAATACATAACAATAATAGTGAAAATTATAGTATCAAACATACCTTCATTGATGAATTCCTACAGATCGAATGAGGGAAATAGAAATAACAAAGTTTTGTACATCCGCATTTTGAGGCTTTTGAGAGATTGTTTATCTCCTCCATCATATTCTCAAAATCCTCAATAGAATAAACCGAGACAAGATTGTTGAGGCTTTCATCAGGAAGTTGGTAGCAGATGCGAACGGGGCCGCCGTAGACATCCTGCATCTTGCAATAAAACTCATGAATTGTGGTATCACGACGGACGACAATAATACGTGATTGTCCGCCAGCGTAACGTAGATTTTCATCAATATGTCGGGGCATAAACTTGCCGCCAAAGCTACAAAAGGAGTTTCACTTTGGCTGTTGTTTGGTCTTTGGTGGCGTTTTGTGTGAGTGGAGCTGTAGAAACAGAGGAATTTTGGTGAAATTCCAAGAAGTTGTTTAAAGATTCAAGATAGAAATTCTTGTCGATTGTCATAGGTTCGCACAGGTATTAGTGCAAAATAATAAAATAATGGGAAGACTAATAATCATTATACTTGTGGCAAGAAGGATTGATGCGATGATGGCAGGGAGCAGGTAGCCATATGACTTAAAAACTTTTCATCTCCACTCCTCTATAGCAGCAACATCAATTTGTTTTCTTTTCTTAATGTAACATTTTATTCATGCTCCAATTTTATTATAGAGAATATATCTGAAACAAAATGTAAGAACAATGACAAAGAAAAGATCTTTGAGCTCCATTATATTCTAGCACTTATTGTAGGGTGTGTCCAGGTTTAGGGATCAATTTCCAACCGATTAGACTTTGAATTGGTTCTCCTACAGATTCAATTTTAGTTCTAAAACCAATTTCACAAAAAGTCAGGTAGGGTGATGATTGAACCAGAAAATTGGTGAACCTGTTTTGTTTTTGATGGACCATCCTATTTTAATATCGTTCGATCTATAGTTTTTTTATTTTTGATCAAATTGATAGAAATAAGTTATTAGATTAAATAAATAAATTAAATTCATATGCCTTAATTTAAATGTGAAAAACTTATAAAAAAAAGAGACAAGTGAAATTTAAACTAATTTTGACGTTATCATCGTTCAAATATAGTACTAGTGCTGCAAAAAAATTTCCAAGCTTTTGCATGAAAGTACAACTATATACAAAAAACATGATCAAACTGTTATGTCCCAAAGTTTTTATTTTAGAAACATATTCAAAATATTCAATTGTGAAATATTTGGATTTAAAATATTGTATATTGAATTCATGAAAATATTATTATTACATAATTTAAATCATATTAAGTAATTTTATTATTTATTATATTATTTGATTAAATTCCGATTAAATCTTTTAATCTTGAATTTCTCTTTCAGGTTCAATGTCTGATATAGTCTTCAAAACTTTACAAAATAACACAAATTCATAATTTTCAATTTAGTGTGATGTAGCATCTATTAATACAAAATAAAAGAGCAAACACAATTCATTCCAAAAAAATAATAATAAATAAAAGATCATAAAAATTGACATTTCACAAAAATTCTGAGAACAAATAAAACCATGACAACACTTTTAAGATACCCATTAAGAAAAAAAATTTGAAAATACAATATACTTAACCAAATCTTAATCACAGATGTAAAAGATAATTATAAAGTACATAAATAAAAAATAACAATTGCAGCATACTGCATGAGGAAAGACATATAAAGAAGGAAATCAGCTAACTCCAACAGGTGGTAATGCATATAATTTAGCAGATAAATTCAAGCTAAATTAAGAAATTCATAGGTAGCAACATTGCAGAACTCAAATAGAAGGAAACACACAACAGGAGCAGTAGTCAAACAAGGCAATGGAAGAAGTAAACCATGTGAAACACAACAAATTCTACAGCAGGAGGTAGAAGAAGACAGTAATCCATGGCAGTATTGCAGTAGCAAGGCAACTTCAAAGCAGAAGAAAACAATATGATGAAAGTCGAGGATCGGTAATATGTGAAACATTTTAATCCATTCTCTCCAACTGAGAAATAACTGAATTTTATAATGTCTATAAATATAGCGACTTGTTAATCTGAATCGACCCCATGATTTTTTCACTTATCAATTTTTTTTTTCATGTGATAACTTCTGTGCTTTTTATTTTTCTTAAGTTTTCATTATTTCTCAAGTTGTAGTAAGTTTAAACTTAACCAATCTACTCATAATCAGTAACTGAAATATTTTGGAGGTAAAAGCCATGAAGGAACATAGCAGAAGCACTATATATGTTTATCAAGCTTTTCAATTTATACACAATCTAATACGAATCCATATGCAGTCAATAAAGGGATACTAAGACGTGTGAAATAAAGAGCTAACGAGTGAAAAAATTTCAGTTTACTAACATGTTATGATAGGAGGAGATTGGTTACAGGTTTTTATAATGCCCCTTTTTATTTTAATGAGCAGAAATGTAATATATTACTAGAGAATTTACATGCATAACTCACAATTCTTACACATTTGCATATCTAACATTTTAACAGTCATATTTACAAGCATACTACTCAAGTGTTTGACATCACAACAAAAATATCATGAGTATTTACAAGCATACTACTCAAGTGTTTATGACACCAAAATATTACAAGTGTAAATATCAAACTTTGGGTTTTAGATATGCAACTACACAAGAATTTTGCGGTATGTATGTAAATTTGCCTATATTATAATAATAACAACAAAATGTAAAGGCTAGGTCAAGTTCTTTTAGAATTATTCTTCACCGCATAACATTATTCCAGAATCAAGTAAATACATCATATCCGTACTACATTCATTAGTTTTTCAAGCTACAACAAGTTTAAAGAGGAACGAGAGAATAAGAGAATATTTAGAGCAGCTAATTGAGTTATATTATTTTTCAGTAATTATTTTGAATGGCCGCACAATGTAAAAAAATTTACATTTAATTAAGAAATTAAGGCATCTCCTGTAGAGGTTTAAGCTCAACTGTACATCACTAAGGGTCTGTTTGAGGCAATTGCATCTTATTCGAACTATTCGGATAAGTTCACTTATTCATATAATTGCTCGATAAGTAGCTGATTCGAATAAACTGTCTGTTTGTTTGTTTTGAGCGTTTGGAAAACAGCTAATTAGCAGCTGTTTATGGATAAATGACTCTTATGCCCCTGAAATGAATAAGCTCTTGAGCTGTTTGGTTTCTGCGGTTTGAAAACGAACTTATATGCAGTTGTTTGTAGAAAAATAACGATTTATGCTTCCTTTTTATTAATAAAATTTTATTAAGTATAAAATCTTATTTAAAATTTAACAATAAATATTTTTAAATAAAAAATTTTTCTTTTAAATATTTACTTACATACTATGCAATTCTTATGTAAGAGCTTGTGTACCTCACTCCACTAACCAATCCACTTTCAAATGTACGATATGCTTCTAATCTACCATCAGTATCATTTACTGCTATATCGTTAGTTCTTAAACTCGCTTTAAATTTATAAGGAGAAAAATGACGGCATTCATTTTATAATGTAAGAAGCGTATCACGACGATAATGTAGGAGAAAAATAATAAATCACATTTTATTTTTGGAAAACGAGAATAACCTTCACGGCAATTAAAACACAATTTATTCTTAACATTTTTTACTCGGTGCAATACGATCATTATTTTAGGAAAGTTTTATCAAATTCAACTAGAAAAAAGGGCAGACTCAGTAGAGATAACTGCATTAATTTTAATGCAGATAATTTTGAATAGACTTGGAGCAGAAAAATAACATGTGAAATAAGCAAATTTTGTGAAGTGCTATGATAGAAAAAGGAAAACAAAACAACAAGAGCTCATAATTACATTATAAAACACTAAATTCAAAATTAGTCAAGAAGGGTTAGGTGAGCAAATAAAATACAAACAAACAGAGTGAAGGCAAATTCTGCGATATGCTATGATGGAGAAAGGAAAAAATTTAAGTTAAATTCATAAACAGAAGGTGATTAAAACTATTGGAGCAAAATCATGAATATTTAAGTGCACATAGATGTAAATTGCAAATAATCTATCAAAAAAAATGACCAGAGCAAAAAAAAAAAACTAATAATTATAATAAATTGGCCCAACTAAAAGTTTCTAGAATGTTTGTCATTGGGCAAAGGTACTAAAACTCTGCATGGAACTCTCCTTTTATAAATAAATACATAGGAAAGCACAATGACCAAAGATAGACGCTTGCTTCATCTAAGTGCATGAGATAATAAGGCATCTAGCCTCAATGATTATTATTGTTGGTAAATCAACAGAATACGTGGAGCTATAAAGTAAGAATTATCTCAAATAAACCATTAAACAACAACTAATTCTTAGAACATGCAGGAATATAGAAGTCTCACAAAATATAAACTTCTTTGTTGTCTTCATATATTACGATTAAAAAAAAAATCATTTATGAAATCTCCTGTTTAGGAAGGATGATACCAAACTAATGTATCTCGCATGAAGCTTATGTATAAAGCTACCACCATTTACATCATCATTAGCTTAATTGACAATAAAATAGGACCATCATTATAAATCCCTTTTTAATTCATTTATGTTTAGTGCTTTTTGAGGTATTACACTTATTCTTCACAAATCAAATGAACAACTTCTATCAATGGAGTCCTAGGTGTATTGCTTTGGAAATTAGATTCGAATACTTTTTCTTGCTCCAACATATAAAAATTGAAAAATTTTAAAAAATTTTCCCTAGCCACAATCAAACCAATAATCAAGTAATTCCACAGAAAATTATCACAAGTTAATTCCTATTCCATGTGTTTCGATAAAAACAAGAAACTAAGCAAGCTCTTCAATTAAGGTGAGGATTTAAGGTCACATTAAACAACTGTCCTAGCAAAAATCAACTCTCTTCTACCTCAACGCAAAGATAAGTTAATGAGTTAATTGAAAGAGAATAACTCATCAGGTTTAGAAAATTTTGACATTTCATTCTCTATCAAATCAGCTATCGATCTTATACAACCTTCACTTCGATACCATGATTCTATTACAGAGATAGCTACTCTTGTAAAATAACCATCCTCCCTGTCAAGTGATACATATTGGTAAACATTTAGCCACCAAAGCTTAGCATTTCAAGACTTGATAAATAAAGAAATGGATTCTGTAGCGATTGATCTTTCACCTGAATATACTTTGAAGAACACAATTGCTTGACCCACTAGAAGATATGGAGAACTGAGGATATAATGGTAGAATAACAAGTTTGGTAAGACATTTCCAATTTGAAAGTTATTCATACAAAATGAAATTGCAAAACAATTAGTAGTTAACAGAATATATTATGTATAGAAAGCAAATTGCTGTTACATAGAAATATTATATCTGTCATCTTGTTATGGCAAAGGCCGCCCTATCCATGATACTCTAAATTAATTCCTAATGTTGTTTTCCTTCAACAAAGGTGCAATAACAACATTGTCATTTGAGATCACCTTTTTTTTCTATTTTATTTTGTTCACGTTTGATTTGAAGCAAAACATGTTTGGCTATTTGGTTAGTGTATGGTTGCTTTTAAAAGCACTCAAATTATCTAAAAGTTGTTTTAAGTGATTTTAAAAATATATTAATTTATTTAAAGAAAAAAACATAAACATGTGTAAAAAACACACTAATTAAACATTTTTAATTTAAGAAATACAACAACAACAACAAAGCCTTAATCCCACTAAGTGACCACAACAAGATTCCAAAGTTTATACCACCAACTAGTCTTCAAAAAGGTAACACTGACAGATTTTCAGAAAAATAATTTGATTGACCACGTGATGAATAAAAAACATAACTCATTAAAAACTGGCATTAAATAAAAGAAGTCTAACTATTTGGAATCCATAATAAAAATGAAGAACCTGCTGAATAGATTCCCCTGTAAATGGATGCCCGTATCGCATTGCAACAAACACACTTGCATGCATACCTTTGTCTTCCAAGGTAATTTTGAGAGCCTGCGCTTGACAAAACAATAATTTGGAGCAAGCAACAATGCCGCTTTTCAATCATCTTTATAAATATATACATAGGTGATTGTTTTTGGTTAAAACATAGATAAAGAAAGAACTAAGAACGTAATCAGGTTCCAAATACTGAAGCTTAAAAGGAATCATCAAGGAATCTTTTGTAGTAACTTGGAGTATAAAACATAAAAAGGCGATCTCATATGTTAAGTTAACAAACTAAGAATTAGCAGCATCAACTTAAAAACTAGTCAAAGAAATTGTTTTGGCAAACAAATAAATGTTTTCCATTCAAAACTTAACAATATAAAAGGCTCTCATACCTGTTCATTGTAATCATTCTCAGAAGCAATCCACCACCAATAGAAGCATATGCTTCTTTACTCTGTGGAGCTCTATATGTTAGATTAGCTTGGCCAAGGGCTTTTGAAGAAAACAGAAAAGCCTGGGAAGTCTAATTATATCCTATGGCAAATAAAAAAATTTCAATCCTGAATACAATGCAAGAAAAACGGAAAAGGACTTCAAGCAATAAAGTAAATCAAACATCAAATGCCAAGCACTTTATTAAAAAACTATGCATGATGAAACAGATGCAAAATAAATAGTTGTTATCCTATATCAAGTGAACAATTCAATACCGACAATGCTAATATTTACATATTTTTCAGCTTTGCTTGTGAGAATATTGCCCAAGTATTAGAACATGACAGTATATTAGGGGCATGTACTTCAAAAGTATACACAAATGATCATTGCCCATCAAAATAGCAAAAAACAAAAAGTTACCTTCCACAAAAGCAGTCTGTCTTTACAACTAGTTACTAGGATTTAGATCATATTTAGTTACTGATTAACGTCATGCAATTTATCTATTCACAAAATGCAAAATGGTGCATTGATTCACAATTTTATATATCATAAATATTCAAAAATAAAATAGTTCAAAGCAACAAAAGAACTAACTGCACAAAAAATATTAAACCTAACAAATGCGATTACTTATTTCAATACAATAATCCCTTGGAGGCATATATGACAGTTGACTTAATTCCTTCAGAAAATTCAATATCTTCATAAAATCTGGTGTGCTTGCAATGGATTATGCACCATAACAAGTAAGAAATAAATTTTAAAGCACGTTGGTAAATACAACCAGCAATAAGTGTAAAGACAATAAACCAACAAGACCTACACCCATAAAACTAAGATTTTGTTTTCTTACAAAACCTAAAAATTACTCATACTAAGTATGAAATGCTCATTGATGGCCAACGAAGCTTTCTTTGCCAATGATGTTGGTAAATAGTTTTGGAAGACGTTACCCTGGCAATAAAACATTTGCAATGGTGTAAAACCTAATTATCATTTTTTTAAACTACCAACTAATTAAACATTATGGTTCAAAATAATTTAAATACATAAAAAATTTGATATCATTCTTGTCGATTACTCGTTATTTAAGGCCGGAATCAAGCTTATGAATTGCCAATTGATGTTTTCTTATTCCATTTTTTTGGTTTGTTGTCTGCAAATGCACTAAGAGCCAACCTTATTTTCTGTTTTGAAGCCTCAAAATCAATTCACAATTTTTTTTTCAGTTTCTGATTTATCACATTTATCTTAAGATAATTTGGTTTTACTAAAATGGAGTGAAGGGGAGCTTTGGCGGCAGGAAACCTACAATTTCTATTTTCCTTATATATAATCTCATATTATTTTAGAATGATATCAGGTCCCTTTATTTAGAGTTGATGCTAGTAACAACTTAGAAATTAGTAAACTGAATTAATAAATACATGCTTAATTTTGTTTAGCTTAGTACTCATTAAAACAAGTCAAGCAAAATGAAAAAGACGATGTCGCAAAGAATGAAAAAGAAAAAGTATTGGTGAAATTAATTATCAGGAGATTTTATTCTACATGCTACATATATATTTCACAACAATAATATATTTATTTTAGTTGTTTTGCGACTAACAAGAAAGCCCCGCAAGCATATGCTTAAAGCTGTTGGTCCTGAAAACTTATTTTATGCGTCTCCTGTTTTGAGCTGACTTCAAAATATATAATGGCTTCAATATCTTTAAGAGTCCATTAGATACATTCTTGTGTTGTTGTACTTATTTGTGTGCTGAAAAGCTATGGAACATCAAAATAGGTTTGAAAATATGAACGATGTTAAGACAATGTTTGATGATATTGAAATAGATTTAAGAAAAAAATAGATCACTAAGCCAATTAATAAGCTAATTTTATGTGATTGGAACAGCTAAAAGATTTTAATGAAAAAATAAAGGAATTTACAAGATCTTTTAAAATAAAGGAATTCTTATGTATTTACTTATTTCACACCTAAACTTTCACTTTTACACACAACGCACTGTGGTGCTTTATGCCTATAGGTGAAAAGGTGCATTTCACTTTAGGAAAGTGGTTATAGTATTGTGAGTATAAAAATTAAAGTTTAGGCGTGAAATATGTAAATATATAAGAGTTTTGTGCTATGTATTTAAGCTGTTAATTAGTAAAACATAATGTAAGACCAACCCTTCACAGACTGGAAAGGTAATCCAATCAAAAAAAAAAAACAATGCATGGAGGAGCCAAACCAGCCTACTTCATTCATTGTATGTAAATAACTGCTCTCTTTCCCGATTTTTAGGTCATCAATCCTTAGTTATATATGGCTTAGATTTTTCTGTTCTTGTAGTTCTGGTGATGGTTACCAACATGGCTTTCGTGCCTAATATGCTGAATTTGGTGACCTATCTTCAATGGTTGGATGCATGCAGAAATTGCAAGCTCTGCAACTATGGTGACAAACTTTATTGGCTCTACTTGTGCTTTTGCTTTGGTGGGAGCATACCTGTCTGACTCTAATATATCTAGATTTAAATCTATGTTGAAATATGGCCCTATTGGTTTCCTGGTACGTAAGCCTCTCTCATCTCAAAATCTGTGTAGATTTCTTTTTTTTAAGTGAAGAGGATTATTTTGGGTGCTGTTATGGAACGTTTGTTGGTTTTGTAGTTTTTCTTGTTGCTCTAGTATTAGGAAGGTTTACATACATACCACTTGATTCCTACGTATTTACAATTCTAACATCAAAAATTCAATTTTTACACATATATATGCCTCTCATTGTCTATGCATGAGAAAAAGGTGTATTTCACTTTTTTTTAGTGGTATTTTTTATGTGTTGAGAAAGATTTGGGTGGTGCAAATGCAAAAGTAAAGTTTAGGTGTTAGATATGTAAGTACATAGAAATTGAGTGGTATGTAAGTAGATCTTCTAAAATGAATTAGCTGTACAGAGCATTATTTTGACGAAATGTCGTGCATTCTTTATACATTCTCAAACCAAGTTTTTGTTGAAATTGGATTTATCTGATCGAATCACAAAATATTTTGCCGGGATACGCATTACTTACATTGCAAGCACATCTACCCTCTCTTCAACCCACAAAATATGATTTTATTAACCAATGAATGGCTGTAAGAAAATAGCTAATCTCAATGTGGCCATTATTTATCTTTCCTTGTACACCATTGCCTTAGGAGAAGGTTGTCTTCGCTCTTGCATGGCTTATTAGGGAATAGGGCGAGTGATGTAGAGGCATAGACTGTGTTGAGGCAAGGACAAAAACCACTAAGTAAATACAGCTGTTTGGCTCTTCGCAGTTCACATACTTCGGCACCGTGCTTCGACTATTATAACAGCTCAGTTTTATGGTAGGTTCGGGTTAATATTTTTAAAACTCAAACTATAACCTGAAAACCAAATAAGCATAACTTAAAAACTGTTAAACGAACTCTTGATTTTAAAACCAAGGGAAAATATTAGAATGGTTTGTTTTGATTCGTTTTATTGGATTAAATCAAACAGTGCACACACCTATGTATGGGTCCCTCCCCAATTATCTCTTATAAAGATTATTGATACCAAATTACTTTATTGATGAATTCTCTAAATTATACCGGATTTCTCCTATGCTTACTAAATCTGAATCCACATATCTAACCATCCATTTTATTAAATTGCTCCAAAACCAATTTAATATAACATCAATGTTCTGCGCTCGGATGGAGGCAAAGAACACAATAACCACATCTTAAATATTTTTCTTAATAACATTTGGCATTTTACATCAATACACATGCTAGTGTGGTCGAACGCAAACACGGGCATCTCCTCGAAACCACTAGAGTATTATTACATCAACTAAATCTTCCCTACAAATTTTGGATGGATGGCCTACAAACTGCATTTCATCTCAACAACAGAATGCCCACCAAAACAAGTAATAATATTTCTCTCTATGAACATCTTCACCATTCCCGACCATCCTATACATGCCTTCGAGTTTTTGGCTGCACATGCTACCCATGGAAAAAACCCAAACATCACAAAAAATTGAAACCCGATCCACTAGATGCATCTTCCTAGGCTACTCACTCCAACACAAGCTAAAATGCTTCAATCCTATTACCAAAAAAACTCATTGTGCCCCGTCACGTAGTCTTTGATGGGCACTAATTCTTCTTTCCTTCCCAACAGGAAGTATCACTGGCCTCAAGAAACCATACTCCAACTCCTATCCCACCATTCCTTTTACAACCTATAGCCTATCTATTCTCTCCTACACACAGTAAGCTAGTGCTACCCTCAAATCCCTCCCATTCCTCTATACCAACATCTTCCATTTCATCACCTACACCATTTAATTCTACAACACCACACGAAGCCACTCAGCCCAATCAGCCACAACATCCTATGTCGACTCGTTTAAAAAAGGAACACTCAAAGCGATCCGAAAACTGAATCTACTTCATCAAACTACCACTTCCTAATCCTATTTCCGACAAACTGAATCTACCCTCATTGGTGCCATGCTATGCAAGAAAAGTACCATGTCGTTCAAGGAGAAGGGATATGGGTCTTCGTACTCCCTCCATTGAATAACACTATTCTTGATCACAGTGGACATATACAACCAAAATTAACTCAGATGGAAAAATTACGAGAAATAAGGCGAGGTTGGTGGCCCAAGGTAACAAACAAGAATTTGAAATTAACTATCATGAAACATTTAACCCAGTGGCTAAAATTCCAATTGTATGCAATACTCCTTACGACTGCTGCTCCATCAGCCTAAAATTCCAGCTGTATGCATACTCCTTACGAGAAATGTTTATGACGATGATGATATTCATACCTAAAGTATCATATACTTGTATTGATGAAGTGTAATTTTGCCCATCAGACTCAATCCAATTCAAAAAATAGACACATAGGCACATTAATACAAAATGTTATCATATAAATTTTGTTTTTCTATAACTCATGCACACATCTGTGTACTGAGCCATGAACTAATGACCTTATGCTTAGAAATAAAGAAGTCAACATCTAAGCCAAACAGGCTGCATAATATCAATGGAGTGTGCTCTTAAACAAAGAGAACACTCGAGGTGACAACAATAAGAAAAGGCGAAGAATGATCTGAAAAAAAAGCTAAGGATATAGTTCATGGGGTCTTTGTCATTATGCTGAGCGTAGATTCTTTGAGCTAAGATAGTAGCGGCAGAAGGAATGGCCTCAATGATGGCATCAACTAGATCTGAAATAAAGGAAGAAGTGCAAACCAAAGCGGGCACCCTACCCCAGTTTGTGATGTCAGATTCTAGAGCCAGGTTCTTGTACTTCATGTCAATTTCTTCCAAAGTATCTATGTGCTCGCTAACAAAGCTGGATTCAGAGGACGGAATGTTCAAATTAGATCCATAACTATTAAGAAAAATAGTAGGAAAATTTGAAGATTTACATACATGACACTCAATTCCTACGTATTTACATATCTAACACCTAAACTTGAATTCTTACGTACAACCCAACTTACCCGTGCATGAAAAAGATGTTTTTCACTTGTTAAAAGTAAAAAAATGAGGGTATTTGGATGGAATGTGAATGATTTGGGTGGTATAAATGTAAAAAGTAAAATTTAGGTTTTAGATATGTAAATACATAGGAATTGGGTGGTATGCATGTATATGCCCCAAAATAAAAATAATAATTTGAGAATGTAAAATTAAATGTTAGACAAGGAGGTGTCTTCATGAATTCTACTAGTTATATCTTATTGTCTTGTTTTAGGATTGTCAAATTAGACATGTTCTTGAAAATTGAGAAAGTTAATTATATAGTTAGTTCTCCTAGAAAATAATAATAATAATAATAATAATAATAATAAAGAAATTTGTTGTTTTTTAGGAAAACAGACTCTTTTTATGGGGCATTTACATACTTACCATACAATTTTTATTCATTGACAAATCCAACACCTAAGCTTTCATAGTTATATGGAGAAAACTCCGAATCTTTTATATTACATAAAAGGAAAAACACAAATGCATACATTTTAAAAATGAAAATTTATGACACTGGCGTGGTATAAATGTAAATATCAAACTTTAGATGTCAGATACATAAAAATTACGAGGAAAAAATTTTTTTTTCATTTGGACAAAATGATTAGAGCAAAATTCAAGAACCCGAGATAGATAGTTCAAAGAGGTTTGTTGATAGGAAATGAAATTAACTACCTTATTCGAACAGTGAGAAGACTTCTAACCCCTTTCTGGCCAAGCTCGGCTATAACTTCATCAGTATAAGGTCTCAGCCACTGCACTGGCCCAACTCGGCTTTGAAAATATGCAAAAAATTAACTAGGTCAAGCAAATTACAGATGATTTTGACGCAAAAAAATGGAAAACTAACTAGCAGCTAAGGGGTCATCTGGGATCATTTTTAATCATGTTAATATTTTATTTTGTTTATATTTATTTAAGATAAAATATGTTAGGTAAGTTGAAAATATATTTAGTCATTTTTAAATACATTCTAAACTTCCAAAAATAATTCTCAATATTTTTTAAAAATAAATTTATTTTAAAAAAAACTAAGAAAAAAACAAGCAAAACATTCAGCAAATAAACTTGTTCTTAAAAACAAAAACTTAAAAAAAATAAATAAATAAAATTAAATCCAAACAATTACTTGGAGTGGAGTCAGAATGCCCCTACAACATTAGATTTAAACCATATGAAAAGAAAGGCAAGTGAAATTCATATGCCTTAATTTGAAGGTAAACGAATTATAAATTCATAGAAATAAATTATTTAGATTATGCAAATTAATTTAATTTAAATTGATAGAAACAAATTATTTAGATTAAATAAATTATTTAAGTTCATGTGCCTTAATTTAAAGGTGAACAACTTATGAATAAAAAGAGAGACCGGTGAAATTTAAACTAATTTTGACGTTATTATCGTTCAATCTAGTACTAGTGCTGCAAAAAATTTTCCAAGCATTTGCATGAAAGTATAACTATATACAAAAAACATGATCAAACTATTATGTCCCAAAGTTTTTATTTTAGAAACATATTCAAAATATTCAATGGTGAAATATTTGGATTTAAAATATTGTATATTGAATTCATGAAAATATTATTATTACATTATTTAAATCATATTAAATTATTTATTATTTATTATATTATTTGATTCAATTTTGATTAAATCTTTGAATCTTGAATTTCTCTTTCAGGTTCAATGTCTGATCTAGTCTTCAAAACTTTACAAAATAACACAAATTCATAATTTTCAACTTAGTGTAATTTAGCATCTACTAATACAAAATAAAAGAACAAACACAATTAATTCCAAAAAAATAAGAACAAATAAAAAATCATAAAAAATGACATTTCACAAAAAATCTGAGAATAAATAAAACTGTCACAACACTTTTAAGATACACATTACAGAAAAAAAATTGAAAATACAATGAACTTAACCAAACCTTAATCACAGATGTAAAAGACGATTATAAAGTACACAAATAAAAAATAACAATTGAAGCATACTGCACGTGGAAAGGTATATAAAGAAATCAGCTAACTGCAACAGGTGGTAATGCATATAATTTGGAGGATAAATTCAAGCTAAATTAAGAAATTCATAGGGTAGCAACATTGCAGAACTCAAATAGAAGGAAACACGCAACATGAGCAGTAGTCAAACAAGGCAATGGAAGAAGCAAACAATGTGAAACACAACAAATTCTACAGCATGAGGTATAAGAAGACAGTAATCCATGGCAGTATTGCAGTAGCAAGACAACTTCAAAGGAGAAGAAAACAATATGCTGAAATCTGGTTTAAATACATAAAAAAAAATGATATCATTTGTGCCAGTTACAGTTATTTAAGGCCGGAACCAAGCTTATGAATTGCCAATTGATGTTTTCTTGTTCCATTTTTTTGGTTTGTTGTCTGCAAATACACTAAGAACCAACCTTATTTTATGTTTTGAAGCCTCAAAATCAGTTCACAATTTTTTTCAGTTTCTGATTCATCACATTTATCTTAAGAAAATTTGGTTTTACTTAAATGGAGTGAAGGGGAGCCTTGACGACAGAAAACCTACAATTTCCGTTTTGCTTATATATAATCTCATATTATTTTAGAATGATATTAGATCCCTATATTTAGAGTTGATGCTAGTAACAACTTAGAAATTAGTAAATAGAATTAATAAATACATGCTTAATTTTGTTTAGCTTAGTACTCATTAAAACAAGTCAAGCAAAATGAAAAGGACGATGTTGCATAGAATGGAAAAGAAATGTATTGGAGAAATTAATTATCAGGAGATAATATTTCTACATGCTACTTATATATTTCACACAAATAATATATTTATTTTAGTTGTTTTGCCACTAACAAGAAAGCCCTGCAAGCATATGCTTAAGTTGTTGTTGGTCCTAAAAACTTATTTTATGCGTCTCCTGTATTGAGCATACTTCAAAATATATAATGGTTTCAATATCATTAACAGTCTATTAGATGTATGCTTGTGTTGTTGCACTTATTTGTGTGCTGAAAAGCTATGGAACATCAAAATAGATTTGAAAATATTAACGATGTTTGGACAATGTTTGATGATATTGAAATAGATTTAAGAAAAAAATGGATTAGTAAGCAAATTAATAAGCTAATTTTATGTGATTGAAACAGCTAAAAGATGTTAATGAAAAAAATAAAGGAATTTTCAACATCTTTTAAAATAAAAGAATTCTTATGTATTTACTTATTTCACACCTAAACTTTCATTTTTACACATAGCGTATTGTGGTGCTTTAAGCCTATAGGTGAAAAGGTGCATTTCACTTCAATAAAGCGGTTATAAAATCTAGGCGTGAAATATGTAAATATATAAGAGATTTGTGCTATGTATTTTAAATGCCTTTTTTTTTCTTACTTTCTTGCTGCAATTCTGAAATAAGATTTTTTTCAAAGATTCATTGCCACATTTTCGATTAGACCTCATAACCCAATATGTTTTTCTTGTTTTATTTCTGGATTATTTTCTAGGTTCAATCGTGATATATGTATATATTATAATTCTATATTGGGACAAATAAATACATACCACCCAATTTCTATATATTTATATATCTATCACCGAAAATTTACTTTTTACATTTATACCAATCAAATCTTTCACATCACATAAAAAATACCACCATTCCAACTTTAGAAAGTGAAATACGCATTTTCATTCATAGATAATGTGGCATGTATGTAAAAATTGAAGTTTAGGAATTATATATATAAATACTTATGAATTGAGTGGTGTGTATGTAAATCTTCATTTTATTTTTTAATCTATTTCGGAGTTAATCCAAGCTGGGGGAAGCGGTATAATGCAACCAAAATCTCATAGCTATCCAAATTTTATTATTTGTTGTCGACAAAGCAATCTATCTTGGGAAGGGGTGGGCCACTTTATTTTATTATTATATTGTTCATCATTGCTATATATGCACCAACAACAATCCGATCTTTATCTCGTATAGTTATTACTCTTTCGGACCGGTGTTCACTCACTAAAGATAATACTCTATTGAAGAAACCTTCATTTCAATAACTCCATAAACAGACCATATTGGTCGTTCTTTATTTGTATAGCTTATCTCTGATGTTGCAGTTAACAATGCATCATTTTTCAATTTGTTAATGGGGGTAGGATCCATGGAGCCACTGCCCATACCCAAAGCCTGATTCTATAGCCTGTGAATGATTGAATTTTGTGAAGAGAACAAGCAGTATAAAACCAAAGTGTTTGATCTAAAATAGCAATAATGGAACTTTCATCAAGACTTCAACATTAACCAAAACTCAAATAAGCAAATCCAAATTAAAGCCTAATGAGCATGAAAGGTTTTGGCCGACGATGATACACACTGAACAAGCTTTAAGAGAATATTAATTGATTCTTAGTTGTCATTAGAAACATTTGTATAAATACCACCCAATGCCTATGCATGTACATATTCAACACTTAAAAGTTTGGTTTTTACATTTATATCACCTGAATCTTTCATATCACATAAAAAATGCCACTATTTTAAAAATTGAAATTTAAGTGTTAGATATGTAAATACAAGGAATTAAGTGGTATGTACATAACTCTTCCTTATTTTTGTTAGATTACAAAAAAATATTAGAGTTGAATAGAAGTGAAAACATTTAGACTCTATGGATGGAAAAAATATCGTCTACGGATGCCAAAGGTGCGGACATCGGCAATGATTGAGCGGTGGAAAAAAAAAAGACCTCCTGTGGATTGCAATGGTTAGCCGTAGGTGCGACGTCTGCACCTAACAAGACTTCCTGTGGATGAGATCTATTTTCTTGTACTTGTTGGGGTGTTTCGCCTTGGTTAATTCCATTGAATTTGGTCTACCAAATTGACCCTAGCCAGCTCTCAGCTTTTCGAAGCAAACCGTTTCATGCTATATATCCCATTTTATACTGCATTAAGACCTCGGATAATCAACCAGGTGACCTATCCTACTGAGCTTTGATTGATTCAATAGGTTTAATAGATCCACCATAGATAACCTTAAGTTGTTTAGTCAACCTTTTTCCTAGGCCCTTCTAATATCATAAGGAGTCCTCTAGAAACTTTAGCATATCCTAGGATAGATGGAGGAATGTTTTATTTCAACTCAATATTTTTTATCTTTTTTATGGTTTTTTCGTTTGAATCGTTGGACTAATATTTCTTGTGTGAATTTAAATCGCTTTTATAATCTAAATCTAATTCTGTGTGAATCTAAATCTACTATTCTTTTATTTAATTCTGCTTATGCTAGGTATGTGTATCATGTTGATGCTTCTAATTTAATGTATATTTTTTTTAGGTGAGTCTCCTAGAATTTGACTGTGAATGAATAAGAGCATAATGACACGGGATAGAGTATTAAATAATAAGAGAAATTTAATTCTTCATAGAGGAAGAGAAAACTTAATGTTCTTCTAATAAACTAATACGACGCAAAAATAATTAAATTAAGGGGTATTTTCATCTCAAAATTTTTCAAAAAGAATTGATCACGTTTGAATTTCATAATATAAATGTTAGCATAAAAATAAAAATGATGAAGAGAAGATCAAGGAATTTCTCACTTCAAATGCATCATTTATTACATAATGTAATGACAAAAAATTTTGCTTAAAAAAACATGTTTTATAAATGACTAATAAACTAACTTTATTTTTCACTTATCTACATCATAAATATTAGTTTATATTATTCATGTGACTGTTGTTGAATATGCTTGAAAGCTGAGATCGAAGTTTTTTCAAACTTTGATCATATGTAGTGAAACTTTGTCGTTGTTGTTGATGCATCGGAGATCTTTTAATAGCTTTGTCAAGTTGTAGATGGATTCGGACTGAAGAACTGATCGGAGATAGAAGAAGTGGAGGAACATGGATTTAAATCTTTCGTTCAAACTTAAAAATTAGCTCTCGGTCCATGCGGCTCGGTGTCCACCGCGCCAAAGTCCCGCGCGAATAACGAACGAACGAACTCTTACATTACAGTGTGCGGATTCTTTGAAGAATTAAACCAAAAATAAAAATAAAAACTTTGAAATATTAAATGAGATCTTTATAATTTCTTGTCAAAATAAGGAAAGAAGTTGTTATTTCATAGATTAGTTATACTCGGACAAATGTAAATACAAGAAAAATAATTTTAATATAAAAATTAAAATATATTTGAATTAAGCACTAAGTGCACTAAGTGAAACCAAGTTAATCTCTCCCTACGATCAAGACATGGCTATTAATATGTTTTATGTTTTATATTAGACGTCAAAATTTAAAATATCTACTTTGAAAGACATAAAAGACTAACAAAGTTTCAATATGACATTATAATTATAAAATTTACAGCACTGATTATCACTTAGGGTTTGTTTGAGGGCATATTTCCTTTCAGAAAATCATTTTTAAATGCTACTGTTGAAAAAACTTCATTATCAATCTATTTTGTATGCTTCGGTGTATGTTTAACGTTTTGCTTCTCCTCAAGCTCTAATTCCTCTCCCTCATAATGAGAGTCAACAATAAAGTTACAATTGAAAAAATTACAAATCTCACGGAGACGGAGACGAGCTCTGGCTCATTCTCAAACGGAACCTTACGCAATCCTTTTAAACAGAATAACTTAGATTAAATAAGATAAATCATTAGTTATATTTATTATTTATTGTAATACAATACTTCATCAATTAGTTTCATGTTATCTAAACTATCTACAACTGAAATATATTATCATTAACAACATTGGAAAGTTGAATAATTGTTAGGAGAAATAATAAAAAATATTGAGGTGTGAGTAGCCATATCTGAATTATAGCTAATAGTGGTAGCCTCAGAGAAGAAATTGTTGATGGTGATGTTGATGCCACCAATGCAATGAGACAAGTGTTGGTTGGGAAGAAATTCATATATTGAGTGGTAAACTTGCTACCCGATCAGTGTTATGGGTTCTGGTCATGGGCCTAGCATAAACCCGAGGGAGCTCGAGTCCACGTCTCATATAAAGAGGCGCAAGATGGAAAAAAAGGATAAAATATAAAGATGTTTGAAGAGCTCAAGATAGTCTATCCAAGTGGAGAGGGGACATTTCAAAGGCTGATACATACCCATTATTGAAGAACCAGAAACAATGGAGTTGGAGTTCGAAATTAAAAAAAAAAAAATAGATGAGACCCTACATCCATTATTTGGAAACCAGTAAGATTGCATAAAAAGTCACTGACCCGAGGAGATTTAAATGCAAAGCAGCTCAAAATATTATCAAAGGGAAGCCTTTTCGAAAGTCGGCCACTTCCCTATATTTATGATACATATGGGAGAATGATACAAAAAATGTCCTCCAAGAGATACACTCTAAAGAGTGCAGGAGTCTAGAAGAAAAAACTTGGCATACAAAGTTCAGTGAAAGAAGTACTTCTGGCTGACACTTTTGAAGTATGGGGAGGAATTCTCTAAGAAATACGAGTAATGACAAAAATATGTACCATTGTATCAACCGGCTTACAAGATACAACCAATCACTAGCACTTAGCCCTTTGCTGTATGAGGGCTTGACATCCTTGACTCGTTTTCACCATCAATGAGCCAATGCAAATTTCTCCTACCCGTCGTATATTACTTTTCCAAATGGTTCAAAGTAAAAGAGCTCACCCAGATTACAACAGAAGTCATTTGAAAAATTATGTGGACTGACCTCATCTATTTGCATGGGTTGCCGCTAGCATTATCACCAATAAAGATACTCAATTAGCTGACAAGAGGTCAAAGACTTTTGCCAAAGTCGGAGGATCAACCTAAAATTTGCATATGTACGTCACTCTCAGATTAATGGGCAATTAAAATCCGCCATAAAAATCATTCTAAATTTAGTAAGGAAAAAAGTTGGAGGAGCAAAGGGTAATTGGGTTGATATCCTCCCATCCTTCGTGTAGGTGATTCGAACAACTCCCTCAACATCAGTCGATAATTCGGGATAAAAAATGAGAAATAAAATCCTTGAGAGATAAATCATGCAATAGTTTTACAAAAGAATCCAATGTAGTATTATTGAATGACCATCTTTTCTTCTCAGAACACGTCTTACCTTTAGCGTTAAATTTAACGATGACAAGTAAAAATCAATAAACAATTTTCACATCACCCTTCCCCAAAACAAATGTATGAATAAAGATAAGCGCTGCTCTGCAGAAGGGCCACGGCATGCAATAATTTAACATAGAATTAAATTTCAAAAATTTATGCACACACATTTAAACTTGAAATATTAATTTGTTCAGTATTTAAAATGCAATAAAAGCACGTGCAATACAAAATTTATACCATTTTATGGTTTTTTTTTTTGTGTTCGGGGAAATAAAATTGGAGTAACACTGTGAAATGCAAGGCAATGTAAAATTGGAGCTCCACGACACCAAATTCTGAACACTATGGAGCAAATAACTCGATGGTGTGGCACCGTAACACTATTCATAAGCGTCGAAGCACTAGATATGAAGGATTGAACACTAGCTATCCATCACGTTTTAAACTCTGAAGGATTGAAGGGAAAAAAAAACTATATGAAAAGCACTTAGATATGTAGAAAAACATCTTTGTAGGCAAGCCTTTACACGTAAATTGACTTATGAAAGAGCAAAGCACTCACATATGTAGAAAAATGTATCTTTTCTACTGTTTAATTTTAGCTGCTTCAGCTTTATCCTAAATCTTTCTTTCTCATTTGGTTCTATAGTTCATTAACTTGAAAGTAGGTACCATTTAGCGGGAAGCTTCCCCGCATATGAATTCAAACAAGCAGACCACCAGCCCTTAAGCATCTTCACTGGATTGAGAGCTAGCTGTTGAGGCCATGAAATTGAGCTCAACTGAACCCAGCTTGGATCGGGAAGCCAAAATTCTTAGGTGAAAAGAGAAGAGAATGTATGGTGCTGAAATTGTTTATATACTCACAACTCCTAACCAATAATTCTTGTTTCTCTAGGTGAGATGCCTGAAAATTGGAGCTTATCTGAATACATTAGTTTTTGGGCCAATTATATCAATGTAAAAGATCATTTTGCATATATAAGGAAATATTCAATTGAATAAACCTGCACCTTTCTTCATCAATATATGTTGTAGGTGGTATATTTATATAAATAAGAAAGTTTAGTTGTTAGATATGTCAATATATAAGAATTTTGTGGTATGTATGTAAATGCCACAAAAGACATCTGTTAATTCATTCACACTGTAAAAATCAGCTCTCAGGTTGCCTGCAAGTGTAAGTAACACAAGAATACTATGAAAAAACTTTAGAATATTTCAATTCTTGTTAACAAACAATAATTGTTTTGAATCATTATTGTTGGGCAGGCAATGAGAATCACAGCATCACATGTCATACAACATCAGAAAAAAAAAATGTAAACCTACTAGTCAGCAATGGAGGCACGGAAGTCCAGCAGCAGCAGAGTTCAACCCCAATTTGGATGATACAGAAAACGTCTAAAATTCTTATAAGATCATCAAACACAGGTACTTCTAAGGAAGAAAAAAAGAATGGCTCGCCATCAAACACAGGCATTTCCAAACCTGTCAGAGAAGAGTTGAGCGGTGCCGCGCAATAGCCAGGCCGCTGCACCACATCTGAAGCTTTTAATTCTCAAAAAATCAAAATTAGTTGGTCTTGAGAATAACTTCAACACAAGAACATTGCCTATCTATTACACAATATCAACTGATCAAAAAATAAAACAATAATAGAAATAATAAGTTTTACAACCTTTCTCCTTCTCTGTCAAGTGAGAAAAAAGGACCTCAACCGTGTATGGGCTAATTGATTAGCTGCCTGCTCCAACTTCTCAGCCACAATGGAATGCAGATAAAAAAACACAAATAAAAAAAGAAAATATGAATGCAAATCACCAAATAAACAGTTTAAGCAAAAAACTAAAATGAAGACTTGTGCTTTAATATAAGAATGAAAATTCAGGCCTATTTTCTTCAATAGAAAAAAAAAGAATATTCAATTTTCTCAAATCAGACAAATGAAGAATTTCCTTTGAGAATGGGATCAGCTATGTCTTTGCCAACTGACTTTAAAAAGTTGAGAAAATTAAATCTCTTTTTAGTTTTTTATCTTATTCAGTAATCTAAAAATCTTTATATGGTTAGACGAGAACAAAATACATGCTTTTAAACACCTTAATGGTAAATAGATGTCGAGAAACATTATATGCTAAGGAATCCTTTCTCTTTCAGGTCGATGATAAAATAGATTGTGCTAGCAAATGAATTCAAATCACTGCATAGAAATTTATTACGCCAAATTGTTCCCGTCATGATGAGATTTGCAAAGTAAGTTTGAAATGACTTTAAACAAAGTTTAGCATCAATAATAGTGTTTGGGAACTCATCAGAATTCAAAGCCAGAATTATATGAGAATTACCAGAGATATAAAGCATTTTTAGGATTTCGCCCTCAAAAACATCACTTTGAAAAAGTGCTTGTGTTCGCACCATTGGAAGCTCTTCTCTAACACGCTCACAATTTAGAAGTAAAGAAAGAATCCAGCCACAACAAAAAGAGTCTCAAATAAAAACAGAAACAGAAAACATAAAAGTTCTCAAGTAAAGTCTAGTATTATTTATAAAGAAAACAACAATTTTGAGAAACATCTAAGTAGTTTTAAATTAAAATGTTAAACTTAATATTCAATTTATATTGAATTTGACCTTGCCATTGTTTGATGAGTCATCATTATTACCGACATCAATGATGACTTGAAGCCAATCCTTCTTCTGAGATTTCCCCTGTACAGGATTTTTTTTTTTTTTAAAAAAAAAAACATAAACAATGGCTTAAAAATTACATCATTAAAAGCTCGCCGACTTCTAGTAATTTGTTGAAGCGCGAACTGACTGCAATTAAAATGCCTACTGAAAAAAATCAAACCTCAGTTGTTTTGAATTCAAACTTGAGCTTCAGAAGAGTAAATGATTTCGAGCCAATGAAGATCCGATCAAACTTAAAATTTCTCAGTTTTGATACAATAGAAGCGATGTAGATCCTACCACATATTTTTCTTCTAAAGTATTTGCTTACTTTTGAAACAACCATCATGAACGAAAGAAGCAAAAAGCTTCTAACCTTCATCAGCTCATAATACTCATAATGAAATATGATCCCAACCCTCTTAAGTTTTCTCTTTTTTTTATCTGATGTGCCAAAGATATCATGAACAAAAATTGTGCAAAAAGTATTCAAAGGAGAAGCTTATTAAAAAAACACAACGTCATCTTATATTGAGCTCCTTCTCTTCCTAAAATGCCTGAAAAAATGGGAAATTTATATACATAGCACAAATTTTTATGTATTTACATAGGTCACACTTGAACTTTCATACTTAGATACATAGCGACAGAATACAACAACTGACACTCATCTGTGACCGTATTTGCAACTTTTACATGGGCAAGTGGTCCCCACGTCCTTGCCATAGCCAACAGATGAAATCATCACCACTTATTCCAATCAAACATTGGTATATATACACCACACTCATGTACTCATTGGGTGGTGAATAAGAATACACTGAATTTTGTATTACTTCCTACTGCCATTATTGTTTTCCTATATCTTAAGTACATGATCAAGGTTTATATATATACACATCCTCATCAATCATGTAGGCCACAAAGCATAAATTCAAAAGTGAATTAGTTTCCACCAACCACATCTAACTCAAACCTCTGTTTGGCACATGTACAAAAAAATTAAAGTTCAGGTCTTAGTCATGTAAATACATAAGAGTTAAGTGGTACGTATGTGAATCTTCCAAGGAAAAAATCAAGTTTTATGGCTAACCCAACTTTCTCTCCCATTGCCAAAGTTGATTCTCCAGCTTTGTTTTCTTCAACATATTTTCCCAAACTATTTGTCCACACTAAGGGAATAGCAAATAGAGCATGACATGATGAAGAGCAAAACACCTTACCATCCTCACAACTGTAAATGATTCAAAATAACTGTTGAGGGAATTTACATACATACCACTCAATTTGGCTACATACACTATAATGAAAGAAGAAATCATCAACATTGCATTGACGGTACAACTGGAGGAAGAGAGAGTTCCACCCCCTCCTCTTTTGTAGAATTTCGAGCTATACGACTACTCTCAAACTAGTAATAGTAGGCAAAAACTAATATAAATTGAAACTTATATAAAGGAGAAATGGAAAGAACAAGCCATCGAATAACAGTTGAGCTAGGCAAACATCTGCGAAATAAGAATATGTGCCTTAGGTGAGGTCCATGAAATGCATGGGGGAGCTGGAATGGAAACCTAGTACACGGTTAACAGGATGGACCGCTATAATAACAAATTTAGCTCTAGGTAATGCAGGAATACACACATGAGAGCTAGAATACAAAAATCCAGCTCTAAGTGAAGAGTCTTCAATAGCTGAAGTTAATATGGTGATAATCATTATGTTATTTGAATGATTTGAGTGTAGAGAAATCCTACTGCAAAAAACCCAACATCTATTGCTTTGAATTCAAACTTTATGAAGCATCCGTTGCTTTATAGTCAGCCAGCTTTAGATCAATAGAAAAGGGAAAGAGAGAGCCAGAGAGGCAGCGAGAAAGTGAAATAAATTAGTCATCCTGAAACTGAAAAAATTGAACATATATAATTTCTAAATCTAGAAGCTATTTCTTACTATTCACAATTATAAAGTTCCATGTAAATGCATTTATATTCTAATTTCTTATAGGTTCGGATAATTCAAGATTCATTGCATGTTTCGAAATGAAAACTTGAAACATAAATTTCTTTTTATGGCAGGGATGCAATTTACCTCTTCCACAACCAGATATAGCAATAGGAGGTCCATCTTCTAATATAAGAGCATGCTCCTCATCCCACCACCTTAGCCCTCCAACATAGCACACAGCTTTAACACCATGATCATGCCCGTAGAAGAGTGAATTTGAGTTTAACAAAGTAAATAAAAAATTAATAGTTGCACAAATATGTGATTTGGTATTTTCAATTCTTTCCTCTTGCTTCTTGCTCACCTTTAAAAAAGAGTAATGATCTCAAACCCATCGAGCCGAACTGCGAGAGAAGAGGAGCGAACGGGAGAGAAGAAAAACGAACGAACACCTAAGAAAGCCAACAAACGAAAGCGAGAGGAGGGGGGAAGGAGCAGACGAAAGAAGACGAGAGAAGGAGCGGGGAAGGAGCAGGCCAACGAACACGAGAGAAGGAGGGGGAAAGGAGCAAAGCTTGCTCTCGCGTAATAGCCCGAACGAACCCACCTTCGATCAAAGGGGCAACTAGTAAAAATGGAATGGAGAAACGCGAGCCGCGGGTCGATCCTGCGGCCAGCTTTTCACGAAAAACTTCCCTGCAGTGTGGGCGCAAAACTTCTCTGTCGCGCCCCCCAACAGCAGAGCTCGATTGTGCGGTGTCGCGAAGCTCTCTAGCCACGCCCCAAAACATACCCCAAGTAGTCATAAAAATAACATTAATGGATGCCAGTATTGCATTGCAACAAACACACTTGTATGCAAAACATTGTCTTCCAAGGCAATTTTTAGAGCCTGTGCCCGACAAAAAAATAATTTGGAGTGAGCAACAATGCAGCTTTTCAATAATCTTTATATAAACATACACAGTAGGTGATTGGTTTTGGTTAAAACATAGATACCGAATGAACTAGGAATGTAAATAGGTTCCAAAAAATGATTCTAAAAAGGAATCATGGAGGAACCTTTTGTACTAACTTGGAGTTTAAAGCATAAAAAGGTGATCTCATATGTTAAATTAACAAACTAAGAATTAGCAGCATCAACTTAGAAACTAGTCAAAGAAATTGTTTTGGCAAACAAATAAATATTTTTTTCCATTCAAAACTTAGCAATATAAAAGACTTTTATACCTATTCATTGTAATCTTTCTCAGAAGCAATCCACCCCCAATAGAAGCATATGTTTTTTTACTCTTAGGAGCTCTAAATGTTGAGATTAGCTTGGCAGAGGGCTTTTGAAGAAAATAGAAAAGCCTGGGAAGTCTAATTATATCCCATGGCAAATAATAAAAATTTTAATCCTGAATACAATGCAACAAAATGGAAAAGGACTTCAAGCACTAATTGAACAGAAAAACCTAATTATCCTTTTTCTAAACTATCACCTAATTGAACATTATGGTTCAACACAATTTAAATACATAAAAAAAATGATCTCACTTGGCTATGATTTAATCTAGCTTATGAATTACCAATTGATGTTTTCTTGTTCTATTTTTTTGGTTTGTTATTTGTAAACGCATTAAGAACCAACCTTATTTTCTGTTTTGAAGCCTCAACAATCAATTCACAATTTTTTTCAGTTTTTGATTCATCACTTTTATCTAAATATAATTTGGTTGTACTAAAATGGATTGAAGGGGAGCTTTGACGGCAAGAAACTTACAATTTATATTTTGCTTATATATAATCTCATATTATTTTAGAATGATATCAGATCCCTATATTTAGAGTTGATGCTAGTAACAACTTAGAAATTAGTAAACCGAATTAATAAATACATGCTTAATTTTGTTTAGCTTAGTACTCATTAAAACAAGTCAAGCAAAATGAAAAAGACGATGTTGAATAGAATGGGAAAAAAAAGTATTGGTGAAATTAATTATCGGGAGATAATATTTCTACATGGTACTTATATATTTCACACATAATATATTTATTTTAGTTGTTTTGCCACTAACAAGAAAGCCCTGCAAGCATATGCTTAAGATCTTGTTGGTCCTGAAAACTTATTTTATGCGTCTCTGTGTTGATCAAACTTCAAAATGTATAATGGCTTCAATATCTTTAACGAGTTCATTAGATGTATGCTTGTATTGTTATACTTGTTTGTGTGCTGAAAAACTATGGAACATCAAAATAGATTTGAAAATATTGACGATGTTAGGATAATGTTTGATGATATTGAAATAGATTTAAGAAAAAAATGAATCAGTAAGCCAATTAGTAAACTAATTTTATGTGATTGGAATAGCAAAAATATTTTAATAAAAAATAAAGGAATTTGCAAGATCTTTTAAAATAAAGGAATTCTTATGTATTTACTTATTTCACACCTAAACTTTCATTTTTACACAGCGCACTTTGACGCTTTAAGCCTATAGGTGAAAAGATGCATTTCACTTCAAGAAAATGGTTATGGTATTGTGAGTGTAAAAATGAAAGTTTAGGCGTGAAATATGTAAACATAAGAGTTTTGTGCTATGTATATAAATGCCCCTTTTTTTTCTTACTTTCTCGCTGCTATTTGAACTTTCCTTATAATCCACATTTAATTTTTCCATGGCTGAGATTGTTTTTGGCATCAGTTTGCTTTCTAATCAGAAACATTTTCTTTTATATTTGTGGAAATTCAAGTCTTACGTCAACAATCACTCAATTAAGTAGATGCTTTCATAAAAACTAAGACACTCATCCTATATATGTTTAACAGAGCATAGAAGTACTCATCCTTACAGATTTGCTTTGTTTTGATATTGCAACTCATCCTTACAAATTTCTATTTTCTTACAAAAGCTAAAGTTACTCATATTAAGTGTGAATTGCTCGTTGATGGCCAACAGAAGCTTTCTTTGCTAATGGGAAATACGAGATTTGCTATGGCGAACATTATGTTTCAACATTATTTAAATACATAGAACAAATGATATCATTTGTGCTAATTGACTGTGATTTAAGGCTTAAATCTAGCTTATGAACTGCCAATTGATGTTTTCTTGTTCTTTTTTTTTTTTTTTTGCTTGCTGTTTGCAAATGTAGCTCCACTAATGGACAAAATTAAAGAGAGTCGTCTTAGATGGTTTGGTCACATTAAACGTCGATCATCTAGTGATCCAATTAAGAGAGTAGATGTTTTATATTCGACTTATGTTAAGAAAGGCAAAGGTACACCTAGGAAGACTTTGGCTTATTGTATAAAAAATGATCTTAATTTATTAGAATTAAATGAAAATGTGACACTAAATAGGATGCAATGGAGAATAAGAATTCATGTAGCCGACCCCACTTAGTGGGATTAAGACTTTGTTGTTTTTGTTGTTGTTTCCAAATATGCTAAAAACATACCCTATTTTATGTTTAGAAGCCTCACAAATTAATTCACATATTTTCCTAGTTTCTTATTTGATGAGCAATTCTGAAATAAGTTTTTTTTCAAAGTTTCATTGTCACATTTCCCATTGGACCTAATAACCCAAAATGTTTTCCCCGTTTTATTTCTCGGTTTATTTGCTAGGCTCAATCATGATATATGTATATATTATAATTCTATGTTAGGACAAATAAATATATACCATCAAATTTCTATATATTTATATATCTAACACCTGAACTTTACTTTTTACATTTATACCACTCAAATCTTTCGCATCAAATAAAAAATACCACCATTCCAACTTTAGCATTTTCATTCATAGATAACGTGGCATGTATGTAAAAATTGAAGTTTAGGAATTATATATATAAGTACTTATGGATTGAGCGGTGCGTATATAAATCTATCTTTTATTTTTAAATCTATATCAGAGTTAATCCAACTTTGGAAGTCTTGGGAAAAGGAGAATAGGAAGTCTGCAACTGGGGAAGCGGTATAATGCATCCAAAATCTCATAGCTAACCAAATTTTTTTATTTGTTGTTGACAAAGCACTCTATCTAGGGATGTGGTGGGCCACTTTATTTTATTATTATATTGCGTGTCATTGCTATATATGCACCAACAACAATCCATACTTTATCTGTATAGAAACCTTCATTTCATTAACTCCATAAACAGCCATATTAGTTATTCTTTATTTGTATAGATTATCTCTGATGTTGCAGCTTATAATGCATCATTTTTCAGTTAGTTAATGGGGGTAGGAACCATGGAGCCACTTCCCATACCCTAAGCCCGATTCTATAGCCTATGGATAATTGAATTTTGTGGAGAGTACAAGCAGTATAAAGTGTGAAACCAAAGTAATTGATCTAAAATAGCAATTATGGAAGTTTCAGCAAGACATCAACTTTAACCAAAACTCAAACAAGAAATTCCAAATTAAAGCCTGACAAGACATGAAAGGTTTTGGTCGACGTTGATACAGACTGATCAAGCTTTAAGAGACAAATAATTGATTCTTAGTTGTACTTAGAAGCATTTGCATACATAACACCCAATACCTATGCATTTACATTTCAACACTTGAAATTTGTTTTCTACATTTATATCACCCGTATCTTTCATATCACAAAAAAATACCACCATTTTAAAAATTGGTTTTTAAGTGTTAGATATGTAAATACAAGGAACTAAGTGGTATGTATGTAACTCTTCCTTGTTTTTGTTAGATTACAAAATAAATATCAGATCAAAATAGAAGTGAAAACATATGGACTCTGTGGATGGAGAAAATATTGTCTACAGTGCAATAAAAAAAAGAAAAAAAACCTCTCGTGAATAGCAACGATTAGTCATAGGTGCGACGTCTACACCTATCAAGACTTCATGTGGATGAGATTTATTTACTTGTACTTGTTGGGGTGCTTGGTCTTGCTTAACTCCACTGAATTTGGTCTACCAAATTGACCCTAGCCAACTCTCAGATTTTCAGGCAAACCATTTCATGATATACATCTCATTTTATACTTCATTAAGTCCTTAGATAATCATCAGTGACCTATCCTCCCGAGCTTTGATTGATTCAATAGATTTAATAAACCCACCATAAAAATCTTAAGTTGTTTATTCAACCTTTATCCTAGGCTCTTCTAATATATCATATTTGGCATAAGGAGTCCTCTAGAAACTTTAGCATATCCTAGGATAGATTGAGAAATGTCTTATTTCCCCTTGCTGTTTTTTGTCTTTATTATGGTTTTCTCATCTGAATCATTGGACTATTATTTACTCTATGAATAAAAATTTACTCTTCTTTTATTTAATTCTGCTTATGCTAGGTATGTGTATCATGTGGACATAAATAATCTTTTTACTTGTATAACTTGAAGGTATACAAACATATAAATTCTTATAAATCACTAAACAACAAATGATTCGTTATTAATAAATAAATGTTTTGATGTAAGAAGGATTGACATACATACCTCCCAACTCCTATGTATTTTCATATCTAACACCTAAACTTCAATTTTTACATACATGTCATCTTACCTATGCATGAAAATATATATTTCACCTTTTAAAAGTTAGATTGATGGTATTTTTTATGCGATATGAAGGATTTTGACGGTATAAATGTAAAAAAGTAAGTTTTAGGTGTTAGATGTGTAAATACTTGGCAATCCGGTGGTATGTATTAAATGCCCCCTTTTTAGAATGCGGAATGTCTAAGTAACAAAAGTTTTCCCTCTCTCTTCTTTTATTAATATAATTATTGTATTTATGAAATTGTTTTCTTGGATATTATTGATGTAAATTGTGCACTTTTCCCTTTAAATTTCGCTCGACTTCTAAGTTCGACATCTATCATTTGCAAATTTTGAATCTATTAGAAGATGGTCTGTGAGGTTTTATTAGACAGCATCATTTCTGAGAACAGCTGAGAAGTCCTTATAGATAAAGGGACCTTTCGTTGATGAAAACTGAATGGAATTCTAGGTTAGGTTTCCTTGGAAGTCTGGAGAGACTTTCTTTATTATTTCCTGTAAAGATCAAAACTTTAAGAAGCAAACCTCTTATAGTTGATGCTTCTTATTTTACTTATATTTTTTTAGGCAAGTCTCTCAGCTTTGACAATGAATAAATAGCACCATAATGACACTAGATAGAGTACTGAATAATCAGAAAAAATTAATTCTTCATAGCATAAGAGAATATTTAATGTTTTTTTTAATAAACAAATACGACGAAGAAAGATTCAAATAAAGAAGCATTTTCATCTCAAGAATATTTAGAAGGAATTGATCACATTTGAATTTCATAACATACATGTTAGCATAAAAAAAATGAAGAGAAGATCAACGATTTTGTCACTTCAAATGCATCATTTATTAGATAATGTAATGATAAAAAATTTTTACTTAAGAGAGAAACAACATGCTTTACAAATGACTAAAGAACTAAATATATTTTTTGCTTAACTACATCATATAAACTAGTTTATATTATTCATGCGGTTGTTGTTGAATATGCTTGAAAGCTGAGACCGAAGCTTTTTCAAATTTTGATCATATGTAATGAAACTATGCGATCGTTGTTGATGCATTAGATGTCTTCTAATATCTTTGTCATGTTGGTTGCTCACATTTCTAGTGTCAGCAACATTGTAGTGGGCTAGAAATTTATGATGCTCCAATGCTGAAATATTATCATTCCATATAAAATATGTTAGTAATACATTAAAAGAAAAAATGTGTAATAATAATAGTGAAAAGTATAGTATCAAGCATACATTCATTGATGAATTCCTCAAGATCGAATGGGGGGAAGAGAAATAACCAAAGTTTTGTACATCCGCATTTTGAGGCTTTTGAGAGATTGTTTGTCTCCTTCGTCATATTCTCAAAATCCTCAAATGAATAAACCGAGACAAGATTGTCGAGGCTTTTATCAGGAAGTTGGTAGCAGTTGTGAACAGAGCCGTCGTAGACATCCTGCATCTTGCAATAAAACTCGTGAAGTGTGGTATCACGACGACGACAATAAAACATGATTGTCCGCCAACGTAACGTATATTTTCATCACTATGTCGGGGCATAAACTTGCCGTCAAAGCTATAGAAGAGTTTCACATTGGTCTGTTGTTTGGTCTTTGGTGGCGTTTTGTGTGAGTGGAGTCTGTAGAAACAAGGAAATTTCGGTGAAATTCCAAGAAGTTGTTCAATGATTCGGGATAGAAATTCTTATTGATTGTCATAGATTCGCGGGGGTATTTGGAGCCGGGCATATTGAGAAAAGTTGTATAAATGTGGAATGGAGAGATGGGGATTTTTATAGGAGATTTAAGCATATGTTCGCGAAAGGAATTTAGTAAGCCGTGAATTGCGGCAACGCGAGCGATGGCAGTGGCAGTAAACACTCTTGAAAGTATTTGGAGAAGAAAAGAAGTGGTTTCGAGCAGGAGAAGGCGACAAAGTATTCGGAGAAAAATACTTTCGTAGCAGTGGCGATGTGGTTTCAGATTGGAGAAGGCGACGAAGTATTCGGAGACGAATCCTTCAGGCGAAATAATTTCGAATTGAAACATAATAAGAGAGAACTGATTCGAGATAGAAGACAAGCAGAGCGGAAGTTGTAGTGCAATGGTCATTTTATAAAGAAATTTTTTTAGGATGCTGCTTTTAAACCAGTTTTTCTTAAAGAAATAGACGTGTCAAAAAAAATTTTGTTCAAGAAGGCTTATTAAATTTTTAAATTCTTCACCTTCATATCATTTATTATGAATTTGTTAAATTAAAAAACACACATCAGCTCATATTCCTTTGTTTTAAAATTTTTTGTTCGTTAGGTCTAATTCGAGCAACAATTTTGCTTCAAAAGTATTTCCGAATAATTTGTTGCCTCCTCTTATCCGAAACCAATTTGCGTGTTTTCTTCTTCATATACTTTCAAGAATGTTTACTGCCACCGCCTCTGCTTACGCTTTCGCAATTCACGACTTATTGAATTCCTTTCGCGAACATATGCATAAACCTCATGTAAAATTCTTAATCTCTTCATTCCACTTTTCTAACACTTTTCTCAATCTACCCACCTTCAAATACCCCTGAGAACCTGTAGCAATCAAGAAGAATTTCTATCCCGAATCTTTGAACAACTTCTTAATGTTTAACCGAAATTCCCTTATTTCTATAGTTTCACTCGCACGAAACGCCACCAAAGACCAAACAACAACCAAAGTGAAACTCCTCCGTAACTTTGGCGGAAAGTTTATGTTTCGACGTAGTGATGAAAATCTATGTTACGTTGGAGGACGATCATGTGTTAATGTTATCCGTCGTGATACCACCATTCACGAGTTTTATTGCAAGATGCAGAATGTATATGGCGGTCCTGTTCGCATCTGCTACCAACTTCCTAATGAAAGCCTAGACACACTTGTCTCGGTTTACTCTATTGAGAATTTTGAGAATATGATGGAAGAGACAGAATATCTCTCAAAAATCTCAAAATGTGGATGTACCGAGCATTGGTTATTTCTCTTCTCCCCATTCGGTCTAGAGAATCTTTCAAATAGATTCAATAATACAATTTTTAATGATTGCGGGCTGAGTTATATTAAGACAACCAATAAAGCATTTGCTTATGAGGCAAATGTCAATGAGAGGAATTTGAAAGTCGGCACTATACATGCCACCTCCACTGTAAACTTGAGAGGTGAAGAATTCATCAATGAAGATATGTCTGATGTTATACTTTCATTATTATTGTTACGTTTTTTCTCTTAATATGTTAATAATATATTTTATAAGAAATAATAATATTTCAAGCTTTGGAGCATTAGAAATTTGCAACTCATTCAAATATTGTTGACACGAGAAACGTGTGCAACCAGCTTGATAAAGATATTAGAAGGCGTCCGATGCATCAAAAACGACGACCGTGTTTCACTACATATGAACAAAGTTTGAAAAGGCTTTGGTCTCGAATTTTCAAACATATTCAATAACATCATGAATAATATAAACTAGTATTTATGATGTAGTTAAACGAAAAATAAAGTTAGTTCATTAGTTATTTATAAAGCATGTTTTTTTTAAACAAAATTTTTTTGTCATTACATTATGTAATAAATGATACATTTGAAGTGAGAAAATTATTGATCTTCTTTTCATCATTTTTATATTTATGCTAACATTTATGCTATAAAATTCAAATGTGATCAATTCCTTCTACAAATTTTTTAGATGAAAATGGCCATAAATTTAATTATTTCTATGTCATATTAGTTTATTAAAAAAAATAAAAATTCTCTTCCTCTATGAAGAATTAAATGGGAGACTCACCTAAAAAATATAAGTAAAATTAGAAGCATCAACATGATACACATACCTAGCATAAGTAGAATTAAATAAAAGATCAGTAGATTTAGCTTCACACAAGAAATGATAGTCCAACGATTCAGATGAGAAAACCATAATAAAGAAAAAAAACAAAAAATTGAAATAAAACATTCATCCATTTATCTTAGAATATGCTAATGTTTCTAGAGTACTCTTTATGATATATTGGAAGAGCCTAGGAAAAGGTTTACTAAACAACTTAAGGTCACCTATAGCGAATCTATTAAATCTACTTAATCAAACAAAGTTCAGTAGGACAGGTCACTGGCTGATTACCTTGGAATTAATGCAGTATAAAATGAGATATATATCATGAAATGGTTTGCCTGAAAAGCTGAGAGCTAGCTCGGATCAATTTGGTAGACCAAATTCAGGGAAGTTAACCAAGGCCAAACACCCAACAAGTACAAGAAAATAAATCTCATTCGTACGAAATCTTGTTAGGTGGGGACGTCGCACCTAAGGCTAACCGTTGCGATCCACAGGAGTTCTTTTTTATTTCTCTGCTCAATCACTGCTAATGTCTACACCTTCTGCATCCATAGACAATATTTTTTCCATCCACAAAGTCCATATGTTTTCACTTCTATTCAATTCTGATATTATTTTTGTTATCTAACAAAAACAGGAAAGAGTAAATGTAGAAAACAAACTTTAGGTGTTTATGTAAATGCATGGGTATAGGGTGGTACGTATGCAGATGCTTCCAAAAATAATTTGTTAGCTAATTATTTTGAAAATAAAATTTTAAATTTTAAATTTAATGTAGTATGTAATGTAATTTTGATTTTGAAAATAATATTATTTATTTTTGAAAACAACGAGACCGAATAGATCTCATATATCTAATAGTTAAAATAGTTGAAGCGGGATACCACAAGTGATATATCCTCTCGAAAGATAAGTGTACCAATTGTTGATAAGATTAACTATTTAAACTTAAAAGTTTATGACTCTATTTTGATCTGCGAATTTTATAACCGACAAATTCACCTATCTAATACAAAGATTAGGCGGATTTTAGATTAATCTGAGTTCTTAATTATTTATAGAGGCAAGCCCCGATAGTTAATTAAATATTAGGTTTCACCTAAGAAAACTCTCAATAAAGATCGGGGTTTCGTTTTAAAGAATTAATGTTTAGATTTTCACGATTGCTTATAAGAATATGAAATAAGAAATGTTCAATTTTGAATTATTATTTTTGGAATCTAAAAGAGTGAAAAGTAGGAGATGTAGAAGATATCGAAGAAGCTTCGATGACATCTCACGCTAACATATAATTTGGTTTTACATCTTTGAAAGAGAAATTATCTTTAATGTATTAATCCTGTAAATTATTTAGATATTTGGGATTTATATTTGTGTATCATATGCAACTTAACCAAGAAAATATGAGGATTTATGTCGTACCGAACAACAACCTCGGAAACCTAAAAAAGAGTTTAGGACTTAATCGTACGATATACAATCGAACAAAATCCTAAAAGATAATGTGAGGATTTATGTCGTACTATACAAACCACCTCGACATCATATGGGTGTATGTTATTTAAGTCCATGGAAGTTGTTGAAACTCCTTCTTCCGCCTTCTATTGTCATCTCGTTCGCTGCTTGGAGGTGAATGGTTACTTGACCGTATTGTCGTCTTATTAGGTGAGAAGAGAGAAAAGAGAAATTATGTCTCGAACAGCCTATCCTAGGGTTATATATAGATATGTCAGAAAAGCGGTAACTAAAAGCAGAGGTGTATGTAGACATGTATAGTACAGTGCAGTAAGAGAACAAAAAGATAGACTATACAGTAAAGTACAGTACAGAAAGAAAGAAAGTGTGCAATAAAGTACAATAAAATAAGAAAAGACTATGCAGTAGAATACAGTAAAGAAAGAAAAGAACTGTGCAGTATATACAGTGAGGTGGAGACAATCAGGACATATATGGTTTACTCTGTTAATGATTAAGATATTACAGGTGTTTGGATATTAACAAATAAATTTAAGTAAGCATCTGAAAATCAAAATGGAAGAATTTTATTTTATATTAAGCGACACCGGTTAAGATTTCACGGTTCCATCATCCTGACACCGTTATTAATTTTGTATTTACTTAATCTAAAAAAACTATCGAACTCATTTGGATCGGAGAATTTTCGTTAACAACTGTGAGTTACCTCATCCGAGGGATTATCATGAATCCAAAGAAGTGAATTATTATTATGTTATTATTATTTTATTTATATTTTTATCTTATTAAGTGATTTTGGAGAGATCTTACCAATGCAAAGTTTGATGTCGTTCGTTTTGTTAGCCTCGAAGTAGCTTTACGATCTTTTAATGTCTTAACCATGATCGAGTTTACTCGCAAAAGACGCACTGAGAAGTTTATATGAGAAACAGTTAGGATGTGATCACAAGAATATATATGTACGAATATGTGTATTGCAAGACATGCAAACTGACCAAGTGTATTAAATGTACCTATTATTCAATGAAAATCCAACTTATTTCACTAAATTTTTATGCAAGATTCATATAAATATGTTTTGGCATTCAAACCGAATATAACCTGGGGATTTAATTAAACATTATATACAATCAAGTTTTAATTATTGGACAAATTCTTTGAAACATATAACCTAGAAAAATATATGGAATTAATACACATACGACAATTTCCATGTATATACATATCTAATATTCAAACTTCAACCTTTTTTTTACATACATGCCACCTTAACTATGAAGGAATAAGTATTCTTTGTTTTAAAAAAAAATCACAATGATAATATTTTAATGTGATATGTCAAAAGTAAAATTTATGTATTAGATGTATAAATACATATGAAATTAGTGGTATGTATGTAAATCTTCTTAAATCTATATAAGTAGCATGTGTCAAATAATAAAATGAAGCCAAAAAGAAACGAAGCATACCTTCATCTCCATCTCTTGTTCCACATTCTCCAAAATATGTTGTTTGCTTTAAGGATAATTTATAGAGAAATGGCTTCCCAAACCACCAACTGCTTCATAGGGAGAACTATTTACAATGCCCTTAGGGGACTGCAGCAAGAATCTTCATAATCTTATAAACGCGAGTTGACAGTAGACCAGGAAACTTGAATGGTACATTGCTCCTATACACATTGAGAAGCATGTCTTCTATTTCTCTGATCAGAAAATCTACAGAGCGTTCAACACAAGATATTTATCCACATATCTCCATTTCTTAAGAGGATCTTCCAAGATTGTTATAAGATTTGAAGTTATTCCTTCAGATATTTGCAAGCAGGTCTCCGTCAGAAATACATGACTTGGTATTGCTGCAACTTAGGAGCTTCCTTTTCCCCACAAGAAACATTTGTTCTTCCTTCAGCTTCTTTGAGGAAAGTGACCCAGTTCTAATAGAAGGCAAAACTGACTGAAAAACGAGAAGTTTCCCCCCCTTGGCTTCGTAGCCAGGAAAAGCAGCCTTTATTGCAACATCAAAAGCTGAAACTGCAAATCTGTTGTTTTCAAACATCGAAGACTTTCAAGCAACTGCCCAAGGTGTTGCCGGCAATCGACAACTGGAACAATTAGATCGGTATGCAATGGGGGTATAAACATATTGCATATCAGGAACAAGAAGCATCAAAGGCTGCCATAAAACTCGCTTGAGATTGTAGAAATGAAAAGCATAATCAAATGTTGCAATCCCAGCCATTTTTCGAGGATTTGCAAAAAAAAAACTTTCAATCGAGCAAACTTGCAAACCTGCAGGAGGATGACGGCTGCATAACTCGGATCTCCGACTAGAAGCAGCCTCGGCTATCCTTATACAGCAGAAATTCAGAGAACTCAGCAGTACAGGATCGCTCAAGAAACTCCACAAAAATCTGCTGGAAAGGTCTCTGAATCTTCTTCGCTACAGAACTGCGTTCAACAAGTAGAAGCCGATTCACATCCTCGTGCCCTCAGTTTTGTGATTGGAAGAAGGAGACGTTGGAGATCCAGAAAAGCTGCGTGAAGAAAATATAGAGCTGCGTGGAGAAGAAGCATTAGTTTCTTGAGAGGAATGATCGAGCCCAGCCGAAAGGGAAGAATCAGGGGAGGGGAAGAAGAATTGCGCGGGAGAAAAAAAATAAAAGAAGGGAGACGGGTGAATACCAATTTCGGGGGCGATGCTTAAGGAGTTAAATGGCTATTTATAGCCGAAAAATAATAATAATAATAATGATGAATTAGTTAATTAATTTACTTTAAAAAAATATATTACGTTAATTATTACTTGGTTGAATACTATTTTAAGTTTATGTGAATCCATTTAAATTATTTTATAATTTGTACTAATTATATTTTATATTTCATTATTTCTAATTTCATTTTTATATTTAGATTTTATTTACGTTGATTAAAATTGTTAAGAATTTTATTCACAATCATTTTAGATATTTTATCTTTTAAATTCTTTTATTATCAAATTTATAATTTTTCTTTTTTTTTAATTATAGACTTGTTAAACAATTTAACCTTATCTTTGTTGATTTTACTCGCTAAACTTTAATCGGAATTACTTGAATCTCACATTTGTATTTGTAATGTGAACGATTAAAAAATTAATTTTAACATATAAATTAGATTTTAAAATCCTTCATTATATTATCGAGGCGAATATGAACAAATATTTTTAGCTCAACTTTCAAATGAGCCTTATCATTTTCAATGTTATAGGAAGATTCATTTTAAAAGCAAGCTACTTTGAAAGAAAATTTCTTTAAACGTGAATAGAAGAAAATTTTAGAACCATAAACTAGACCATATAAGATGATATATCAAAATAGCAACAACATGATATTCTTTATGATAGTGTTACACATTTCATAGCCTGATTTTTACATTCAAAATAAAATTAACCAAGATATCGCTGTTCTAAAATAGCTCAATAGGAAATATGATCTGTTCATTTCAATTTTTTCTGTCTTTACGTCTCTTCCAAACATATTGATGATTTTTCTACAGGGAACTGTTGGTTCCGGTGAAGCATCTCCTTCACTAGCAAACAAATTTTGTAAATCAACCTCTGCTGTAAACCTATAAGTTATAGTATTGTAGTTGTAGTTATTTTCTTCTTGCTTACATGCAGTCCTTTCAAGTAACGCATTAACAATTATGAATTAATCCCCTATTAAAATTATTCACTAAAGTCTTTTATATAAAACTACCTTCACAATTTCGAATTATTTAGACAAAGGCAAAGCAATGTGTATGTATGAATGATTGGGAAATTTACCTTCACAAGTTACTTGTGAAGGTCTTCACAAGTTATTTGTGAAGGTATAAAACTACCTTCACAAGTTTATGGTGGATTCTTTCAGAATTTGATCCTTTAAGAAGTTTACAAAGAAACAAATGGTTGTGTCAATTAAAAAGCATATATATATATATATATATATAGCAGCAATGTGCATGTATGAATGATTGGGAATTTGGGAATTTTACTTGCATACCACATAATTCTCATGTATTTACATATCTAACACCTCAAGTTCGATCTTTACACGCATAGCACCTCGCGGTCATAAATTTATGCATGAAAATGTATATATCATGTATTGTCAATATTTATGCACTATAAAAATACAGCTTTTATGGTCTCTCTCAAATGAGTATTTCAAAAATGAATTTTTTTATGATCAACCATAGGATGAATTTATGGTTCTAATGGCAATTTGTTCTACAAACCTTCTTTATAACTTCTGATTTGTCACTCGTTCTTGCTAATTAATGTGCTAAACATTCTTAATTCTATGAGTTAAATCATCATCTATATCATCATTCTTATGTATAATACATCCTATGGATAATACATCCAAAATAGTTAAAACTATCACATCTAAAATATTATTTTATCTTCTAATAATTTTATTTGATAATTGTTATCGTCAAATCCATTTAAATTGCATATCAAATACTCGAGACCTATTCTTCTAATCTAATTCTTCTATCTTATAAACATTCAATTTATTCAATTTTCCATAATACCTCGTTTTTTACAGTATAAAATGTTTGTGAAATACCTTCACGCAGAAAAGAATAGAATCACGAGAACAACTCAAATGATACACGTACATTAAGTTCCCACTATAGGCGTCTTACTCATACGATACACAGACACTAATATCCCAAAAAATATAAGACACAGATAAAACTCTAAAATTCAGAAATCACAAAAAATATGTTGCTAAGGGCGAGCCAGCTTGGTCCTGTCTCTACCTCTGGTCCTAGGAACAGAGCCAACTAACAAACTGATGAGTGTCGTGTCATTACTTGAAGTAACTAAAGTATCATCCATTAAGTTCCCAAGCTCGGGGTCCGCCTTCATTCTTCTTCTTCCTCTTAGATGTGTATATCCGTCATTCCTCATTCAAAGTCCGGCTCATCCGATCGGTGTGGTCACTGGATTGTCGGGCATGTAGAAGAGGATAATCTATTGCTTCGACTAACAATAACAACATTCTCATTCCGAATATATGGTAAAATGTCTCCTCAACACTCGACGCTTCCCGAGAATGTGGAGTTATGATGCTTTCCGATTATCGAACGAAGAATATCCTTTGAAGTTAAGGATTCTACAGTATTGTTTTTAACAGTGATAGAAGTTGTAGAATGCCTAACTTAATCATCTGCCAATACATCAGTCAGAGAAATAGTATTGTCTTCGGTAGTGGGAGAGAGAAGTGGCATCGTGTGTAGCTACTAATTCAACCATTGATACATTTAGTGGGGTTAAACCTTGCATCTCTCAGTGCACGTGCGTCGCTCGAAATTTCGAGGAGGTTGCTTATTATAATTCCAATTCTAACCCTGATGACATCGTCCATCCCAAGTCTGGCTCATCTGATCGGTGTGGTCGATAGATTTTTGGGCATGTAGAAGAGGATGAGCCCCTTGCTCCTGACAACAGTAACAACATTCTTATTCTGAATAGGTGGCAAAAATCTCTCCTCAGCACCTAACGCTTCATGAGGATGTGGAGCTATGATGCTTTCCTGATTATCGGACGAAGAATATCCTTTGAAGGTAAGGATCCTGTAGTATTTTTTTCAACGGTGATAGAATTTGTAGGATGTCCAACTGAACCATGTGCCAATACATCAGTCAGAGAAATAGTATTGTCTCCGGTAGTGGGAGGGAGAGGTGGCTTCGTGTGTAGCTACTAATTCAACCATTGATACATTTAGTGGAATTAAACCATGCATCTCTCTGTGCATGTGTGTCGCTTAAAATTTTGAGGAGGTCTCTTATCATAATTCCAATTATAACCCTGATGACATCGACCACTACCTTAGTTGACAACCAAAGGGATTTTGGTTATCCCTCAACTTTTTCCCTTCCACCTCCGCCTTAGTTTTATTTGACCATGGGTCGATTGGTGCCAGTTTAGTCAGGGAGAAGTCTGTGAAGGATTCTTCTCCATCAATATTTTTGTTACTCATTTCTAACATCTTGAAAAGAGACTTTAGATCAAGCTTGTTCAAATCATATTTGAAATGTCAGTCTCTAATCCCTTGGGCCAGTACAGTCTGGGTTGTCAATGGTTTAAAGTCATGTACTTCAACATCTCCTTCTGAAAATGAGAGATTTATGATTGTTGGATCTCTTCCTTCCCTTGCTTGATCAGTAGCAAAGCCTGTGTTTTCTTCCTCAGCTTTTGCATATTGTAAAGTACGACAAGAAATTCTTTTTGAATTTAGAACAGGTCGGAATGATTTTGACCGACAAAGCATGGAACCAACAAAGAGTTGACTCCTTGATTGTTCTTAAGAAGAGGAGACACTTCTTGGCATCATCGATTTGCAGGATATCGACTGATGATTCGAAAGACGTCAGATGGTCGATCGGGTCGCTCCTTCTCTTGTATGGGTCGAGATGAGAGCTCTCAACTTTTCTACGAGGATGGCCTCCAAGATCCATCGAGTGAAAGCGCTATCATGGAAAGGTATGATAGGTGCTTCGACATGGCCTAACCATCAACATAGATCCAATACTAGAGATTTATGGGGACTCTCCTTCCCCTTCGATTGTCCAATTACAAACTCGTCCGGCTGACACTGGTAGGTGCTTCGGAGGAATCTTCTAAGGCCAAGTTCTCTGGGATTTAGCTTTCAAAAGTGCGGGTTTATCATTTCTTTGCAATATTACTTGTCGAAGGGCCTCAAATTGGCCCATCAACTATTCTCGTTATTCTTCAACCTACTATTGAATCTCTCAATTGGTAGATTCTTTGTTGAATTTCATAGCTGCAAGATCTCTCTGTTGTGGTTCCCCTTCGTAGTTGGCTCCGCTTCTCATCTTATATATGTCACAGCTTACCGCACAACCTTTTAGGATGTTGAATCTTAAATTGTCTTCTTTTGGAGCACGCCCCGAGAGTTAGGCTGAGAGAAGAAATGTGTGTGTGTGTGTGTGTGTGTGTAGAGAGAGAGAGAGAGAGAGAGAGAGAGAGAGTAAAAGAGCTAAGGAATGTATGAGAATCTTTAAATTCAGAATCTCCCAAAGTGAAGAACCAAAAATATCATTTTATTAATGTCACAATCTCTTATATATAAGAGTCTGAGAATACAAATACATAGAAGGAAAGAGCAGTTTTCATAACTACCTGATTGTTTGAATTCAAATTACAAAGTAACGAAAATGAAAGGCGATGCATGATCGATTTCCCAAAGTTTTGAGTTCGACAAACTATGTCGACTCATCCACCACGTGTTTGTGTCGGTTGATCGCATCTTCTTAGAAATTTGTTTGCTTGACCAGAACGTGTGGAACTTTACTAGCGATCTCACGTTCGATAGACGCATCAGTTGACAGATTCTGCTAGGCGAAGGATTCCGTTGAGCGACCTATTTTGCTAGTTAACTGGGATATAAAGTCAATCAATTATTTGTTGCTTAGTTCTCTGCTCTACTATCCAAACTTTATTTGTGCGCCTCTGCCCTCGGCTGCCCGATCCCTTCAAGTTTCGTGCTGGTATTTTTGTGGTGTGTGTGTGTGTGTGTGTGTGTGTGTGTGTGTGTGTGTGTGTGTGTGTGTGTGTGTGTCTATATATATATATATATATATATATATATATTTTAATATATATATTTAAATATATAAATAAATATATATATATATATATATATATATATATATATGAACGAATATTGGTTGTTTATGGCGTTGATGAAGGTTTCTTCAATAGAGTTTTATGTTTAGGGGTTGAACACTAGTTTGAAAGAGAAATATTCTTTAGTTAGGAATCATGCCATATAAGTTAAATGATTTTTTTATTTATTTATGTTATTTGTGCTTTATGAAGAATTCAAGTTAAAGTAATATTGAGCTGCTGCAAGATTCATTGTCAATTGAGCATCAAACAAATTTCTTATTGAACTACAAATTTTCATTTTAATGGACATCAATTACAAGCAAACAATTACATTTGAGTGTTTGTTATGAATTTATATTTAACGAATACCAAAAATAAACAAAGCAGCACATGTTTTCTATCCTAAACTGAATTATGTGTCACGATTTGGGGTGGAATTGGGATTTAACGGGAGGAGAAATGAATGGTATTCTTGAAGTGTATGAGGAGGTTTTAGGCAGTGTAAATATAAATATCAGGTTTTTGGTGTTTAACATGTGTATGAAGTGAACAATATATTCATTCAAAGTGAGAAGTTGTAGAGTGAAACGATAGTTGATTTTGTAAAGGCCCATTGTAAGGTATCCTATGGAGGAATAATATATATTCTCCTCTTAAGCAATGTTTTTTGTTAGCCAATAGCAGATATTTGGATGGAAATATACTATCTTTGAACGCCTTTCTACATGGTCGCTTCGGGAGACACAATGCTCATGTCATAACCACTCGGATTCGTGGACTCTAACAAACCAACTCATGTATGTCTTGTGAAGAAAGCCCTCTACGACCTCAAACAATCTCCATGGCAATATATCAACCACGGATCAGTTGGCGGACATTTTGACCAGAGCTCTCAGCTCTAGCAGATTCAACAATATATACAACAAGTTGATACTTCCCATGTTAACTATCCAATTGAGGGGTTATATTAATATAAAAAGGCTTTCAATTCATTATAACGCTATCAAGATAGTTGTTGCCATAAGTCTTAATCCTAGATTTCATCATTTGTTGTACTGATCTCCGCATTTCTATTTAATAACAATTCGGTGTTGGAATTTCTCTCTTCTCCTCTTCTTCCCCCTCATCTAATTCATTGGCTTTTGTTGTTGTCCACTTCTTGAATCCTGTAAACCAAAGGTTTAACCTATTATATTTTGCTTCTCTTGACTCCACATAGGATGAAAAACTCCAACATGTATTGAGGCACTTCCAGAAAGCGGATGTTGTGTCCATGATGCACTAGCACCCATTAGAGATGTTGTGCTAATTAAGAAATATGTTGCAAGTGTATATGAAGAAAAGCCACTTAAATGAAACCAACTCCAATGAGAATATGATGAGAGACGATTTCTCTTTGAGGCTCATGGTTCATCATGAATTCATTTGATTCTTAAGTATATGTAAAGGTGTAAAAGTAAATTTTTTTTCCTAATTCAGACAAAATTTCATTGAATTCTAACATCAAAGTAAAACATTAATGATGAATAAGTATTTATGCTACAAATATATTATCATTCAAAATACATTAACTACTTCTTAAGGTGATGATTAACGCAAGAACTCAATTACACTTACTACAAACATAACAAACACATACATTTTTTGTTTGTTTTTAGGACCAAAAATTAAATATTAAATCACCCTTAATCAAACTACTTTTGGCATGAATGAAAATAAGAGATAAGATAGTTGTTGAATATGAAAATGTTAGGTTTGCGGCCCGATGACCCGACCCGCAATTACGCAGTAAATTAACTTCCAAAAGATGGCAAAAAACTTGTCCCGATTTATAAATAGTGGCTAGTGTGAAAAATCTTAAATGATATAAAAATTGGAAAATATTTTACACACTAGGGGTAATACGTAAGTATACATATCGCTTCAAGTAATATAGAGTTTTCTTTAAAAACCCCAAGTATCGATCCCACGAGGAAGTGAAGCAAGAGGTATTTAGTCAAATTCTAGTCTACTACTAATAGTCCTTAGTTTGGAATGTCGATTAAAATTGTGTTTTATCTAGCAACTATTCATAAATGCAAGTGTTAAATATAATAATAAATATAACTAAATGCAAATAATAATTCTAAAGACAACCCTTTTGGATGAATTGATTTGGAGAATTTTGAGATACTAAAAACTACTATTCATATGTAATGAAATGGATAATGTATAGGAATGAGATGCATTTAATATTGTATGTGTCAAATAGGAGCAATTCTATTCTTTACCCTTTGGTCCAGGCATAAAGAACACTGACTAATCCTATGCTCGAGTCATCGAATCCATGGCTAGCTGGGAGGATACCGGCTCTCACTTCGGAGCTCCCACATTCCCCTCGCCTGAGGGCTAACATCTACACTTCAGCACCCAAACGATAGGACCGAATTGAGAATTTTAGTCTGTCACTCTAAAATCTCCAATTCTACGCCCGATAATTATATTTCTCTATTTATTTGCACTCAATCCCCATGAACTACACAATTCATTCACGGACATTGAATGTGCTTCCACTTTGTTAAGAATTACACCGCCCTTTCGGGACAATACAATTACAACGAATTTTAACAATACAACGGGCCCTTATTGTAGTGTAAATGAAGTGCAAATAAAAACCATCACATTTATAATTAAAACATCTTTTAGCAAGCATCCCAATATCCTAATCATGAATCCTACTCATTACAAAAGAAAAGTAAAAGGAAAAGAATGACATAAACTTCTCATGCCACTATTTCCAAAGAAGAAGAAAGAGTAAGAGAGATGCGTCACAAAGCACGAAGAAAACACAACGAAAACTTCTTTTAAACAAAGCAAATCCACTATGTAAGTGTTTGCAAAATCATAAGAAAATGAAGAAGAATACTTAGCTTTTTCCCTTTGAAAGAAAGATGAAGATCTCTCCCACAAAGTCTCCCGTCGATACATGCAATGCTAGTGCAATCTCTTACAAGTTCTCTCAAAATCTCCTCTCCAATCTCTCCAAAAAGGTAGAAATCTACATTTTTACTCTTAATCTAAGAATCCTAAACATTCTCTAAGTTTTTTTCTAACATTCCTCTCTTTTTTCTCTACTTTTTCTCTTCATTTTTCTAACCTAAATTCGCCATTTTAAAGAGCATGGACAAATTTCTAAGAGTTCCCTTAAGCACCCCTTCGAAAAAGCATCAAAATACGTTGAATTTTAGCCCAAAACAACCAAAAGTCGGTCTAGAATCTTCCCGGGTGCTTGTCGGTTCGAGGGCGCTGTCGGTGAGCTTTTCTGGCATTTTTCGGCCTTCTCGGGAAAATCCCGCCGTCGGCGGGCTCGAGGCCGCCATCGGCGAGCAGACTGCTACGCAGCTCCACCGTTTTGCTCCGTTTGGCTCCATTTTAGCTCCGTTTCGCCCCATTTCAGTTGTGTTGTGTTCCTAACAGATAGCCCTACAAAATAAGGATAAAAACAACCTTTCTTTAAAGTGTAATCTCATTCAAAAATATGCAAGAAGTGTAAAAGAGATTAAGCATCGAAAGACTTATCAAAATGTGTCGAGCGGTAATTTCATTTTTTGTTCGTTTTTGCTCCAAATTGCACCATTTTTGTTTCTTTTGCTCCAATCACCATTTCTTGTACCTAAAACCACAAAACATACAAAATACCTTCCTTTAAAGTGAAATATCATCAAAATCAATATAAAATAGGCATAAAAATCTCAACATATTTTCAGTGGGTCACCCGACAGTGAAAGATAATGATGAAAAAAGTTTCTGTGTGAGATACGTAAATTAGGATGTTTTGAGTGCTATGTATTTAAAAGCCCCATAATGAAAACCAAAGATGAACTGAGAAGCACATTTTATTTATTCTGCAGTATTAACTAAAGACAATCGGTTGCCACATGATGCAGACTTTTTATATTGCAAGAACTTATGAACCTTAAATTATATAATTATGATGATTTTGTAAAGTTCAAACTTCAACGCAAGTATATGTATCTTATCAAGTAATACAATTCTCTAATGGAGTCCTGGTTATCGATCCCACAGGGAAGGCACGTTCCTTACAATAAATAACGTATTACTGAAATCCGATACACAAATCGTAATTAAAGTTTAAGTTTACTTCTACTAACAAGATGTAGAAAACAGTAACAATCAAGTAAACCACAATTACTTCTAATATATTTAAAAACGAATTAACTAACACACACACTAATCTTGTATTTGAAAGGTTTTAATATATATGAAAAGTATCTTTCCTCTTGCAACGAGTATATGTAGAATGATTATTTATTGTATTGTGTCAAATAAGAGCAAAAATGTTTATTTACCCTCAAAAGAGTACCCCCTCTTCCACGCATGAAAAGAACATTGACATATCCTAAGTTCAATCACTAAATCTAAGGCTAGGCTGGGAGGATACCGGCTGTCACTACGGAGCTCCCACTCACCCTTCACCTGAAGGCTAACCTTCGACTTTAGTTACTAATCTTAGGACCAAATTGAGAATCTCGACTGTCACCCTAAAACCTCCAATTCGAAGTCCATCAAAACATATTTCCCTATTTCTTTTCACTCAATTCCCATGAAATAAGCAATTCATCCATGGATAATGAATGGATTCTTCATTATTGTTGTAAGACACCAAATCCTTTCAGAGTTAATGTTCAACAATAGATTTTAACAATTCAATTGGTCAGATCAAAAAGTAAATTAATTTCGAAATGAAAGACCATCACAATTTCTTCAATACTTTAAAATCACTTCAAATCCACATCATCACATCATCAAATCTTTATGCAAGAAAAAAATAAAGGTTACTACTCAGAATCCATAGAGAAGACATAATAAAATATGAATTTAATATATAAAAGAAAATTCATACAAACCACAAAAGCAAATACAACTTATCTCTTTCTCTTCCCAAGCAAATCCCTCAAGTTCTTTTGAATCATTTTCTCTCTTCTTTGCAACACTCAATTCTCTCTTTAGAATGGAAAGGAAGAAGCAATCTCTCACTATACTCTTTCTCCTTAACTCCTTAGAGAATAATCCCTCTCAAATTCTCACTTCTACACTCTTCTCTTACAAACACTAACACTCAACACACTCACACACACTCACTTTCTCCCCTCTCAAATTTCATCCAAAAACGAGTTACATATATGTTAGAAACGATATCCCAAGAGTTTCCTTACGCATCCCTTCAAAAGTCGTCAAAACTCTTCAAATTGAAATTGCACCAACATTGGGCTCCAGCGGCGCTCTATCGTCCGATTATTTTCTGGAGCTCTCGAGAAAATGGTGTCGGCGGCGCCAGAAGCTAGTTTTCTCCATTTTGCTCCTTTTCACTCTGAATTCATTCTTTTTCGCTTCTTTTTGCTCCAATCACCTAAAATCATCATACTTGCAAAAAATCATGAAAAATTCCTTTATTTAAAGTGCAATATCACCAAAAAATGGGTAAAATTATATAGCAAAAATAATATATATTTTTGGTGTATCACCTCACACGATGCTAATCTCATACTTCAGCCTACACTACCTCAAACATGGAACTAAATTATATTTGTCATGACCTGGGTGGAATAGGGATTTAAAGGGAACAAAAATGAGTGGTACTTTTTAAGGGTGTGAAGTGTTTTTAGGTGGTATAAATATAAATAGTAGGTTTTAGTTGTTAGATATTCAAATACCTTTGTGTGTATTTAAATTCTCATATTAAGTATGTCTAGTATAGGATTTAAATCACTTACATTTAAACAAAATTACTTGAATCTCACATTTATATTTGTAATGTGAATGATGAAAATGAGAAATTTAATATATTAATGTTGACCTCATTTTTGTGAGGTCTATCCTCTATGTATGAGCTCTAGGGTCTAGCCTTAGGAGCTTCATAGCGGCTTCTTTAGATGCCTAGAGATGGGACCAAAATCCACATAGAACTTCAAACCAATTTTTTATTCTCTTACGGTTTCATATGTTAAGCTTAAATCCTCTACCTTTGGATGAGATGATTGGGTTTGAACCATTGAAGCCCAAGTTGAATTCACATAGGTGGAGAATGCCTTAAGCTAACCATGGATCCTAGAGTCGTAGAAATCCCCATGGTAACTTGCTATCCATTCCCAAAACTTTAGACTTTCCCTTTGGTCCAGAAAAAGCCCATTGAGCATGAGGCTTGTTCTAGACTAAAATAGAGTGCCCCATCCTGACCAAAATCCTAAATGGAAACCCCAAAATTAAACCTAAATAAACAAAGGAGGAATGAGATCACCACAATAGGTTCGGAGCCTTTTCAGTGTTTCCACACCTAAATAATAAGGATAATGTTTGTTATTATTATTATTATTATTATTATTATTATTATTATTATTACCACATACATACCACTGACTTCCTATGCATTTCGGTTTCTAAATTCTAACACTTAAATTTTAGTTGAAAATATGATTTTTATCTGAAAGCATGACCCAACGTCTACTAGAAACTGAAATAATTATCTGTTGTGTTATTTATATTTGGTTGCACTGGAGTATGCATATTTCTTCTGGAGCATTACTTTCATCAAAAGTTAGCTTTGATTATAGGATTGTCGAGTCTCGATATAAGTGTGAAGGATAAATCATCATTGGAAATCTATTGGCATTTAATGAAAACAAACTTTTTATGTATTTACATATCTAACACCTAAGGCTTGATATTTATATTTATAATACTTCGGTATTATAAATGTATGCGTGAAAATGTGTATTTCGCCATTAAAAAGTTAGTAATGCTCTAGTATTTTTTTATGGGATGTTAAAATTTTGAGTGGTAGGTATGTAAACATCAGAGTTGAGGCTTTAGATGGATTGACCAAAATGTTTATGCGAAAAAATAATTAGAAGCTTTTTCGACGCAAGACCAAAAGTTTAAATACGAGTCAGCAATTTCATTTTTTTGAATTAAAGTTATCAATGATTTTACAAAAGTGTATCATTTTTTAGAAAGAGACAATAAATGAATTGAGTGTTTAACAAGTACTCATGATTTGGCCTAATTAGAGCTTATTAGTAATTACTTAATTAACCAATTAAATATTGATGTGTGCTAGAAATTTCACAGCGTTAGAGTAGAGAATTATTGTCTCAGCATTGTACGAAAACTCTGCGTACACACGGATGAAAAACAAACAAACGAAGCGATGACAACTCCGAAGTTTTTACGTGGAAAACCCGTAAAGGGAAAAACCACCGGCCAAGACCAGTTGCGATAATCCACTATGGATTGATGTTTACAGTAACCACTTGTCCCACAAATGGGAAAGAGTAACTATATGTTTCAGATTCAACGTCGACTGACGGCGTCTGGTTAGTGGTGATTAATGATGATTGGTAGTAATCTACAGAGATCGATGGTAATCTATCGGGCTATGATGGCTAATGGAAAACTTTGAAGAAAAATCTTATTTCAAAATTCTTCATCTAATCAAATGCATAGAGATGGGGCAGTTCAAAGATTTCTGATTGATTGAAAGGAGGGAGAGTATAAGGAAATTATATCTTGTATTTGCATAAGTTGTGTAAAGAGAGGCATAGAAGCATAAATTTGGACAATGGGTGCTCTTAAGTACGGTAAGCATGATGTGTTGAAAGTCCCACTCTGGCATTGTCAAGAATATGCAGTATTGTAATGCTTGAGGCTTATACTGCTTTATTTTCTTCCAACTTAAGTTCCATTAGAAGCTCCTTGAAGCATGAGAGGTGAAGTAGTCATACCAACTAATAGTTTGAAAAGTGGAAGTAATTCTATTGAGTTTTCTCTTTTATGTTGGTGTTCAGGAAAATGATGATGATGATAATGTTGAGTTTGAAGATAAGCTGTCGTTAGATTTGTTCGTGTATTTGTTTGTCCGTTGGTTGCTAAAGTTGTTATTGCAACTCTATCCAAATTTTTTGTTGGAACCATTAAAATGAATCAGTGCATGTGTCTTCATTACTCATTTGTAATACTCTTTTTTTCCTTGTAAATTTTGAATTTTTGCTCTTGACCTTTCTCGTCACTTGGATATCTATATTACAGTTTTCAGGATTTATTTCTATAGACAGTTTCTTACTGCCTGTTGTTCTTAAAGGCAACACCTTAACATTTACTCTTCAACAACAACAACAACAACAACAACAACAACAAAGCATTAATCCCACTAAGTGGGGTTGGCTGAAATAGTGATATTATCATATTAATCAATTGTATGTGATGGGAGGTTGCTGCTACATAATTTCTCTTAGTTTATTACTTGAATTGGAACCAAATCTTAGTTTAATGTTTTGTAAGAAGATTTAGAGATTGGAAGGCAAAGTTAGTTCACTTTAGAATATTTAGCACTGCCATAATGGATTCTTGATTAAGACAATGCAAAGTGATGTCATGGTTAAGTGCACATAAAATGATATGGCATAGTAATTTTTACAGATCCTAATAGAGGATCAGTCATATAAGTTAACTCTTCATATATTCTCAATTTTTTATACAAGTTAACTATTTATATATTCTTCTATTGCTTTCATTTAAATAGTTGAAGAAAAAATGAAAATATCTATTATGCCATCCTTGGGTTTCCTTTCTGTTGTGGTGGTGGGATATAATCGCCGAATTGCACAAATTTACAAACATATGCACTCCTAAATCTTACTCGTTTTGAACTAAAGTCATGCACCAATTAGAGTATAGATGGTTAAAAACACATCTAAATTGTATCCAACTTGTAGGTACACCATAGGAGCTGCTTGTGCATGCTTCCTCGACGATGAAATAGGCAGCCTCTCCCTAGGGATATTTATTTGATGTTTCATCCCGTAAATTTTATTATTTAAAACTTACATTCATTTGATACTGATCATATGAATGACCTAGAAGATAGGAGGATTTATATCGTATCCGACGATAACCTTGGAAACCTAAAACGAGTTAGGGCTTATATTGTACAACATGGTTATGCAAAGGCCTAAGAAATAAGGTGAGGATTTATGCTGCACTAAGCAAGCTACCTCGAAGTCCTATGGTTTGTTATTTTAATTTCTAAGGAGTTTTACTGTTGAAGATGGCTGTGCTGCCCACCATACATGCTCCAAGCTCCTCATTGTAGCAGGTTTAGTTTAGAGAAGTGTCAATTGTAAGAGAGGAGAGAAGAGTCAAGTTTTTGAAATATTTAAATTAAGGTGTCTTAATATTTTATTGGGGAACCTTAAAGTTGAATATAGCGAGCGTCGGTTAAGATCCCACGGCTCTATCATCCGGACATCACTATTTTCATCATATTCACTTAGTCCAAATGAATTTACTAAACTCAACTTAATGAGTTCCATACTTTCATTTAGACTATGGGAAAACCCCGTTACCAACACATGGGTTACCTCCTTCGAGGGATTCCTGATCATCCAACGAGACGTTTTAATTTAATTGCAATTGTGATTTTTGTTTTTTTTATTAAATCTTGAGTTGTTTTATATTTTGAATGTTGTGGCGATGAGTTTTATCTTGTATTAATTTTTAATTTTTGATTTTTGGTCTCGGTTGTATGGCTATCATAAAGGTTTCAGTTTTAATGCGAGGTGATATTGTTGTTTAGCATGCAAATTTTCACGGAAAGAAAGTACGAGTAAAGTGCGTGTAAGTAAATTGCAATAAAATAAAATCATACTCGGTAGGTCTTCCCATCATCTCCATCTCGAAACTTTAGTATTCTTGCAATAAGCATTTATAATTTTCGGAGAAAGTAAAACCTATGGATATGTTCGTCACAAGCTTACAAAGTCCTAGGTCATAACTCTGATGGGTTCTATTTATTCATTTGAGAGATATTTTTCATTTAATAGATACAATAGGTCCAAGTTGTTCTACAAGGTATCCAAAAGATTTGTGAAACAGATCTAGGGAATACCTGGACATTTCACAATCCTTTTGAGCTTCCTTGAGATCATTCTGGACTTATCATAATTATTAAATGATTCATCCCTCCCTTTTTAAATATATACCCTTGTGCTCAGTGAGTTAATGTTTTGATTGACCCAAAAGGCGGGGTAGTTATCATTTGTTACTTTACTTAGGAATTATGTGAGTGAAAATTCTTTGGGGCAAAGTTAATCCATTTAAAGGATTTTAACCAATTCATTTCATAATCGGGCTTGTAATGCTTTCAAGTGATTGAAATCTGATTATGTTTGCTTTTCTAAACTTCTTTTAGCAAAATTTGATTAGACCTAGTTCACTACTAAGCCTTTAAGATTTTAGTATGTATTTTTATGTCTTTAAAAAGGAAGTTAAATGACCTTTGTGATTATGATTCTTATAAAAAATATTAAATTATTGTTTAAACATCAAATGAAGGGATATTAAATTAGTGGAATGCTAACTTCCAAAATCAACCCCTAACCTTAGGGCTCCTTTTAATTTAATTTTCTTCTAAATTATGATTAATTAAATCATAAATTGTCTTTTAATGTGGAAAAATGAAATGAGTTTCTACCACTTACCCTTATATATCTCAAACATTCAAACATAATAATTAAAACCATTTATCTGCCCTTTTCCCATTTTAATTAAGCCTAAATATTGATTAAGGCTAAAGTCCTTAAAATTATAATTTTGTCCTTAAGGCTTTATCACCTCATAATTCACTAAACTTAACTCAAATGACTTTGAAATTTTTTTGTGACCCCCACTCATGGGTTAATTAAAATATTAGAGGAGAAAAATGTGATTTGCAAATTTTAATTTAATTTATGTATTTATTTTCATGCAAAAATAGGGACTTTTAATGAAAATTCAATAACTTGTCCAAAACAAGACCTCTAACTTTAAAATTTTTATTGGAGGCAGACACTGGACCATAGAACCACTCGGACCAAATTTCATGATTTTTTGAGTTTTAGTTTAATTATTAGAATTATTTTAATTTCTGGAGTTTTAATTAATTATAAAATATTTTAAAATTGAAAATTCAATTTTTATACTTTTCTTAAATCCCCCTGAGGTCAGAGAACCCTGAGAAATAATTTTATATTTTTTTATTTTTATTTTAATTATTAGAATTATTTTAGTGGAAAATTAAGAAAATTTATTTTTAGCATTATAAAAATTAATTTAAGCATTTAAAAATTAATATCGTGATTTAGAGGCCTCAGAAAATTATGTAGATGGTTCCTAAGTGATTAGGAGGCCAAATGTGATAATTTAGTGATTTTTAATATTTTTGTGATTTTTATTATTTATAATTATATAAATATTTAAAATATGGTTAAAAATGAAATTTTATTAAAATTTCAACTTTATTTTTAGAAAATTCCTCCGATCACGAGAAAACTCCCAAATCAATCTGATAATTTTTTGAGTTGCATTTTAATTATTAAAATTAGTTTGATGATCAAAATTATCATTTTACTTAAAAAAATCGTTTAGGTGGCTAAATGAACTCCAAATGCCATAAAATTTTTATGGAGAGTTCTCCGACATTTAGAGTTTAGTGGAGAATTGTTTTTAAGCCATTTACACATTTGGTTTATTCTATTTAATTAAAAATCAATTTTGAGTTAAGTTGTTGATTAAGTCATTTCTTAAGGTTTTGCCCATGAAAAATTTATTCTTGGGTCCTCTGGTCAAAGCTAACCGACCATAATTTTTCTGGAGTTTTCTAAAGAACATGCTAATTATTGGAATTAATTTATCAAAATAGATGCAAAAACTTAAAAAATACAAATTTCTTCATAGAGGTCTCCTCTGACCTTGGAAAAAGCGAGTGAAAATCCCCCATGACGGAGGCTACAACATGCTAAAATGGCAAGCCATGGTGAAATGTCCTAATACATGGAGAATTAAAAGACTACAGAGGGTATTTAATTAATTAAAAATCATACATGCATCAAATAAATTTCAAACTATTTCCACATTATTCTAATCTGTTCACTGAGTAAGAGAGTATTTTTATTTTATTTTTATGATTTTTCTACACAAAGTTATGGATTTTTAAATTTTAGGTGATTTAAATAATTCAAAAAATCTCTAATTTCCTACTTAAACAGCTCAGCGCCGCGTCAACCTACAGCGGATCGAAGTCCCCACGCAATGTGCTCCCATTCAACGCCGCCAGATGACTAGGATGCTACGCGGGCCGCTGTTCCGTTCCATCTTCCCGTCCGACGCGATCTGAGCAGTCTAACATAAACATGTGCGATCCAACGACTGCCCATCCTCATCCCTGTCTGGTGTGATCCCGTGATTGTCCACACTAAAATCCTAATTTCTCAGCCTAGACTCAATGAAATCTCTTCTGGTTTGATCCTATGGACTCGTGTAAGCATGACAAACATATCCATATGACTAATCATGGTTTAAATTAACCCTAATTACATGGAGAATTTAGAGAAGCTCGGGAAGAATAAGAGTTCAATACCTTGGCTCTGAGAAGTGAATCTTCAATCAGAGATGCTCTACACCTTCGTAGGAGTCCTAGGAGCTCAGGGATGAAGCCTCTTGCCCTGGTGAATTGCCTAGATATGAAGGTGACTAGACCCGATTTGGAGCTTTGGTGGATGTCCCTGCTGGAGTGGCCTGATGATGGGGCTTTCAGTGGGTAACTTCGTCGTGGGAATGGTGTGTGCACAATTAATTTGAGTTTGGTGGATTTTTGGGAGGTGTCCTGTTTTGGGCTCAATTTTAAGCTCGGACGGAGGGTTTGGAGGCTGGAAAATGGTGGGAATTGGCTTCTCTATGCTTGAATTAGGTCCGGGAGAATTTTGGCGAAGTTTTGGTAGGATTTTGGTTGAGCTCCCCTTTGGCCGCGGAGGAGGTGAGCTTAGATAACCAGTGCGGGTGGCTAACAGGGCTCCAATTCAGGTGCAATGCACTGCCTAGATGGAGTGTTGGAGAGCTCTAATGTCAATTCAGGGCTGAGCTAGCTATGGGGTGGAGTTTGGTTTGGTCAAGCATAAGGTGGCTCTCGGTTTTGGGGTGCTCCTGCGACTAGGCCGGCCGGCTGATACAAAAATATATAGTGTTTTTATGCACATTTTTATACCTATTTTTTATGATATTGCACTTTAATGGAAGGTATTTTGTATTTTCTTGCATGTATGATGAAAATGATTAATTATGATGAAAGGAGAGAAAAAGGATCAAATTTGGAGCAAAATTATGAAGTTTGAGAAATTTGGCCTCTGGCGCCTAAGCGCCAAAGTGCCGACGCTTAAGTGCCACAGTTAAAAATCAAATTTTAATCAAATTTGGCGTCATTTTCAAGGGGTGTTTGAAGCAAATTTTTGAGGTGACTTCCTTAACTTCCATTGGGCGGAAAATATGATTGAAGGGATGCATCTTTTGGTGGATACATTGAATCTGGACAAGATTTGAGGAGACACCAATGCATCTTTTGGAAAAATATAAAAATGAAGCCTCATAATTTGTAAAGTGTGTGTTATTGGAGTTATAGTTGTTAGTATTGAAAGTGTGTAAGAGTTAGAGGTTTTAAAGTTCTTCTTTTCTATAGTTGTTAGTAGAGAGTAGAGAGTAAGAAAAGAAAAAAGGTTGGTGTGAAACCTTCTTCTCACCAATTTTCTTTTATCATTATATCTAGTTTTTATTGAATTTTAAAGTTTTTATTAGAGTAATCGTAGTTGGGCTCCAACCTCTGTAGAGTTGTATTGTGGAAAGCAAAATTCCAAAAGAACCAGAGTCTTATGGAGAGGATTTTCAGATAAGTATTTATCTTTGTTTTTAAGCTTTGTTTTTAAGTAAGATTGATGTGTTTTCATTATGGTTTATGCTTTCAAATCAAATTGTGTTTGTGTTTTCTTCATGAAATCTGAGTAGTTTACTTTATCTTTTTCTTTCTTAGATGACAAAGTAATTAAAATATGAAAGTATGTTGTGGAAAGAATAAGTGTTTAATGTTGGAAGAAATTGTGATGATTCAATTCCTTGAACTTAATTTACTTCTTGATTTGGCCAATTAAAATGTTAAAATTTATTATGAGATTATGTAAGATGTAATGCGGTATTGTCTCAAACAACAATTGGAAAGAATCACATGCAATTATATGGGTAAGAATTATAGTTCATATGAATGAATGTAAATATATAGGGAGATATGCTTTATTGGGGAGTAAAATTAGATGACTTTAGAGTGACAGAATAAAGCCCCCTAATTTGGTTTGTTATTTTAAATTTTTTATGAGATGTTAGCCCCAGAAGGAGGGAATAGAGGGAACTTCTAGAGTGAGAGTCGGTATCTTCCCTACATAACCCATCTACAAAATTTCAAAATTTTCAAATTAACCAATTTTCTTTATAGAACCAAGTAAGGGTAAAGAATATAATTGCTCATATTTAGCACAATATATTTAAATACTTCCACAACATAAATATCCATAATTATTACCGATTTATTTAAGAAGGAAAAAGATTATTGATTCTTACAACTTTTATAGCGTGTTTAGAGTATTGATAATTTTTATTTCCTGCTTAACTTTTTATTAAAAATATCAAAAAAAAATTTTCGAAATTAATACAATAAAACATACTTACAAAAATCAATTAAAAAGGTAAAAAGTTATTTTTCTTATTTCTTTAAAGTTTAGACATTTCCCTGTGGGTTCGATATCTCGGGGCTTAATCAGAAAGTCTTATATTACTTGATAAATGATATGTATACTTGCGTAGTATGCCATATTATAAATCACAAACTTGTTATCTAAATTGTAAGCATAAATATTTAGGGATCAAGTTTTTGGCATCGTTGCTGGGGAAATTGATTATAATTTTATTTAAAGAATATTAAGAAAAACTAAATTTTTTTTGTTTGCTTTTGTTAGTGTGTTTTGTTTTATTTTATTTAACGATTTAAGCGTAGCTCAGGGTCTGAGGGACTTGTGCCTTACGATTCTGAATTAGAAAGAACAATCAGAAAAATAAAAAAATTAAAAATTCTGAAAAAGTAAAAAAAAAACCATTAAAGAAATGACAAATCATCAAAATCAAAATGTTGGCATCCATCAAGAATTTAGACCTTTAAAAGAATATGCTAACCCTACAGTGGATGAACTTCATGGTAGTATTCAACACCTGCTGCTAATTCCTTTGAGCTTAAACCTGTTATTATCCAAATGGTGTCTAATAATCAGTTTGGGGGAGCACCAACTGAAGATCTTAATTTACATCTTGCCAAATTTCTAGAGTTGTGTGCTACCTTTAAATATGATGGTGTTTCAGATGATGCTATTAGACTTATATTTTTTCCTTTCTCACTAAGGGATAAAGCTAGGATATGGTTAAATTCGTTAGCACCTGGATCTATCAGAACTTGGGGTGATTTAGCACAAAAATTCCTTGTTAAATATTCTCCACCATAAAAGACTGTGAAGCATAGAAATGATATCACATCTTTTTTTCAGTTTGAAGGTGAATCGATATATGAGGCATGGGAACGATTTAAAGATCTCCTCAGAAAATGTCCACATCATTTGATACCAGATTGGTTAATAATTCAAACCTTTTATAATAGATTAGTTGGATCTCTTTGATCTATTATCGATGCTGCTCCAAGAGGATCACTGATGTCTAAACAGTTTACTAATGCTTATGCTTTGATAGAATAAATGGCTACTAATAATTTGCAATGGTCTTCTGAAAGGTTAAATCCTAAAAAGGTAGCCAATATTCATGAAAATGATGCTTTTACAATGTTAGTAAATCAAGTTATTGCAATTTCAAGGAAGATAGACCAATTTGGGATGAATTTTTCTTAATCAATCGTCATGATTGAAGAAAATTAATTAAGTTAAATGGTTGATTCTCATACTTCACCGTAAACTTTGAATGTTATAAGTAAGCCTAATAACCTTTATTCTAATTATTATAACCCGGGATGGAAGAATCATTCTAACTTTAACTAGAATATCAATAATCAGGGTAATATTAATCAACAATGGGGAACAACCAAGTAAACCCATCGGGAACCTGGAACAACCAATGGAATAATAATTATAGACCAACATATCTCCGGTGTTTTAACAATGCTTCGCAATTTAAGGAGAAAAGGTTTACAAATGGGAAATCAATTACAAAGTCAAGGAGGTGCAATTAGAAATATTGAAATTCAATCGGGACAAATTGCAAGTATATTAAGTAATAGATCCCAAGGTATGCTTCCAAGTAATACTAAAGTAAATCCAAGAGATAAGAATAAAGAGCATGTAAAAGCAATTCAACTGAGAAGTGGAAGAGAGTTGGAAGGTAGAGTTCAAAAAGAAATTGAAGTATAGAAAGAAGAGATTGAAGAACCAAAAGAGGACGCTCCGAAAGGTTTGGAAAGACATATTTCTCCACTTAAGAAAGATTTGGAAAACCACCACCTCCATTTCCTCAAAGGCTTCGACAACAAAAGTTGGATAAGCAATTTTTAAAATTCCCGTAGATATTTAAAAAGCTTACAATCAACATTCCATTTCGCTGAAGCCTTAGAACGGATGCTAAGCTATGTGAAATTTATGAAGGATTTTCTCAACAAAAAAGGAAGTTTGAAGATAATGAGACGAGTTGCGCTTAGTGAGGAGTGAAGTGCGATAATTCGAAGAAGCTTCCTGAAAAACTTAAAGATCCTGGTAGTTTCACAATTCCATGTGCAATCATAGATAGATTTATGGAAAAGATTTATGTTATTTGGGTGCAAGCATTAACCTTATGCCTCTATCAATATTTAAAAGACTGAGATTAAGAGAAATAACTCTAACTACTGTAACTCTACAATTAGCAGATCGTTCAATCACATATCCTAAAGGAGTTATAGAAGATGTTTTGGTAAAAGTTGATCAATTTATCTTTCATGTTGATTTCATTGTACTGGTTATGAAGGAAGACAAAGTGATACCCATAATTTTAGGAAGACCTTTCCTAACCACAGGCAGAGCAATGAAAGATGTACAAAAATGTGAATTAACAATGAGGGTTAATGATCAGACTGTTACATTCAAATTTCAAAATTAATGAAATATTCTGCAAGAGGTAAAGATGATGAATATTGTAGGATGGATGTTATCAAATATTTGAGTGAATGCCATTTCAAATCAGTTTATGAAGAGAAATCTGAAAGAGAAGAATTAGAACATGAGCAAGAAGAGGAGTTACATCATTCTGAATATTTTCATGAGGAAGATCTAAATTATGTTCATGAAAATTTTGAACTGTTGGACATGACTGAAAAAGATGAATCTTTTTGTCCATCAATTGAAAAACCTTCTGAACCTGAGTTAAAGATGCTTCCTGATCATTTGAAGTATATTTTTTTAAGCGAGTCCTCAACATTGCCAGTGATAATTTCCTCTCAATTAACTAAAAAAGAAGAAGAGTGTTTGTTTGAAGTTTTAAATAAGTACAAGAAAGCCTTTGGATGGATGATAACTAATATTAAAGGAATCGAGTCCTTCAATTTGTATGCATAGAATCCTTATGGAAAATAACTATAAACTTAGAGCTGAACCTCAAAGGAGATTAAATCCTACTTATGAAATATGTTGTTAAGAAAGAAATTTTAAAGTAGTTGGATGTTGGGATTATCTACCCTATTTCGGATAGTGCATGAGTTAGTCCTATTCACCGTGTTCTTAAGAAAGGAGGAGTTACTGTGACTGTTAATGAAAAGAATGTGATTATACCAACAAGACAAGTTACAGGGTGGTAGATATGCATTGATTATAAAAATCTAAATCTTGCTACAAGGAAAGATCATTTTCCACTCCCATTTCTAGATCAGATGTTGGATAGACTGGCTGGACATAAATACTTTTGTTTTCTAGATGGATCTACGGGTACCACTAAATTCAAATTGCTTCGAGGATCAAGAGAAAACAATGTTTACCGATCCTTATGGTATGTTTGCTTTTAGAAGAATGCCTTTTGGTTTATGTAATGCCCTTATCTATATTTCGAGAGATGTATGATGGCTAATTTACGTGATTTAATTGAAAAAGGGATTGAAGTTTTTATAGATGACTTTTCAGTGTTTGGAAGTTCATTTGAATCATGTTTAGAACGTTTATCTAAAGTTCTAAAACGCTATGAAGAAACTAATTTGGTCCTTAATTGGGAAAAATGTTAATTTATGGTAGTAGGAGGAATTGTATTAGGACATAGAATATCAGAAAAAGGTTTAGAGGTAGATCCTGCAAAAATTCAAGTTATCTCTAATTTACATTGTCTAACAAAAATAAAGGGAATTAGAAATTTTACGGGACATGCTTGGATTCTATAGGTGTTACATTAAAGACTTTTCAAAAATTTCAAAACCTTTATGTCGTTTATTGGAAAAGGATGTAATTTTTTATTTTGATGATGAATGCCTAAAAGTTTTTGAAACATTAAAAGAAAAATTAATCACTGCAGCTATTATAATTTCATCAAATTGGGAAAAACCTTTTGAATTAATGTGTGATTCTAGTGATTATGCTATTGGTGCTGTTTTGAGTCAGAAATATGATAAAATTTTCAAAGTAATTTAATATGCTAGTAAAACTCTTAATGAAACTCAAATTAACTATACCACTACTAAGAAAGATTTATTAGCTATAGTATTTGCTTTTGATAAATTTCGATCATATTTAATTGAAACTAAATGTGTGGTGCATACTGATCATTCTGCTTATCAAATATTTAATGAAGAAGAAAAATGTGAAAGGATGCTCGATCGTCTCTAAGAGAAAGAAGTAATAACCGAGTTCCTAGTGAAGTGAATGGCTCGTATGTTGAGCAATTTATATGTACCTAGTGACTATACAAATATTATAAATAAGGAAAATGAGTTACAATTCCCAATTTGAATATTTGAACGTTGCCGATGATATCACTAGAAAAGAAAAGTTTATATGCTAGTATTCCGCTTGTGAGCAAATGGTCTACAAATTCCCGATTTACCTAGTTGATTAATGAGAAGAGATCAAGACGTACATAAGCTTTCTCGGGGATTCTTTATGAAGTTAGAGATAGATAATCCTACGAGAAGAAAATTAAAAAACCAAATGAAAAAAGAAAACCAATTCTAAATAAGATGAAAATAGTTATGATGGTGTCAAGACTAATAAATTTTACATATCTTGCTCAAGACCTCCAATGTTATATTCATGAAGGGGAAATGAGGTACTACCACGTGGATGTCATATGGTGTGTTATTTTAGCCATTAAATGAAAATACAATGGAGTCATTTTATTGTTCTATTCTAACTTTCAAGTATTAGGGCTCAATAACAATAACAAATAAGAGGCAACAAAACTTTCCTTTGGGAACATTGAGCAAGCTATTTATTATGTTGAAAATCGTAATTAAGTGCTTCACTAAGACTAATGTTGTAGTTTTAGCTTATCATCTTTATTTTAATTTGAAATTTGAGCATAACACAATAATATTTTACAAAGTATGAACTTATATTAAATTTTTATTGCATTTTATTACAACATATTAGATGAAGTAACATAAATAAACTAAGAAGTTTCACCAACAAATGAACAAAATAACTTTCCGTAATGGAATTGTTCATATAAAACCAAGATAGTCTCAAAGTAGACAATCACATCCCACTTTTACTATTACTGCGCGATCTATCAACTCGAGTCATAAAAGAAGAAGCTTCTTGAAAAGTTTTAGGAAGAGGTTGGGGTTATTTCATCGTATCATTATGAAATTTATATATTAGCATAACCTTCGTGCACATTTTGAAAACTTGAAATTCAATATATAGGCAATATTACCCTTAAGGTCACGATGGCTTACGCTTTATCCCGGCTCAAATTAGCTACCGCCTAACAATGGCCTATGTTGAGAGGCTTGCTGAAGATTAGTAAGCATTTTGACTATCCCATCCTGAAAATTTCTCTCTTCTTTGAACCTATAATATATGACCTAGAGAAGTTCCAAATAGCATTCATCATTAATCTGTGATTTAATTCAAACCTCATTAATCTATGATTCAATTCAAAAACATAGATCATTTTGTAAGATTTTCTCTTGTTGAATAGTTATACAATCCTATATCAATCTTACTATATTCAATAAAGCTGCAAAAATCTCAATATAGTACAATATTTAAATTTTTTTGTGTGAAGTGGTGTGTAAAATCTGATTATGTTATTCGATTTGTCATCTAATCAAACATTATGGTTTGGCGTGTTTAAAATACTTCAAACAAATAATATCGAATTGTTATAGTTGTTCTATTCACAACTTATAAATTTATATATATGAACTCTCGATTAACATTTTCTTAATATATTTTGTTGATATGATATTGTGAAGTGCTTAAACCTAACCTTACTTTATATTTTGCTGTCTCAAAATTTTGGTCACATATTTTTCCATCATTTTTGTTGAATTACCATCACATTATCTTGAAGCCATTCATTCTCACATTAGTTTATCTGTTAGCTTCAATTTGAAGTTTACAAGCTCATGGGACGTTTAGTGTTTTTTTTTTTAAATTTTGTTGGTTGATGAAAAAAAAACTGAATTGTGAAGTTATGTTATTCAACCTTCTATCTGCAATTGATGCAAGTTGCCCAATTATACATTAATAGCTCATCGCACTTGTATAGATATTTGCTTTTTCTAATTTACGATATATGTATATAGTTGATGCTTCTTAGTTTAGTTACTTGTTTTTGATGTGAGTCTCTCGACTTTTTAGAAGCAATGAATAAAATCATAAAGACATAGAATAAAGCATTGAATAATCGAGAGAAATTTAATTTTGCATATGTATGAAGAAAGTGTGTAATGATGTTTATTTTTTTTTAATAAACTAATATGACAAAAAAGATTCTAATTAAAGGGGCATTTTTCATCTCGAAAAGATTTTAGAAGAAATTGATTACATTTGTGTATCACAACAAGCATGTTCGCATAAAAATAAAATTGATGAAAAGAAGATGAATGATTTGTCGACGAATGCGTGGAAGTTTGATACATGATCTTGATAATAAAAATTTTAGGCTTAAAAAAAATAATAAAGGTGCATTCCTTACAAATAACTAAAATAATTTTATTGCTCACTTAGCTTGATCATAAATAGTAGTTTATATTAGAACATTAAAATCAGCATTCTCTATGGGTCTTGATCGAAGAGCGAGTAAGAATCGAATGCGGTGACGCAATGCAGTTGTTGATCGGCTAGAAAATGTATTAAAGAATTTAAATACCGATTTTATATGAAATTGCGAGCAAAAATGTATTTCTTTGTTTTATTCAGAAATAAAGAATTATAAGTACGAAAGCAAAAAACACGAAGCGGATTTGAAGAAAAAATATTCAATTTGATGAAAAATAAACTATCTGTAAAATAGTAGAGATCAAAGTATGTCGACGGCGAGATTTTCGAAGGAATTTTTGAATATTTTATAAAGAGCCCAAACCAATGAAAATCAAACCATCGGCAGGCGAGATCGAGGATCGCCTGTCCCAAAGCCCGTGGCCAGATCGAGAGCACGCCAGCCCAGCGAGATAGTTGAAAAGAAATGAGATCTGATGAACTCGGACGCTTTTTGAAGAGGTGCTGCTTGAAACCTTTGAATATTTGACTCATTCTGTCATCGTGATTCTGCCCCTTTAGTGTGTGTCATTTTTGGTGTCTTTTGGTGTCGTTTTAAATTGATTAGTGTTCATTTGTGTTGGAGTGTAAATCGGAAGGTAGTAGTGAGTTTAATTAGGTGTGCGTGCGGAAGGAAGAGTCGAAGAGGCTTGAGGAGTCTGTTGGGGAGAAGAATTGAGATAAGTATATTTGTTATTGTTTGTTAACTTTATTAAATCCATTGCTTTGTGTTATTTTTTGTGTTTTCGAGTAGTTTCGTAAGTCTTTCAGCTAACATTTGAGATTATGTGAGAATGACGAATCAATCGCCCAATGCGCAAATTATTCGCAAAATTGTGATGTCTTTTACTTTAAAGCTTTTAATTTCACTGATTTGGTCGGTGGTTGTGCTCTGTTTAGTTATGTTTATGGCCAATATTATGTCAAAGTTAAGTGTCCTTGGAAGGAGGTCTGAAGCCATCGGGAAATATTAACTATCGGGCGTAGAATTGGACGTTTAGTGTAATGACTAAAACATTGATTCGGTCTTTTTATTGTTTAATTTGAAGTGAAGATGTTAGCCTCGAGAGGCGAGGGAACGCGGGAGCTCTGAAGTGGCGACGGTATCCTCGGCTGGCGCAGTTCGGTAATCGAGCATAGGACTGGTCGATGTTCTTTGCACACAGACGAAGAGATTGAGAATATGAATCTTTAAATATTTAACAATCTGAGCTAAAAATACTTTAATTCGCCATTCTTTCTCTCAACGGGGAGAAAAATGCTTTTCTAAATTAGAATCTTACATTTAAACCTTTTTGAAGCCGTGGTTTTAGTATAGTATTTCTCGATTTAAGTATCTTGTAGCTTAGTAAGTAAGTCTCTTTAATTTATGCTTTAAAATTCTCACAACCAGGTGGGATCGATGTAGATACAGTTGAGCCGCTTTATTCTTATGATAACGATACGTATCTTGCGTAGTATCATGGCATTATAAATCATAATTTTCATAAAAGAATCATAAGTGTAAATACATATATTTGGCGCGGGATGAAGTTTTTGGTGTCGTTGCGATATCGATAACATATTTTTGTAAGTATAAATATCGAAGTGGATCAATTGTTAAGTATTTCTTGTGCCAGTGATTGACGGAATTTCTGTGCAAACAACATTAACATAGACGGAAAACTCGGATGCTTTCCGACATTGTAATATTATCATTCCTCTTAAAATATATTGTTAATATATTATGAAAATAATATACATTCATTAATTAATCCTTAATCTCTTGCTTTTGCCTCGAAGTGAATACTTCATTGGTTTATTAAAATAACTTAACCCGCAATCATTAGAAGTTGCATTATTAAATTTATATGAAAGATCCTCCGAAATTTGAATGGGAGAAAGAGAAATGTTCGAAGCATAGTAGATACATTATTTGGAGGTGACAAATATTTTATCTTATCCATAATATTTAGTATGGATAAATGGATGGAATCTTTTTGAATTTTGCAAGGAATATTATCGAATGATATAAAACTTGCAAAATATTGATAGGGACAGTAAAGGGAGTGGCATAAGACACACTGAAATGAGTAGTGCATGAGAAAAAGAATATTGAAAAATGAGCATGAGTTTCCAAATCATTGTTAGATAACAAACAAATATTATAAATATTCATTCATCTTTTAAAACTATTATAAATAAAATTTTCAGTGTGAATTGCATAATTGATAAAATAACATTTAAATCAAATATTAAACCAATCAACATACAGAAAAATGATTATAAAGAAAAATAAAATCAATATTATGAGAATAAGAGTTACTTGATGCAAAGACAAGTAGCATTGATTATGATTGAAAAAGTAGTAATATCATTTAAGCGTTATTTTGGAACATTAATAAACAAAGTCAAAATTATTTTGCATAAATGATAACATGTCTAATAAGAGTAGTTTGAGGATGATTAAACGAGTTAAAATAATATCATCAAATACTCTTTTAGAAAGAACCATGAAACTAAACATCATAAAAAAAAGAATATATATATATATATATATATATATATATATATATATAATAACTTGAAATATTAATTGATGTCTCACTTTGAAAGTAATTTTAACAATATCCTTTCTAGAAGTAGTGGAGGAGGCATTATCTAATCTAAAAAGATTCAAATTAATATTATGAAACTTAGATAATTTTAAATTTATACGTAACATTAATGTTATGTAAAAAAGGATACCAAAATCATTATAAATTTTAGCTAGTAATCTTATTATAAAAAATAATATAAAAGCCTAATATCGTGCAATAAATGCATACAAGTAAAATTGAAAATCATAAAAGTTATGTACTTTTTAATACTTATAGAATTAACGAGAAAAAAATCGAATATCTGGAAACTCGAATAATAGCTGAATAAGTTGTAATCTATCGGCAACAGATAAAAATTTTTGTTCCAACAAATTGGTCAATTACGAAGTCTATCAATAAGAACATTCAAATCAATCGCTTTCATGGGTTTAATAATAACACATAGGTAAATCTAAGACAACAAATTCGCCAGATCACAGATATTGGAAATTCTTTTTAAATAAATTAAATCCAACAAAGCAGGAAAAAATTTAGACTATTAATATAAATATTTAGAAATTTTATTAAGCAATCAAAGTATATCTAATGAAGGTGATAATATTTTAAGTCAAATTTTAAAAAATAAAAGTACCATCAATATAAATTAAATGAGAAATATAATAAAAATGGTTACCATTGATAACTAATAGAAACATTAATAATATCAACAATGATATATAAATAAAAGATGACATCTTTGTCTCAAACTAGAGAGGGAAGAGAAATAAATTTTAAGCTCACTATTAATAATCCCAAAAAAATTTAACATCATTAGTAGAAGAAACAATCCAATTAATAGACATTTATGAAGCCAAATTTTCTCATTCCTTAAAGAAAATAATATAATTAATTTGATAATATCTTAAGAAGTAATCATCATTATGTTAATTAATAAAATTAATTAAAATAAAGAAGCGCAATGCACTCTTACCTCAGCATTTCCCGAAGAATTATTGAAAAATGCAGTTGATGTAGCAGTGACTGCGTGTAAATCTTGGAAATAATCGCTACGATAACTAGTGAATAACGTTAAATGAAATTAGAAGTTGGTAATGATTATTAGAAAGTTATTGCGAGTTATTGAGCGATAGCATATAATGTCTGCATGTCACGGAACAAGGATCCGCAAGTATAAAATGAAGCGCGAAGGTTATTCGCGGCGTTATTAGGAGGTCGTTATTGATTATTAGAATAATAACCTAAAAAAATGTTTTGATAATTAAAAAGCGCGATCCGCAAAATTATGAGATAATTATTTAGAAGTTATTTGAGAGATTTGGTAAGCAGCGTTTTACTTTTTCTGCACTTTTTCTACGTGGAATAATTTTCCCACCGGCCGAAACCCTCGCCCGACTCGCCCGACTCGCCCGAATCTCCTTTCAAGAAACTCTCGCCCATGTCCTTCTCTCGCCTTCGCCCCGAAACCAACGCCTTTGTGACCATCCTCGCGATACAGTCGCCTTTAGAGCTAGCTGGGAAGGCAACCAGATCGCGGCGTGCAGAGGCCACGGAAACTCCCTTCTTTCTCCTCTTTGCGCTCCGCTCCTTCCCGAAAGCATCGAGGTAGGCGGCCTGTTCAACTCAAAGTTCCCGGATTTACAGGGTGCAGAATATAAAATATAAGAGCATCTTCCCATCCACCTCTACGCCACAAGCATGATCGCACCCGGAGGTCAGAGCTTGGCTTTACCAGCGCCAGCTTTCTCAAATGACGCGAAGAAACTCCTCGTGTACTGGGAAATCTCCTCTCCATATTCAGCACATCTACGGGCGTACTGGTACTTCTATTCTCTTCAATTTTATCGTCTTCTGGTTGGGTTGTTTGAACCCGAAGTAGGATCCAAAAACAACAATTTGATGCATAAGACGGAGTCTTTTGTCGTTAGATAACGGAATTGGAGGGTCACACGGATCTTGTTACTTCAGTTATAGTGGTGCCAGCTTCGGGCCCTGTGAGCAAGTTCATGTCTTACTGCTGGACTTCTTTAGACGGAAACATTTGCTATTGGGATTTCTCAGCAGCAGAGTTGATAAAGAAGATCAACACTCAACACTTTAATCATCTCCATGAGTAATAGGAATCTTCCATTTTTCTCGTGGTTTATATTTATTTATTTATTTTCAAGAACTCGAGGGCTTTGGAGACATTAAACATCATTGAATGGTTGACTACGGCATATAACATTCTCATGTTTATGCTTCTTTTGTAAAGTTTTATTTTGTTAGCTTGATCATGCAGGGTTATGCTGTGGCATTGGTTTTATGAAATGCAGAACACCTATCAGTTGTTCCGTAAAGTGTATAAAAACAAAGCATGAGGTAGATGGTACTGTTTGAATTTTTGTTGGCATCTTTGGGCAGATTTTAAGTGCAATAGTCTCACCAACAGCAGAAAATTGAATTAACCCCCAATTCATTGAGTGATTAGATAAAAAGAGGGCACTTCATGGCACCGCAAGCTTGTTTAACGTTGGGCTTGTTAGGGCTATATGGTTGCAAGCATTCCTATTATGTTGTGAATGAAATGTGACTTCTGAAATTTTTGTGTTTGTCAGGAAGGAAAAGAGGCTCAGTGAAAAATTTAAATTATTTACAATTTTATCACAATTTCATCTTTAATTTATTAAAATTTTTCTGTTGTGTGAACTACAAATACACCTCTTGTGTGAAGTGAGACCCTTCCTTGCCATTGTCGTCATTTAAATGTCTGCTATTGCCTCGCCTTCGCCTGTCATCTTCACAATGTTAAAATTCTTTGCAAGCTATTATACACAAATAAATGCCAAAATCTTGTTACAAACAATTACAATTGCTAAGTATTACAAATACATGATTTTACTCATTGTGTTTAGAATATTTTTAACTTTCCAAATATTTGTAAAGACCAACCTATGGTTTAAAATTTCACAATTAGATATTGAGATATTTTTCGTTTGTGGGGTGAGGTAGGCGCTCTCGTCGTTTTGAGATATACTACGTGTAATCAATAAATTGCACAAAGAAGTATTATATTAAAAATATATATATATGAGTAAGCGATAGTAACATTTAACCTTTTAATATATTAAGCGTAATATATTTACATTTTAACATAGTGAGTAACAAATTGTAAAAAGTATAAAGTGACATTAAGTATAACATTAAATTTTGAAATAAGCAATGTTAGACAAACATCAAAGTAAGAACTAATGACATAATGTTTTCAACTAATTTATACAATAATACTTTCTTTCTCACTCTTATTATCTAACATCAAGGTAATAACATAATAATTAATTATTTGAAATAGCTTAAGATATGATTCCAGAGAAATTTTTTTGGAGGAAGTTCTAAAAACTAAAGCTATTGATGTGATTTCATTCAAGTCATTAAAGATATGTATGTTGTTTGTTACTTTCGAACGGAAAATAATTGACTAAGTATTTTCTATGTTAATTGGATTACATGCGGGATTGACTTTAAGCCCATATCTTTTGCTTTAGTTATGGATTTTCTTACGAGTAATTACGGGGAGGATGCGGGTTGGTGTATGCTTTTTGCGATGATAATGCTTATTTTGTGTGGATAAGACTAGATAAATAGTTAAGGAAAAAAGTTGAATTATGAAGGTCTACAATAGAGTCCAAAATGTCTCTTTGTTTGAAGTGAGTCTAAAACAAAATACATAGAATATAATTTTAAACGGTGGTAGATTTTATTGGCATAGTTGTAACAATGAGTGATCAAATCATTAAATGGAGTCAACATTTAGATATCTTGGGTCTATTGTTCAAATGATCATGATATAGATTGGGATGATACTAGTTGAATTCAAGTTGGATGGTTGAAGTGGAGGGATTCTGCATGGGGCCTACTTGTGTGATAGAAAAGTCTTTTGTTTATACTTAAAATTTTATAAGATGTTGGAGAGACCTGCAATATTTTATGGTGCATAATGATGGCTTATAAAAAAGCATATCTCTAAGTTAAGTGTCTCATAGGTGATGAGTAACTTGACACTTGGATACAAAATGTGAAATGAATGTATCCATGAAAGGGTTGACGTAGATCATGGAAATTTATAATATGGGAGACCTAAAGCATAACATAAAGTTTTGCAAAATGACAGCTGAATTTCTGGATAGTGTCATATCTAAAATCTAAAATGCCTTTTTTACTTGCAAAGACAAAATTTTTAAGAGAGCCTTTTATGATTTTGGTGCCGACATGACATACCAAGTGAAGCTATACAATTTTATGTTTGATACATGTAAAAGCTTTCCTTAAAAATGCTGCAAAAGAAGCTTATGTGAATGGAAAACTGGTCTGAAGCATGGAGCCTAAAGCCTAAGGCCGAAACCAAGGATGGCTGAAAAGTATTATTCATTTTAAATTGGTTATGCAAGCTTTGAGTTGATATTGGCAAAAGTATGTAGGAAAATTTGCTTACGTAGAAGACATACAATCAATTAGAAAAATAAGGAACCATGTATTGTAGACCCCATTCTTCAATATAATAAATAATAATGAATTCATTTGTTTGTCTTATCATGGCTGCTTTTTACATTATAATAAGTGAATTTGCATTAAAAAATATGTGAATTTGCCTCATTAATGCCGAAATATATATACTTATTTATTATCCATAGCACCTTTAACCGTTTAAGGGAACATCTCACTAAATTACATCTCTAATTTCTGGTAAAATAGAAGCTTCCTTAAGAAAATACATAGAGAAGTTGTCTGTAGATATAAAGCAATGATTTCTTTTGCACCCATTTTGTGTGAACATTTGTTATTACATTTGAGGGAGTCTTGAGGGTTTTAAGAATTTGAAATGAATGTTGTCTTCTTATTGTTTTCAACCAAACTATGGATTTAACAAATTTTATTTATTATGAAAACATATTTTCTAACTTCATGCCTTCGTAGTTGGAACATAATTTCATCATAGATTTGCTAACCTTATATTTTTGCAAGAGCAGCGAAAGCAAAAAAACTTGTTCTTGAATCTATACGTGAATTGTAACTTGACGCATCATAAACCATCTATTGCATTGCACATCTCTCCATTTTGAAGCCTACGAGTTTGATAATTACAGTGCACTTAAAATAGATCATAAGCAAATCGATTGAAACCTGAGAGCATTACAATTTCAGTAGATTTCACGGTAATGCGCCCTCGATTGAAGAAATTTGGGGAAAATATCAAATAAGCGCAACTGATTTTTGTTAACATATTCCAAACTTAGATAGATATTTAAGGATTTGGATGCATGCTTCTTTGACCAAAACATTTTGAAATGATTCGGATGGGATGGAAAAGGAGCGATTAGTGTCTCGCCTTGATCTTGATGAAGTTTTAACACACTTCGAGTAACGCGTTGTTATAGGTAATCATTTTGCTTCTGCTTTTTGGCTAGCATAATGTGAAGAAGCAAAAGAGATTCACTTTTACGCTTGCTATGCTTACATTTGTTTGCCTTACGATTCATGATGAATATTCTAATTATATTCTTTAGGGCATGTTTAGCATCACTTTTGTTTCACATCTTTTTTTAATTTAAAAAATATATTTGGTTATTATAATTTTATATTTTTATATTTTTTTTTTTTTTTAAAAATATATGTATATTGTGAAACAGTGAAAAGAAAAGTAAGATTTACTTCCAGTAAAGTGTATTAAAGATGAAAATCGAAAATCAACTTTTATTTGAAAAGATATTCAGCAATAGGTGGGTGAGTTATTTTGATAAAAACTTTTAATGATGATCTTGAAAGTACGATTGACGCTTAGTGATCTTAATATCGTTAATAATAATAAAGCTTTTCATTTCTTAGTCGCGTTAGTAAAAAAGAAGTTGATGAGGGAGCAAAAAAAAGAAAGCAGGGGGAAAGTGTTTGTAGGGCTGATGATATCGATTGAAGTGTGGAAATGTTTAGGTGATTTGGGGGTTCTGTGAACTGCCAAAACTTTTTAATATTATTTTAAAAAGCCCAAAAGGATGTACGAAGAGTGGAGAAAGGTATAGTGCAACGTTTTAAGAATAAAGGAGGCAGCCTTGAAATTAGTACGAGTGTAAGAGGAATTAAATTGATGTGTCATCTTTAAAATTATGGGAGAGGGTAATTGAGCATGGAATTGGCGAGTATTACGAGAGATTTCTCTTAATAAATTTGGATTTATGCGGCCGGAGTCTACCATGGAAGCTATACATTTATTGAGAGGTTTGATGGAGAAGTACGTAGATAATAGGAGGATCTACATTTGATTTTATTGATTTAGAAAAACACGATAAGGTTTACGAGATGTTCTTTGGAGAGTCGCGAGAAGAAGGTGTTGATGGGAACATTAGTCGTTAAAGATATGTATCTTTAGAGTACATTACGTGTGTTCGGCGGAAGGAGGATTGACCGAGTATTTTACTATTTGCGATTTGGTTTACGTCGAGGATGGGAACTTTTATTGCATGTCTTTTCTTTATTTATGGATGGTCTTCTTGGGCATTTACAAGAGGATGTACCTTGGTGTATGCTTTGGCGATGATATCCTCCTTGTGGATAAGACAAGAGAAAAGTTCGGGAAAACTTGAATTATGGAGGTCTACATTGGAGTCTAAAGGTGCTTCGTTTGAGTAGAACTAAAGCTGAATACATGGAATGTAATTTTAGTAATAGTAGGTACGAAAGTGACGACGGTGTAACTTTGGGTGATCAAATTATTAAAAGGTGTGAACGATTTAGATATCTCGGATCCGTTGTTTAAAGCGATGGTGATATAGATGGGGATGTTAATGGTAGAATTCGAGTTGGTTGGTTGAAGTGGAGGAATGCGTCGAAACATTGTGTGATAGATAAGTACCGCTTAGAATTTGAAAGAAAAATTTTATAAGATTGTGGTGAAACCTTGATGCTACATGGTCTTGAATGTTGGCCTTTAAAGAGAAGCATAATGTTAAATTAAGTGTTGCGAGATGAGAATGATTAGGTGGATGAGTGGCTTTACACTTAGAATAAAATGCGAAATGAATATATCCCAGTAAAGAGTTCGTTGCACCGATGACGAGATAAAATTAGAGAGAGCCGCCTTTAGATGGTTTGAAGATAGCGTATTAAACGTCGGCTACTTTTGATGATCGAATTAGATAGATATTTTAAATACAACTTATGTTAAGAAAGGCGACGGACTTCAGGAAAACTTGGGCTTATTGCATAAAAAATGATCTTAATTTATTAGAATTAAACGAAAATTTGACACTAAATAGGACGCAATGGAGAAAAAGGATTCATGTAGCCGACCATAGTGGGATTAAGGCTTTGTTGTTGTTGGTATTGTTGTTGTTAAAACAACTATCTGATTAAATATATTTTTAATTTAAATCATGACATAAAAAGAAAAGTGATCCGAAACAGTCACCTAGTATTTATAATATGATGCATTAAAAAAAAGAGCGATGACAGCAATTCATACATTTTTATTCTTGTTCATTGTCGTATTCTTCTAACGTTTTTTCTTTTTTCATTTCTCTCTTTTAACTCGATGATGCCTTCTCTGATACTCTCAAATAATGTCTCATATAATGTATTCATGCGGGTTATCCCTAGTCCTCACGCCATCCGGCCAACAGCATTGAGAAGGAATCAAAGCTCTACGCTTTTTTATCAATCGAAGATCCAAGCAAACCGGTTGATAAGCCAAAAGCCTTATGTGGACTAGTTTAGCTGTACAACTTAACTACTCGCGTTGGGTTGGAGGATTGTTGTGTGAGGTATGATCGAAAGGCCAATGTTAACTTGTGGAAATGACTTCATCTCTAATTCTTCACTCTTGCTGTTTCTTAGATTACTGGTACTATAAATAATAGTTTTGCTTAATCTTGTTATTTAGCCCCCAAAAGCTCTACGAATGAAGATATGATATTCGGTTGAAATGGAATTGGCTGCATGGTAGATTTTGGCTAAGTTGAAAATTTTCTATTTGCTTTTTTTTTTGTGAAAAATGTTTATTTTATTTTAACTCATTTTTAAATAAAAATAGAACTCTAGTGACTTCAAAAAAAATGAAATGAAATATATATAACAAGGTAAGTTCAACCTGCCATCAACCTTGTCATTGTCAATCTTCTAGATCCTCTTTTACTTGCTGTATAACTAGGTGCCAATTATTACTTCTTGGAAGGCTTTTGGAAAGGCTATTAAAGGATGGATCTTAGTTGATTTTGGTCGCTTTTAACCTTTGACTCGACTTTCCATCAATGTTAAATTATTGTTTAGTGGATCCACAAAGTTGAAGAAGACAAGCAACTTGCTTTGAATGAAGTTCTATTTAATGGAGCTTTTTTAATATGGTCTATGCAACTCTCTCCTAACCATACAATCTTGAATTGATCTCTTATTCATAACCCCATAAGGATGTGTTCTTTGGTACCCTAGTGGTTTAATCTTTATTACTTTAGGGCTTTCTCATGCATCCAATAATAAAATTAGTGGTTATATTTCTCCTAGCTATAATCTTCTGAAAACAACTATGCTTCAAAATGGAATGAATAAAAGTTGAAAGAATGTTCAAGCCCGATAAAGAAAATTTTGAATGAAAAGGGATTTATCATATTTTGTGATGGTGGGGCAAGTGCACAAAGACCTCTAATTAATTCATTAGTTTCTGATATCTAAATTTTTCTTTATGAAAGGCATCAAATGCAAAGGAACATAAAAGGATAGGATTAATACATTGCTAATTAATTCAAAGAAATAATTGTGGAGATGGGTGCAAATAAAGCGGTTCAAATATGCACTAATAATTTGGCTATATGTAGAGCTGTGAACACTAATTGGGACTATGTTATTTTTTTCTTGGAGGCTTAGCATCGTCTTGATAGCATTCACACATTGAATTTTAAAGAATATTTATACTTGAAGAGTTGAGGGTGATGAAATTGCACAGAATGAATGTAAATGGTTCGATGGCATTTTAGGAGGTATCAACTTTATCAGAATTACAATAAATATACGGATAAAATTGTCCATTTTAATGACATTGTAAATTTAAAAATGTTGAATCTATTTGTCTCTCGTTCTCAGAAGCAAAAGTTATGATTAAGAGTTTGTTTAAAATAGTAAAATAAGATTTACAAACAATGGTTACAAGTGAAAGGCGGGATATGCACTATGAAGATAATGTTAAAAAGGCGAATTTTGTGGAGAAAAAAAAAATCATAGATGAATTGTGGTGGTATAATATTTATTATTTTATTACTTTTATAGGCTTTATTTATGATATTTTAAAAGTAAATGATACGGATAAACTTTGTCTGCACCTTGTGCATGATATGTGGAATTCTATGATAGAGAGTATGAAAATGAGCATGCTAAAACATAAGGAGAAAGGCAAAATCTACATTTTTGATAAAGTTATATAGGACGTTCTTATCACAAAGTAAAATAGAGCAAAACTCATTTAAAATTGCGTAACTTACTCTCTAAATCCGATGTCTCATTTATTTATTTTCTCCTTTTCTAACTAGTAATATCACTTACTAGTTATAATAACGTGTTGCAACCATTTTTGACAAAGTGAATTGCTAAATCGTGTTGAGATATAAGGACGTTGAGATATCGAATAAGAGGAACAAATGTTTGACAATGATTAATTTTAAATTTACGAAATAATTTTGATTTAGTGGTGTTCTTACTAATCATGAATCCATAGCTTCACAGAGGTAATATGGTGGAAATGTGTGGTGGATAATTTATGGAGGCTGGTTTCCTCTGTTATAAAATTTTGGGGTTGTTTGGGATACGTTTATGTTTTTATTCTTTTGTTACACATTTTTAGTTTGTTTTATTTTTGTTTTGTTTTGTTTAAACGCAAAACGAAATAGATTCGGTAACAACATGATTTTTGTTTCAAAAATTTAAAATAATAATAAAATATAATCGTGATGGTTTTGAGTGTAAGGTTGAATTTGGCTTGAGAGAGCAGGAAAAAATTAAAGGGCAGCGATAGGATAGAAGATGGAGGCTTTGTTTGATTGTCGAAGAAGGTTATGTGGAGTTTATCGAGAGGTAAGGTGGCGGCGAGAGGTTGCCCGAGGTAAAATGCAACAATGTAAGTAGATGGGAAGTGTTATGTTAACGTGCGAAGATGGAAGTAGAGAGGGAGAGGTTGTTTGGAAGTGGGAGGTTGCCGACGGCGGGCTACTACACTATAATCTAGAGAGGATAAAGGCATGAGGAACGAAGTAGGAGATTGAGATTTGCGTGAAAAAAATGAGGAGTTTCATGGTGGTCCTAGGAAGACGTGAGAGATGAGGGCAAATGTGTCGACATGCATTGACGTTGGCATTGAGGAAAATAAAGTAATGATGTCGGCGTAGATGGGCTCGGGTCGGGAGTTGAGATCGTTGTTGAGATTGAGATCGAGATGGTTGGAGTTGTTCGAGCAATGTGAGCATTTCAATTTTAATTTTTGAAAAGCAACAGTCAGACAGCAATAAAAACATGTTACGGTTTTGTTTTCTATTTAAAAAAAAATAAATAAGGAAACAAAAAGTAATCCAAACAACATCTTAGCTTGTAAATTGTTAGCTCATTCATATTCATTTTTTTATTGTGAGAGAAATTGGACTTATTTTTTATTAATTCACTCGAGAAATAAGGTCATTTTTCAATGGAGTAATGATTTGAAGTATTTAATACTTATTACTAATTTTTTATTTTTTATTTAGACGAGTTTATAATATAATTCTGAGACTAATTTATGATATATTGGTGGAAATACAATAATTTTAATGAATGATAATAAATATTTCAACTTGTTGCTCTATCTCTTAATGTATCTTTAGAAATTATTTGTGGCCTAATATGTGTCATTTAAATGCATGTCACTCTTTTAGAAGATAAAATATCGATCTCGGGCAACTAATTCGGTTTGAATTGCATGAATTGATTATTTATATATTTTTCTTAAAGACAAATAGCTTGGATAAAGTATTGAATTAAGTGGTATATGCATAAATCTTCTTAAAAAGAAAAAATAATTTTTTTTCCTAATTTTTATTTATTTATACTTTTCTTTGAAGAGAATTTTCTATAGTAAAATTTTGAGCATTAGTTTCTTGATTCACCCTCGATGCTCGTCCTTCAAATTAGGTATTTTACAACATTCTTTCTATTTTAAATCAACTTTTAATGCATATTTTCTTTTTTATAATTATTCATGAATGTATTTATATCACTAGTTTATATAATTTATTAGTATTTTGATTCGTAAGCGCATGGCTAGTCGTCGCCTTGCCCATTTGCATGGCATTTTATGCTTTGATAACATTGCTTTAAGTAAATGCGGTGAGAGCAAAATAAGGATGACTCATGAATGCATCTTTGATTTGTAGAATGGCTCGACAAAAATATTGATACCATTTTGATCCGGAATTTTCATCGAGTTTCTTCAAAGCTTGGTAGGAAGAAAGAATATAGGAGTGAATATGTGCATCACACATGTTGACAAGTATCTTGGATGCATTAAACATTCTTTAGCACTTCCTTATTCACGGTATTAGATGTTGGATTTTTTGAATTAATAAAATATTTCTTAAAGCTAAATAAAACTTGCATGTTAAACAACAAAAGAGATGATTTTTTTACGAGCTCGTTGCAAATAATTTTGCTTGGCTAATTGTATCAAAAGGCTTTGCCTTGTGCATTGGACATGGTTTTAAAACTTGCATGTTAGACAACCAAGAGGTGAATTTATCTATGCTACTTGAAAATAATTTTGCTAGGCTATTTGTCATCAAGTTGCCTTGTGCATTGGGCAAGGTTATATTGCCCACTACCATCGATGAGCATGATAAAAGCTCGGGTTGTAAGTAACCGACACGGTATAAACACTCAAATTGAGCAATAAGTCCCATATTTAATTTAAAGTTAAATTTTAAAGTAAAAACGCAAATCAAGAACCTATATATGACTTCTAAGTGTACTTGCAATGAATGCAAGCCCTATCCTGATTAATTTGGTTGAGGCAAAGCCAGAAACCCATTAAATAAAATACTTCAACCTTCCCGGGGATGTAAGATCGATCCCATAATTACTTGGGTGAGTATGTCACATACTCCATCAATTAAAAACCAAACCTTCTAATCAAACCTCTTTCGTATCAACGCGTTTTTTTTTTAATTAAATTTATACTTCTACACAAGTGATAGATGCGTGTCTTATCATAGCTCTTGTTGATCATGTCTGGTTTTTTTTGAATTGCGAAACACATGTTTTATGCCACTAAACTATTGTGAAAAATTGATGAAGTAAACCCTTTGGTGATTCAATGGTAACTTGAAAGCATGACACATCTTTGAGTTATACATCCACTTTTTTTATATTTATTTGAGTTACTTTTGGTGAGGCAATCTATGGCTTTTAATTAGGCTTCTAGGTGTTAGGGTCTAAAATCCTTTGTGAAGCTTGGCGAGGATTGGACCCATGGAATTAATTGGGTCTCCTTATATTGAACTAACCATTCCTCATGAGTTGAATTCAAACATAAATAATAAATTTTGGGCAAAAATTTGAGCCTAGATTTACGTAATCACAATGTTAGATCTAAATAAATCATAGTCAAAACATTAGGGAAAATTTTGTTAGAGCAAATATAATCTACCTAAAAATTGCTTCTTAGTCATGTCATTTACACATTCGGGGAGGCATGAGGGAAAGAGTTGTCGTTTCGTATGCGATGCCATAGCTTGACTCACATACTTGTGTTTATTACATATAAAACGGAGATAGCTCCATGATTTATGTTGTATTGTCATAACATGAACTTCCTAATCTCTAGACTTGGGGTTCATGTTTACAAAGTTTATCATTCATCGCATATGATGTCCACGATTGAGAACACTGCCAATCCTAAGAGGGAGGGATAATGAATTATAGAGCTGCGCCTTGATAAGTCTTATTTTCCTTTGATCTTTATAAATCTTAGCATCTTCATCCAAGATAATTTGGTTATGTTAACCTTTTTTCTAAGAGAATCATGATTTTTCTTCATTTTGAGAGGAGTCTAATTTAGAAGCCTATGTACGCATGTCTCGGTTAATTTAGGACCTTGCAACTACACTTTTTATATTTTCTACTTTTAAAACTAGCTTTATCACTAGATCATTGTGAAATATTTATAAATGTTTGCTTAAATTTTTTTTGTAATGTTTTACGTAGTGATCATTTCACCTACTTTTATATCTCATTCTTTGAAGTGGTTTATCGATTTCTTTTAATATTAAGCATAAAAATTTGATATTCGATGTATCAATATTAAAAAGCCTTTTTTTAAGACTCGAATATTAAAATATAAAAAAAGATATGAATGATAAGCTGTGCTTATTTTTTAATGTACAAGTACAAAATTTGAACTACATAATGATACAAAGGCTTGAATTACTATATTTCAGAAATATATTCATCAATTAAAACATTTAACTCACACAATAGTCGATGAATATTTTTTATGAAGATTTCTTTTAATTTAAATGAACAAAATAAGATAATTTGTTTATGATCAGCAATGGTCTAATGGAGATAAGTACCGTAAGAAGTTTTTTTACCCAATGTATTTGTATTTTGAAATAACATATAAAAAATGGCAAATCTTACATGATTTTATCAATAAAACTTGATCTAACTGGCTCTTATATAAGTAGGAGATTTATGTCTCCAAATTTTATAAATGTTAGAGAATTCTTTCAATTTGGTTGTCTCATTCCCATCATAGTATTCCAAATTTATAGGCCGTGTTGTGACAGGTAACAAAAATAAATTAAAAGATAACTAAATTCTAAATAACAATTTTTGAAATCTAAACCCATTTACATAGTATAGAAACTGACTAGATCATAAGTTGCATTTCATAGTGCACTCCTTATGATGGACTCAACGGAAGGTATGTTAAGATGTAACCATAAGATATATTACCCACTTAATAGGGACACTTATCTTTTGATATGTAAGTTGTAATATATTTTGGTGAACATAACAGTAGAACAATTGTAAAATATAGTCAAATCAAGTACTATGAATAATTCTAAGAAAAGAGAGGTAATTGACTTCGATCGCATCATACAAAATTTATGATTGTAAGGTATGATTTGACTGAACCTTTTATTGAATTTAAAATGTAATTTGTACCATCACCGCAAAATGAAACACTTAAGAATTGTCACCAATTGCCTCCACAACGGAAAACATTTGCGTGCGAAAGACGTATGCAAAGCTGCATATGTTAGGAGGTTACATGGAGGGTATTGGGGGGTTATATCCCGGTTATACTCCCCTATAACTTACAAAGAACCAGCTTGTAACCACCCTGTAACCTACAAGTATATAAAACAAAAACACAGAACTTAGGTTACAGGGAGGTTACAAGGGGTTATTTGTAAGTTACAGGAGAGTATAACTTGGATATAATATCCCAATACCCTTTTTGTAACCTCTTAACGTACGCAGCTCGTACGTCTTCCGAACGCAAATATTTTCCCTCCAAAACAGTGAAAAACACGTGAGAGATGCAAACTCATCACAAAACCCCAATGAGTTTGCATTTTCACTGCAAATTGTGAACTTCATAACGAAGTGTTTTGTTAAGGAAGCACAAAATATTCAACCATATCAAGATTGCTTTTCTCATATTAAAATTATGAATAGAATGAGCTTGCATCAGCAATAATAAAAACAAAAAAAATCATGATTTTTCTTAATAAAACTCAACGGCTTAAGTGATCCCTGTCAAGAAAACTTAACCTTCATGCAATCGTTTGATACAAAACCAATGAAAGAAGCTACTTGATTGAAAGTCTTAATTTTTTTTTAATCAAAATTTAAGAGGTGCGAAGGTAGTTGATGTATCATTTCTATCATTTGGTCTTGTGAAACAACTCAATGCTAGCCAGTGGGACTGATAAAAATGCTGGATTTGATAGGAATCCGATGCTACGATCAAAAGATAGCATGAATTTAAACACGACAAAACTATACTTTTTCCACCTTCTGCCTTTCAAGAATACATTCTCTTGCGCTAGAACACCGACTTAAGAAAACCAAGGTCAATGAAAACCCATTCCACGAAATTCAACAGAGCTTAATGTCATCAACCCAAGTCGCCATAAATAGGGTAATCATTCACTCTTTCAAACCAAGACATGTAGTCTAAGATACCACATAATATTATTTTCTTTTGTAGAAAAATAAAGTGATTACTCAAACACAATGTAGCAAAATATAGCTGTTGTTTTGACCCCCAATTAGTCATTAAGGCAAGTAAGCACTCTTAAACTCCTCCTTACTTTAAAGCCTCTTTTGTTGACTTTAGAAGGTGCCACCTCATTATGGAATACCCTAGAAGAGGACATGTGGAAGGACACGTGAGGCCATGCGGTGGAAGAAGGACATGTGAAAGGACATGTGAAACCATGCGATGGAGGACTCTAAAGGGTGGACATGTGGAAGCCATGCAATTCTTAGAAGATTACACTCTCATCTATTTATAAGTATATTATAACGTAATCTAATCTACTATAAATAGATGAGAGGAGGAGGCTTTAGTGTGCGGTTTTCTAAAGAGTGAAAAAGAACTAAGGAGGAGAGAATAGCTAGAGAGTTAGAGAGGAGGAGAGCATCTTGAGGCCTTGTATCAAGGTGTCGCTTGAGGGGGAGGCTATAGAAGGAAGATGAGGACTCATCTCTATGTATAAGCTATGTATTCTCCATTTCTTTTACCTTAGTGAACTACTTGATTGATTCCCTCCCGTGGACGTAGATCCAGTTGGATCGAACCACGTAAACGATTTGTGTTTGCTTGTGCTCTTTGCGTTTTATTTCTATATCAGGAAGTACATATCCCACAACAATAGCCACTATAATCTTTAGATATGATCATCGTTCTATTAATAGATTATTCATTTTTGATAAATTTTGAGATGAAATGAAATAGGTAACAACATAAGGTATTAGAATCAAAACTCTACTAATGGCAAGCATGGACATGCTAGAAGTTCTGATAGTAGAGCATTTATTTCTGAAAATTTGGCCAATGATAACCAATTTCAGTAAGGTCAGAAGAGCTGACAAAAGAGACTCAAAGCTCTCATGAAAGTCGGAAAAATGGCGACAAATAAAAGGCACTTCTACAGAGCAATTTTAAAGACACTTAAAACGTGCCGACATACCTTGCAAATAAAAATCTTGCCGACTAAGATGTCAATCAAGAACAAAAGTTCTAAGTTTGATTCAGCTGGCACCAACTGTTGTGTGCAAGCCCTCATGTTGCAACCTGTGAGTCTTTGCAACTAAGCAATAATTTGATTACACGCACGACCAAACAGCAGCCCTATTTCATGCTCTAGCCATAGCACTGTCACTTTTCACATCAAATTGCCACATCCTATGGCATGCCGCAGTCAATTCTCTCGCTAGTGACTAACTTGATCAGATTAGCCATTTCTCTCATTGCATCTCACCATGCTAGTGTGCAAGCCCTCAATTGCTTGCAACTACATACTCAACTGACAATGGGGTTGCCCTCTAGCTGCTCTTAGAGCAAGTCTCAATTTCCCTCCAAGCAACCTCCCTCTATTTTGTACTCTCTCCATGCAATCAAGTATGCTTATTTTTTCATTCTCACTCAAATGTCACACCATTTTCATATGTTATTGATGTTTTTAATAGTGTCACATCTGCAACTTGCTAGCTTTCCAATAAGAAGAGATTCCATATCACTTCATGGGATATCACTTCTACCATTGCCTCCTCTGCCAATGATGACGTAGTAAGACCTGCCATGTGTTGCCTCTCTTCTAGTGCCTCTCATGATCTTACGTTGGTGGCACCCATTCATCTCCTCCCAATTTCAGCATTCCCCAATTTTATTGTGGTTGACATTGGTTCTTCCATTAGCCACCCATCTTTTGGTCCTACAAATGTCGAAGATCCATCAGCTGCTTTAATCAAGCTTAATCATGTTACAGCTGCTCCTATAGAGATAATTGCTACAACTTTTTTTCTTTTCTTAAGACTGTCAAGGGTAAGAAATATTTGCAGGCTTTGTTCGCCAATTTTCCTCTATGTTTGAGCGCGGCTTGAATTCTGTTAGACTCAAGTTACCCGCCACCAGTCATGGTTCACTCATTCATTTTTCCTAAGGCTGAAATTTATGATCCGGCAGCAACACTTCCCTATAATTTGATTGCTAAATTTTTCTTTGGCAGCCCACGTTTGAAGATTATTCATAATTTCATTCTTGATTTACACATGATTGGTGATTTCTCGATGGGATTTCTCAATCACTGGACGTGCTTATCAAACTATTCTTGAAAGAAAATTATTCAAGACTCACCCAGTCAATAAAACATTTACACATTTATCATCAATCATTATTTCACCCATTAGGATCAATTCTTGGAAAACCAGCACAAGCAAATAATGCTCCCGCCCAGCTCTAATCATTTGTTGGCCTAAGCTATCATTAAAATAGATGTTTACGCTGCTTTGGAAAGGAGACAGGAAGTGGCCCTTCAACATGTGGTTATTCATAAATTGATAGTTTGTTAGCATATTGTTATTCTTGTAGAACCTTTATTAATGAATATCCCAATTGCTTTAAGGCTGATCTAGAATTTTGAAAATCAACTTGCAGTGTCATTTTTCATAATAGTTCTATTGACCAAAATTTGGGCAAATTTTTTGTGTGGCTTATACTTATGATCAATTTGAACCATCCAACTCGTTGGAAGTTGTTACCCTAATCTTGTCTCCTTTAACATGTTCTCATGCTTTGCATCCAACTATAGCCTCTGTATTGAGTCCATGTTTTCCAAAGCTGATGTTGGTTTGTTGGATATCAGTACCTCTTGCTCCCCCATCTTTAATGTCTTCAGATATGATTGTTGAACCTAATAATATTCATGAACCATGTCTAACAAAGCTTCGTTTCAGCCCAGCCCTTCAATTACTCAAGCTCTCATTCCTCATGGTGATATTACTACAATGTTCCCCAATGCTACACATGATTGTTCTAATGTGAGGTCCTCAATCACTCAATATCAATTTAATCCCAAGATTCAATCAAATACATTCTTTATTTGGTAGATTAAGGGTCAAGCTTGTTTTTTCTCATTAACACAAACATAGCAAAAAAATTGTGTCCTGTCTCTCAAGTTTATTGGATTTCAAACTTTATACGATCTTGATCCAATGTATATTCCTTTATGATCTATAGATAGTTCATTGCACCAAATTTATGTGACTTTTCTCTTACTAATAATGAAATTTTATGGCTTTAAAAAATTTACTATGTTTAATTCATGCCACAATCTACATTATTTCAGAGTTTTGTCATTTAGTTCAGAAGAATCCCATCAGTTAGCGTCATGAAAACAACATCAACTAAAGCAATGGCACAACATATTTTTTTCTACTCGTACGGTGTTATATAGACGCATTAGAGGCTCGACAATTGAAAATACATGCATGCTTAATGCCTATGGAAAAATCTAGAATAAGTTATCATGAAAAGGGTATACACGTGCCATAGTAGCATGAGTGCATAAAAGAATTCACACTAATACCTTGCTGGTTTAATGTCTGGAAATGGGAAAATTATTCCATACGAAGAACGCACGGAGCGATGCGCGTGGAAGCCAATAGAAGGACGCCAACTAAGCGACTATCGGTCCCACCATATGACAACCGCTGGAATACCCTCACCGAACCGCGACCAAATAACCAGGAAATAACCAAATAATACCCGTCCAGTAACCCCCGCACCTAATATCAAATACCGGAAGATAACCACGCAATACCTCGCGCGTAACTTTCGATCGCTCTCTCCGTGGTACAGGGCCAGTAACCACGTAATAACCTGAGGATAACGCATACCTCTCAAATAACCTAGGTAAATAGTAAAGGCGAACGGTAAAAATGGAGAGTACGATAAGTTTCGAAAAAGTTTTGGTTCCTTTCGAAAAAAGCTTTGGTTCCTTTCGAAAAAAGCTTTGGTTCCTTTCGCGCGCCGGTGACCTAGGTTTCTCCCACGCCGCGAGAACGATAAGTTTCGAATGGGGAGTACGAAGTCGGATGGGGCAGAGGTGGAGGAGCCGGAGTTGGAGGAGGTGCAGAAGCTAAAGTTGGAAATGGTGAAGGAGCCCGACTTGGAAGAGGTGAAGAAAAAGACAGAAGGTTGTCGGAAAGAGCCGAAGAAGCACATTATTTCTGGTAATGGGTCACCGCAAAATGTTTTAAGGTAACCGAAAAGCCTAAACCCTAATTTTTGATTCATCAAGGTAACCGTGGATGTTCCGATGCATTAAAGGATTTTCGAAGTCTATCGGCATAGCAGAGAATTGGCATTGCAGAAAAAAAACACCACTCAGAGAATTGCCCTAATGGTTTGTTTTAAGAAAGCATGTGTGCAATGTTAGGAGGAGCTTTAAAAATATTTGTGCTGCTTAATCAGTGAAGTTTCATCCACTATTGTGCTGAATATTTTATTTTATTTCTATCAAGTTTTTATGTTTGAATTTTATTATCATTACCATATAGTTGATTTTATTGTAAGCATATCAATGCTTAATTTTATTTCTTTCATCTGTTGTTGCGTTTCAAGTTTTTGAATACGAAATGCATGAATTGCAGATGCCGTTCATCTACAGTGAGAGGAGTTCTTGATAAAGTCAGACCAATTGTTCAGGAGGAGACATGACATAGATTGGAAACAATGCATTTGGTTCAGTTCTTTGAACTTCCCCCGTACCTTCAAGATCATGTTTTGACAGCGCACATATTAAAATGCTAGAATATGGATCGAACGATATTCAATTTGGGTGGGAAGGACATAGGGTTTGATGCAAACCAAGTTGCATTGCTGATAGGAATGCCCAATAGAAGTCACCAGCATTGTGGAATAAAGGTTCGCCATGCGATGTGACTTCGAGACAAATAAAGAATGAAATGGAAAATGTTTCACCAGGGAGTCTGATCTTTTTGTAGCTCTTTTTATTAAGTTCTTGTTGTCAAACTTGATATTTCCATCAAACAGTTTTAGGGTGTCCCAAGGTTTGTATTCATTTTGTCAGGATATCCATGCTTTCTCTTCCTACAATTGGCCAACTACAATATGTGATTTTCTTGAAAATGCATAGTCCGCAGCCATTGGGATACATCAATGGTTTTGTATTTCTTCGACGGTATGTGTCTCACACCCAACTCCTCCAGTTTAATTTTGTAAATCTTGATGTAGCAATTACTTATTTTGTCACGTTTTACGCGAATTCGTGGTTCTATGAGCATACTTCTTTGGTTGTTCCTGCTGTTCTAGATGCTAGACCTCAGATGTTAAGGTGGCCAGAAATAGTTAGTTGGAACGCACTACGTGATTGAACTTGCCTTTAATAGCTAAACCCATTACAGGTTAGTTAGTGTTTTCATAATTCTTAAAAGTGAGGCTATTTTTAATGTGAATGTGATGTTCTCTTTGACAACGTTTCATTGTAAATCTTTATAGGTACATGATCATTTTCTTGACTTAAAAGATTCCGAACATGCTTTACTTTCCCCTGCAATTGATGAGCCATGCCGTACTCCAAATCAACTCCCACAGCAGGAAGGCCAGTCCAGTCCACTTTCACCCAATGTCTTTGAAATGTCAACTATAGTTTCGTATAGTACATGCCCTCCACCACCACATGTACAGACAGAAACGATGCACTCTGTCTAATAGGATTAGAAGAAATATGTCATTTCCTTTTGGACTTTCAAAGTTCTGTTAATGCCTGTTTTTCTGCATTAGATAACTCAGTGTCAGATATGAAGTTCAAAATCAGTGAATTAGAGAAGACATTACAACAACCGTGTTGGGAATCAGTGCAGAAATGGGTAAAAGAATCACCACATTATAATCCAATTCAAAGGATTAAGGCTAGAGTAAATAGAAGAAAGAGGCAAATCAATTCTCCATTTATTGTTTTCGAGCGAAAAACAAGGAAAAAAAACTGCAGAGAAGATGGTTGGAGAGGGTTGATAAGGTGGAAGGGGATAAAGAAGAAGAGCCCATTCCACCTCAACCTATACAAGCTGATATTAATTCTGATTCTGGAATTGTAGATATTGCACAGGAGACAAAAGTTCAGGATGTGCAGAAAAAGGAAGATGCACATATATTGCACAAAGCGATTACGGTCGACGAATACCATATCGAGGTATATAATGTTTACTTTTATTACTTATACTCCGTAATCAATTGTACACTAAATTTTTAGTCCTGATTATCCTATAGGTTTGTCCAGAGCCACCGGTGATCGATTTCCTGGCTAGACAACAAAAACCTCAGTACATGTGTGAAACAATTGATATGTGCTGTAGAAAATTTATTGACTAGTCAGTTCAACTTTATTTTTAGTTTTTCTTTTTTTATGCATTGCATTATTTATATGTTGGACCAATAACATATTTGGATGCAGTGGAAATTTTCTCATCAGTAAGGGACATATCTCGTTGACTCGACGATACTTCAATGACTTATTGATGAACGGATGGATGGGAAATGAACAAGTGGATGCTTTCGCAATAATATTCAAAAATAAAAGATGCACAAAACCACAACTGTACAGATCATACATATATATGTCTTTGCTCCATTGGGTAAGACATTTTTGTGTCTAAAGCTTTCTTTAGAGTATGTTGGTTGTTCCAATTTCATAACGATCTTCTGCGCAGCTTTATAGACATCTTAATGTTACAAACTTTGTTGATCACATCACTAAAGAGAATATGGAAATAGTTGATTTGATCTTGATACCAATAATCGACAATCAGCATTGGACACTACCTGTTGTGTATTAATGGAGCGCAAATGGTGTCTCTATGATTCGTTACGCAACAGAATTCATATGGGTGAAGTTGTAAGTCCATTTTCATATCAACAAAATTTATTTTGGTTAGTTAGATTACACAATGTTCTGAACTAAACATTTAATTACGCTGACCGTAATGTCTACTTGGAAGAGCAATGGTGGATATGGCTGGCGAAGTTGTCGACGTTGGCTCTGAAGTAAGTTCCTCAAGTCAGGGTCCTAAGCTTTAGTTATTAAGCACGACAACAAAAGAAACCAATGGTTAATAAAGAACTTGGTGCAGACTTCTTTCACCAATTAAATATGTCGTGTGATAACAAAATAATGTTTTAGATTTTTGAGTAGTAACCTCGTGTTAAAATTATCTCACTAACAACAATCCCTTCATTTGGCCTTGTTAAGCGAGAGTGTTATTGAATACTTACGCATAACCAAAAAAGGTCGCGCACATATAGATTGGATATTTGATCAAATTTGGCTGATAACCGGGTGTTTCTTACTTTATGTTTTTACTCTGTAGATGTTTTGAGATTGTGAGACGAGGTGGTTTTCGAGGAGTTACAAGAGAAAAAATCGTAAAGTGAAAAGTTCTCTTCTCTAGAAACTAGTCTACACCAATTACATAGTTTTTGAATTCAAAATCCGGAGATAAAAGCTCAAGATCTTGAGTTCTCTTGCTAATTTGATGCTCATAGTTTGTATAATAACTATTGGGACTGAAATGTTTATCATATCCTTAAAAAAATAATAACTTCAATAGAACAAAATAAGTATCACTGTCTGCTTCACAATGCCAAGCAACAGCTCCGGTAGAGCTCCAATTGTTGCTCTCAAAGAACCTCATATGTATATATATGGGCCATTAACATACATACCATACCATCCAATTCCTATCATAGGTTTTTCAACAGTAGCATTTAAGATCCAATTTCTGGAAGGCAATGTGCCCTCAAACGAACCCAAAGTGATACGTAATCAATGTTGTAATATTTCTAATTATAATATATCATATTAATACTAAAATGAACCCAATTCTGAATTATCAAACTGCTTTTCTTATTTTGACAAGAAGTTATAAAAAACTCCTTTAATATTTTAAAGTTTTTATTTTTCTTTAGCTTAATATTTCAAAGAATTCGCACACTGTAAGGAGTTCGTTTGTTATTCGCGCGGGAAGTTGGCGCACGGAGGCCGAGCCATGCGGCGGACGTTGGCGCAGTAAAGATTTAAAATCCCCACCCCTCCACTTCGTCTTCTACATCTCATCAGTTCTCCTGTAATCCCTTTGAGTCCAAAACCATCTCTGCTTGTCTCTCTTTCAGTCCGAAACCACTTCGCCTGAAGGATTCGTCTCCCACTACTTCGTCGCTCTCCGACTAAACGTCCCGCGCTTGTCTCTGTTTGTCTGAAACTTGCTCTGCTTGTCTCTGTTTCAGTCCGAAACTACTTCGCTTCGCCTGAAAGATTCGCCTCCGACGACTACTTCGTCGCCCACATCGCCTCTGCTTCGAAAGTATTTATCTTTGAATACTATCGCCTCCTCCTATCCGAACCAATTTGCAGCCGTTTCTTCCCCAATTTCTACTGTTCCACTTCGTCTTCTGCCTCCCCTCCGAAAAGATTACAGAAAAGAAGACGGCTTCTGCTCTGCTTGTCTTCTCCCGCACTCTTTTTCAGTCCGAAACCACTTCCCTGAAGGATTCGTCTCCGAATACTTCGTGGCTTCTCCTATCTGAAACCACATCGCACTGCTTCGATAGTATTTTTCTCCCAATACTTTGCCGCCTTCTCCTACCCGAAAACACTTCTTTTTCTTCTCCGAATTCTTTAAAAAATGTTTACTGCCACCACTTGCTCCGTAGCCATTCAAGGCTTGCTGAATTCTTTTCTCCAACACATGCATGAACCTCCTATAAAAATCCCCACCTTTCCTCTCCATATTTCTACCACTTTTCTCACTCTAACCACCCCCAAATACCCCTGCGAACCTACAACAATCAACAATAATTTCTATTTTGAATATTTAAATAATTTCTTGGAATTTCACCGAAATTCTCCTGTTTCTACAATTCCACTCACACAAACCGCCGCCAAAGACCAAACAACACCGAAGGTGAAACTTCTCTGCAGCTTTGGCGGCAAGTTTATACCGCAACGTAGTGATGAAAAACTACGTTATCTTGGAGGACAGTCACGTGTTATTGTCATCCATCGTGACACCACCTTTCATGCATTTTATTGTAAGATGCAAGACATCTATGGCGGCCCTGTACGCATCCACTACCAAGTTCCTCATGAAAGCCTTGACAATCTCGCCTCAGTTTACTCTCCTGAGGATTTTAAGAATATGATGTAGGAGACGGACAAATTCTCAAAAGCCTCAAAATGCGGATGTACAAAACTTTGGTTATTTCTCTTCCCACCATTCGATCTAGAGGAATTCATCAATGAAGGTATGCTTGATACTATACTTTTCACTATTATTGTTACATATTTTTTCTCTTAATATATTAATAACATATTTTATAGGGAATAATAATATTTCAGCATTGGAGCATCAGAAATTTCCAGTCCATTCCAATGTTGCTGACACGAGAAATGTTAGCAACCAGCATGACAAAGATATTAGAAGACATCTGATGCATCAACAAAGACAAGGTTTCATTACGTATGATCAAAGTTTGAAAAATCTTCGGTCTCAGCTTTCAAGCATATTCAAAACAACCGCATAAATAATGTAAACTAGTATTTATGATGTAGTTATAAAGGTTTTTTATTATTCGAGTTGATTTTTTTTCTGCATTGTGAAGTCTCTTCCTTTTTTAACTTAGTGTCTATTGCTTTCTTTTCTTTCTTTTAAATCAAAATCCGTACTGCTATTACAATATGACTTGGGTATAATCTTCTCTCTAAATGTTGATCCTTACTCTTTATGTACTCTAGCTTTGATATATGCCTCATATATAGCACCAATACAATTCTATATTTTAAAACTTTATTACCCAAATATTTGCATATTTCTATTGGTAGTATTCATTCGTGTATTTTCTGATGTTGTTTTAGATCCCAATATTTATTTTACTATTCTTGTGTATGTTTGACTCGCTTTAGTTCCAAAATCTTACAGTATAATATTAGTTATTTTATGGTTCTGAAATCTATTTTGCATTGTTGAACAATAAAAATATTGATGATCAATTAAATTTGTAGTTATTCTTCATCATAAGTTAGTTTTGAATTATTTATTTTATTTTTATTGATTGTTATGTGAATATTTTGACGGGTCCCAAGTGTTTTAACATATGAGCTGAATATTGATGAATAGCCACATGATGATGAAGAACGATTGTTCGATTTGATCGTTGTTGCCGCTATGATTGTTATAATTCTATTATTGCATGAAAAAAATGAAAAACAAAATATAATCTCTAAAGAAATATACATCATCAAACATATATCACGAGGTTATATATTGGATATGATTCTAATTGTAATATGTACGAACAAGGAAAGAATATTGTCATATTAATTTATCGTACACACAAAGGTTACTTGTAGACACATTTCATGTGTACATTGAAGAATAAGTTCCTATGTTACTGCATAAAATTAGACATAGCGTTTGTAATCGAGCCATTTGTTTCAATTTTTAAAAATATGATGAAATACTTATTACTTTTTTGAATGCTAAAATACTTATCGTAGGAGAGCTGCATCATGAATTGATTAAGCCACCATTGCTCCAAAATTCACATAAGATATGAAATAATAATTTATTCACGTTATTTTTGTAAGATATAATTCTGCTCATATTTTAGACTTTTTATTCCTTCATAGTTTTTGTAGTAATAAAGTTTTAAAATATAGAATTGTATTGGTGCTATAGATGAGACATATATCAAAGTTAGAGTACATAAAGAGTAAGGATCAACATTTAGAGAGAAGATTATACCCAAGCCATATTGTAATAGCAGTACGGATTTTGATTTAAAAGAAAGAAAAGAAAGCAATATGCACTAAGTTAAAAAAGGAAGAAACTTCACAATGCAGAAAAAAAAAATCAACTCGAATAATAAAAAACCTCTATAACTACATCATAAATACTAGTTTACATTATTTATGCGGTTGTATTGAATATGCTTGAAAGTTGAGACCGAAGTCTTTCAAACTTTGATCATACGTAGTGAAACCTTGTCGTTGTTGTTGATGCATCAGACGTCTTCTAATATCTTTGTCAGCTGGTTGCCCACATTTCTCGTGTCAGCAACATTGGAATGGGCTATAAATTTCTGATGCTCCAATGTTGAAATATTATCATTCCTTATAAAATATGTTATTAATATATTAAGAGAAAAAATATGTAACAATAATGGTGAAAAGTATAGTATCAAGCATACCTTCATTGATGAATTCCTCTAGATCGAATGGTGGGAAGAGAAATAACCAAAGTTTTGTACATCCACATTTTGAGGCTTTTGAGAATTTGTCCGTCTCCTGCATCATATTCTCAAAATCCTCAGTAGAGTAAACTGAGGCGAGAGTGTCAAGGCTTTCATGAGGAACTTGGTAGTGGATGCATACAGGGCCGCCATAGATGTCTTGCATCTTACAATAAAACGCGTGAAAGGTGGTGTCACGATGGATGGCAATAACACGCGACTGTCCGCCAAGGTAACGTAGTTTTCCATCACTACGTTGCGGCATAAACTTGCCGCCAAAGCTGCAGAGGAGTTTCACCTTTGGTGTTATTTGGTCTTTGGCGGCGGTTTGTGTGAGTGGAATTGTAGTCTGGAGACGAATCTTCAGGCGAAGCAAAGTGGTTTCGGACTGAAACAGAGACAAGCAAGCGATCTCTCAAAGAATGCTTTTGGACTCAAAGGGATTACGTGAGAACTGATGAGATGTGGAAGACGAAGTGGAGGGGTGCGGATTTTAAATCTTTACTGCGCCAACGTCTGCCGCAGGGCTCGGCCTCCGCTGCGCAAACTTCCCGCGCGAATAACGAACGAACTCCTTACAGTGTGCGAATTCTTTGAAATATTAAGCTTGAGAAAAATAAAAACTTTGAAATATTAAAGGAGTTCTTTATAACTTCTTGTCAAAATAAGAAAAGCAGTTTGATAATTCAGAATTGGGTTCATTTTAGTATTAATATGATATATTATAATTAGAAAAATTACAACATTGATTAAGTATCACTTTGGGTTCGTTTGAGGGCACGTTGCCTTTCAGAAATTGGAGTTTAAATGCTACTCTTGAAAAAACTCTCATAGGAATTGGATGGTATGGTATGTATGTTAATGGCCCATATATATATATATATATATATATATATATATATATATATATATATATATATATATATATATATATATATATATATATGAGGTTCTTGAGAGTCAGCATAATACAAAGCAACAATTGGAGCTCTACCGGAGCTGTTGCTTGGCATTGTGAAGTGTACACTGATATTTATTTTGTTCTAATGAAGCAATTATTTTTTTAAGGATATGATAAACATTTCAGTTCCAATGGTTATTATACAAACTGTGAGCGTCAAATTAGCAAGAGAACAGAGGGAACGAGAATTGTGAGGAAAGGAATGAAACATGACAAACCATTGTCCTAAATTTGAATGCCAAAAATTGGAGGAAGGATTTTCCCACTGTCCCATTCCTCCGTTCAATCTTGGTGCAAGATCATTTAGCTTGTATAACCCACTAAAGTTATAGTAAGAGCTTCCAATTGTACCAGAAAAACCATATTTATATTATTTTGCTTGCATCGTGGACCAATATGGGTTTCCTTGCAAAAAAAAAATAAAAAAGGATATCAACTGTATGACATAAGAATAATCGTCATTTCACATTGACGCATATAGCAATGAAAAGTTGACGAATGATTGCATCCCTCATTACTACACAATACTATATTTTTTTACAGAAAAAATAATAAAATAACTTATTTGAACAACAAGATAAAAAAATAAGATCCACATGAAACAACTTGAAAAGCAATTTCACAACACCGACAACCTAAATTTCTTTTTCCAAAATGTTATATGTAATGTGGTACAATTTCAAACATAATAATCCTATTTATTAGTAGAGGGAAGAAACAAATGTGAAAATATAGCAGCACAGAAACATAAATCGGACTCAAGATGTGCCACCACATCAGGGTAGGACCCCAATTCATTTCATTACCTAATATCTGCATAAAGAAAATAACATAAAAACATTAAAATTTCACAGGATACCTCAGTCCTTCAATGCTTCTGCAAAGAACATATCCGCCTGAGTATATGAAAGGTCTTGAAACAAACCATGGTACTTTTTATGATTGTATAAGGAAACCCTGTGTTAATGTAATAAACTTTGTCTCGTTACCATTCATTTTGGATTCCCAAAACCCAAAAGCAAAACCTTCAGCATTGCATGACCAAGAAAAAAATTTAGCATTTGCAATTGAAATTCAGCCAACTTAACCATCATAAACTAACAATTTGATCAACTCAACTGAAATAACTGTGGGACGCCGGTTAGTATCAGACTCTGCAGTTCAACTGTAATGAATAACAATAGGGCAATTTTTAAGATCTCTATAAAAGCAATGAACGATAAAAAGCACATCACTCCAAAAATCAAATTCTTGCTACTCATGACTCAATCAAACTCTTGATGAAATGTATAGAAATAAAGACCTAGAGACAAGTAGAGTTTATTTCCAACATTCTTTAACAAGCATTGATCCAAGCATATCATTTATTATTAATGCAAATGATTCCAGCCCAATCTCCAGACATTTTCACTTAGTAAGCAGACTAATAAGCAAAAAGATTAAACAGAAAAGTGTAAACCACGACATCTTCCTCGTGACACCAACTCAATCAACCTTCAACAAATCCATAAAAAAAAGTTCATAGATCTAGACTCTCCCCAAACCCACTCGCAATTGTCAATGATCTTTTATCCTCCATTCTGACCATAGAAAAACACTACGATAATCAAATTCCCCAACAGAAGCAACAAACTATTCGATCTCCAAAGAAAAAAAAACAAGGAAACAACAACAAAATGCTACCACGAAGTATTTTTACCTCATTCTAGCACAATCACTATAAACTAAAACGATTTCAGGTAATAATTGATTGTAAACAATTGCTTTCTTTTTACAAAACTAAAATGAAATTTTATTCATGATCTAAAATTTTGATTTCAGGTAATGCGAAAAGCGTGGAAGAAGTACTTATTGGGCAAGATAGAATTACATAGCTTACAAAAACATAATAAGAAAAGATATTAAGATCATTACAATATGTTGAACACTTTTTAAGGAACAGTTTCTGGCAGATCCTTCCATAATTTTGATCCTATACAGATAAAGAATAACCAATATGACAATTTATGGGATTAATGATGGTTTATCAACAGAGTCTTATCTTTAGAGAGTAAATAGAGTTTTATCTTTAGAGAGTAAATACTGGTCAAAATAAGTAATGTTCTTTGTCTATTTTTTAACCCCGTTTCTGTCAATGACCCTTTTGCTCAAGTCGTTCATTAAGTATAAATAATGAAGGAGAGATACTACTACCTACTTTTTCGTAATTGAAGTTTCATATGCATCCTCTCAGCAATCTTTTTTCACCTTTATAACCTCTTTTTTTGAGTTACCCCTATCTTCTAATGTATTTTTGATGGTTCACATATCATTTTAATGTGTGTTGTTGGATTTCTATTGCCATTTTACATCATGGCTTGGGCGGTTAACATCCTGAATCAAAGTAGGAAAAGACAAGTATTCATTACATCTTATATTTATTATATCCATGTTTTTTTTTTGAGCAAGACGAGTGTTCGAACTCGATTGCCTGAGATTCCTCAATTTGTTATAACCAATTTGCTACAAGATCAAGCACTTGTGTAGGCGTCCAAATCTATTTCATGTCAAACGAATACAATGCCCCCATATTGACTAAGTTCTGACCAATTTACAGGAAGCAGCAGCCATGGCTGCAGCTGAAATGGCCTTCATTCTGCAGTTCAGTCAAGGAAAGAGTCTGCAGTTTACCATTGCTTCTGAATCACCTGTTACTCTTCAATAAGAGCTTCATCACTAAGTTTCAGACCAGCTATCTACAGAGCTATTTACTTCAGTGTTATCATTCCCCTTATTAGCATTTTTGAGACGAAAATTAGAGGTATCATTTACTCAATAAATTCATTTTTTAATTCTGAATTTTGGTTCTGTACTTAGCCTACATGTGAATAATTGAATGAAGTAATTTTTCCCCATAACTGTCTTCAACATGGTATCAGAGATGTTTCTCCTTCCACAGTGCACTTCTCAATCCTCCTTCCTCCTACAAACCCTCCCTAATTATATTAGTTGATGTTGTTATGGTAATTTAACAGACATAAGATACCAAGAATTGGGTTTTTCTTCTTTTTTCATGTGTAGAAAAGGATTCACTGTTCTGAAAAGCTTTTAAATTGACGGAGATGCTAATAAAATTGTTTCTTGATTCATGCTGCTGCTCATATGGTTTGATGTAAGAATACATATTATAATATGGCATTAAAATATTTTGCTTCTAAGCGGTTTGCCTTCTTTGACAATCATGCATTAAATGATTCTTCCTTCCACTTTCTCAAATCAATCCTTCTCATTGATAGACGACTTTAATTTAAATCTAGAATTTTGATTTTAGGTAATGAGACAAAGAATGGGGGATGTACTTATTTCGCCTAGAAGAATTACACAGCTTATAAAAACGTAATGAGAAAAGATCTTGAGATCCTATAGGACATTCTGTACATTCTTGATGGAACAATTTCTGGTGGATCCTTCTACCGCCATTAACAAAGTGGAAAATGATGCATTGTTAGCTGCCGCATCAAAGATAAGCTTTGTAGATAAAAAATTTACAAAATCTAACATCGAAGTGTTATTTTTGAAATATCGAATCGATGTATTTACACGTGTCACGATCAAAACATTGAGAATTTGATAAAAATAAAAAATATGGGTTAGGATTTTATCATGAATTTTGATATTTGATTGAGAATTTGAAAAATGGATGAAAGAGGGTGCTAGCTTTGTAAATAGCAATTTTTGGCGGAATTTTCCTGTGCGTCGTCCGAACGTAGCGCAACGTTCGGACGCCAGTTAAAAAACGACGCGTGGCGTAAGTGGGGCCGCAAGTCCACGTCCGATACTTAATGGAAAAAAGGGAAAATATTACGCCCGGCCCGGCTCGACCCGATCCTCCCGCCGTTTCGCATATCCCAATCTTCGTAAATACGTTTAAAATGCCATTTATGGTTTTAACGCTGATTGAGATTACATTCGCTCCGCCTCCTAGGGTTTTCGAGATTTTGAGTTTTGAATCCTTGATTGGGATTACTCGCTCTCCTCATAGGTTCTTCGAGATTTTGAGTTTTGAATCCTGAAGACAATGTCGTCGTCCGACTCGGAGAATACGCTGTGGGAGGAGGAGACATGATTGGAATCACAAGAGAGAGGAACGAATTCAGACAACTCGGTAGTCGAAGAGGCAAAGAAATCATTGAAGGTGGCAAAGAAGTCGAAGGAGGGAATGGCAGGAGAAAGTTTGTCGTGGTAAGTATGCTCCTTCTGTTCCTCCTTTTTTAGGGTTTCTACTTGTTTCATTTTCATCTGACTAATTTATTAATGTGGTTAACCTCTAAATACAGTGTATTTTTAGTGTATTTTCAGTGTATTTTCAGTGTATTTTTAGTGTATTACTTTCGCATGTATTTTCAGTGTATTATTTTCAGTGTATTTTCAGTGTATTACTTTCAGTGTATTTTCAGTGTACTTTCAGTGTATTTTCAGTGTGTTTTCGGTGTATTTTCAATGTATTGTCAGTGTATTATTTTCAGTGTATTACTAAAGTATTTTCAGTGTATTATTTTCAGTGTATTTTCAGTGTATTTTCAGTGTATTGTCAGTGTATTACTTTCAGTGTATTTTCAGTGTATTTACAACGTAGTTTCACTGCATTTTCAGTGTATTTTTAGTGTATTTCAGTGTATTATTTTCAGTGTATTTTCAATGTATTGTCAGTGTATTATTTTCAGTGTAGTAACGGTGTATTATCAGTATATTTTCAGTGTATTTTCAGTGTATTGTCAGTGTATTATTTCAGTGTATTATTTTCAGTGTATTTTCAGTGTATTCTCAGTTTATTATTTTCAGTGTATTCTCACTGGAGTATTTTCAGTGTATTTTCAGTGTATTATTTTCAGTGTGTTTTCAGTGTATTTTCAGTGTTAATGACATGAATCTTACTCATGCAGGTTTATGGACAGGAAATCCATGTATTGTAGATGCCGCCCATCAATATGTAGAGAAGTTTTGGAGAAGGTTAGGCTCGCTTGTTTCTCGAGAAACTTGGCTAAACTCGAAGAATTGAAGCTCGACCGGTTTTTTGATCTCCCCTCCTACACTCAAGATCACATAATGACCATGCATATACTAAATTGTTGGGATATGAAGAAAGCGACATTCAGATTGGGGGGGAAGGACATAAGGTTTGATGCAGACCAAGTTGCACTGTTAGTTGGCATGCCCAATAGAAGACCTGTCGCAACTTGGGGCGAAAATTTCATTCCTAATGTGAGTGCCAATATGGTAAAGAAGGAATTACTGGATGGGCCACTCCCAAAGTCATCCACGACAGCTGTGAAACTTATTATTAAGCTTTTGTTATCGAACTTATTATTTCCTTACAATAATTTGAGGGTGCCGGAAGGGCTATATTCGTTTGCTGACAGTATAGATACGTTTTCGTCGTTTAATTGGCCTGCAACGATATGTGACCACCTGATCGAGCAAATAAACGGGTGCCTCATGAAATTAAAGAAGGGTCACAAATTGGGATACTTCAATGGGTTTGTTTTTCTTCTGACGGTTAGTCCATTTACATGACCAAGTACATATCTATGTCATTTATTTTAACAGTGAAGTACTAATTTAATTTTTTATGTTCAGCTGTGGTTTTATGAGCGGACAACTGTCATGGCCCCAGCTCTTCCTGATGCCAGACCTCGCATGTTGCGGTGGCGGAAAAAAACGGGCTGGAACCGATCAAGGATTCATTTAATTTTTGAAAGACTTAGAACTGTACAGGTACGTAGCAATATTTTTGGTATCATTTCAGACTTATTTTTTTTATATAATATATGAAATATTTATTGGTTCTACTAAATGCCCAAATAGGTACTCGATTCATTTGCCGATGTCCGCGAGGACGAGCAGATCTTACTTGCCCCTACAGGGGAGCACATCTCTTATCCTACCGGTTATGCGGAGCCACTGACACCAGAATCACGCGGTGGCACCCCTTTGGTTCCGGATCGAAGCACCCCGCGGCCTAAATATGCACATATGCAGGCAGAAAGCAGTGCTGGTAATATGGAAGGGATAGTTCAAACTCTGAGGGAGCTTCAGAATTGTGTTTATAAATTCACCGAAACTGTAAATAATAGATTAGACAGGGCGGAGGCTGATATTGTGGTGATGAAGACCGTCATTAAGGAGATGAAAAATAAATTAAATAAAGGTGACACCGAATCACCTAAAGAAAGCCCATCAGTGGCTGAACAGCCTCCTACCTATATGGAGGAAGAAAGGGAAGAGGAATCCGGGCTTATGGTTCCGGATTCAATAGTTCCAATGTGGACTATAGCTTCAATGGAGGAACCTGCAGCTGAAGAAATAATGAATAAGGGGCACGGGGAACATGGGGAGGAAACCGTGACTAAAAAGCCAATGGGTAGCTTAGTCCGAAGGGTTAACTGCACGAAGCTCGACGGTATGGCGATCTGGATCGGCACGAGCCTCGCACCCGCCTTCCTGCATCAATCTCACCACGATCGATCATGACGACGATATCGAAGACAAAGCTAACGACCGACCTCTCATGCTCTCTGTCGAGAACTCGTCCGTGCCCTACCGCAGCGACAATCCGGCCTTCGTTCAAAAGCTCGCTCCTGTTTGGGCTCCTCCATATCATTAATTAGGCTTTGATGCTCTGCTTCTCCTCCACCTTCATTGATTTGCTCTTGTTTGATGCGAAGTGGGTATGATATCTCTTGTTTTTAGGGTTTCTTTCGAGGCTTTTTCTTGATTAATGAATTATGGATATGTTTTTTTGATTTCTTTGTGGAAATTACCTGTTTCCATTTCAATTATTGATCTTCTCTATCTCTATATTGCTTGGTGATGGATTTTGATTTACTCGGTCGACAATGTTTATAGATTTGTTCTTAGGCTGTGAACATGGTTATAGATTTGCTTGTTGGTGATAATAAGCCGTTTTTATTTGTGATTCTCATCTGAATTCTTGATGACTTATCGATCCTAATTAGTTGTATATTTCTGTGAACTATGTGAGTAGAAGTTAAGGGAATTTAAATTTTAAGATTTTGAAAAGTCCAGAGGTGCCCGTAAAAGGAAGGCAGTTGTCTCTTCATTCATTGTAATTAAGAGGAAGAAAAACCCTCCAATAACGGAAGAACAACTTCCGGAGTCCGAATTGGACAGTCAGCGAGGAGCTATCATTCTGGTTGAAGGTGACATCCCTGCGGAGGCAGCACACATCGATGAAGCTGGGAAACATGACTCGGATATGATTATAGCAGCGGAGGAAGATGAACAACGAGGACCTATCATTGCATTACAAGGTGACTTCCCTGCTGTTGACTGTCCAGCCATTGAGTTTCCTAGCAGAGATCTATTACCAGCAGAGATGCAGCGGGTCATAGATACATGTTTGAACCAATTCAAAGCTGAGTATGTAAAGCCACAATACTTTATAAATACTTCCTTATTCCTTTATTAAATCTAATGGTATTTTTTTATTCATAATGCAGCGACAATGTAATAATTCACAGGGGCCATATTTACATAACTCGAAATTGTGTCTCGTTATTGTGGAATAATAAAGAAATAGGAACCGAACATATAGATATGTTCGAACTTGCTTTGGAAAATAAGAGGCGTCAATCGCCCGAATCTTACAAATCATATATATACGTATCTCCGGCACATTGGGTAAAAATCAACCTTCATATTTGTTAGGAATCTTGCTCATGTTTAATGCATAATCTCATTTAATTTGTTTATGCAGATGTACAGAATTCACCCATACAGAGGTGTTGTATCGCATGTTACAAAGGAGGCCAACGCGGCAGCAGATTTAATTTTCGTTCCAATTATTCATAACAGGCATTGCACTCTACTAGCCGGAAATCAGATTTTGCGTGAGTGGAGATTTTTTGATTCTTTGCCGAATAAAACTCATTTGGCAGTCACACGCGAAGTGGTATGCAACACGCCACTTACTTTATTTATTGTCTAAACAACTTCCTCGTTGCGACAAGCTAACAATCATTTAAATTGGTACGACTTATTTTCAGATTCAGTATCTTGCTGATTCAGGGCTTGTTTGGGGGCGCGGCTCCGGAGCTTCGCGACAAACCACCGCGGAAATGCACTGTTTGGGGGAGCGGCGCAAGAGCTTCGTGGCGACCGTCCTGGTAAGTTTTCGCAAAAAGCGGGCCGCGGGATCGACCCCGCTGCCCGCGTTCGCCCGTTCTTTTTACCCTATCGCCCCTTCGATCTTCGTTCGGATTGTTACGCGAAAGCGCAGCTCCTCCCCATCCTTATCTAGCGTTCGTTCGTTTGTCTCGTCTTCTTCATCTTCTTTTCGTTTTCCGTTCGTTCGTTCATCTTCCTTCGTCTTCCGCCGTTCGTTCGTCTGCCATTCGTTCGTTTTCCGTTCGTTAGAGCTAAAACGAACACTATATAATATCTTCACAGCAGACGCGAGTTTAATCAACCTCCGTTGCCCGCCTCGTCTCACCCTTGCCTCGCTTCCCTCTCGCACGCGAGCGAAGCCCCACTCCTCGACGCAGAACTCTCCGCTCGGCCTCTCCCGCTCGCCGCAGCCTCACTCGCCCTCCTTCTTCTTGCGCGAACACCCACACCTCCTCTCGCTCGATTCGCGAACGCTCGCTCTCCCCATCTCGGCCGACGAGAACGCCGAACAGCCTGTTCGGCTCTCCCCTCCCTCACGACCCACGCACGAAGACTCCAGCCTCTCGACCCCGCTCGAAGGCTCGCCATCTTCCTCTCGCTCGACTCCACCTCGCAACAAAGTCGCCGCCTAAAAGATTCACAATTATCACAGATTGGTAATAAACAATTTTTGTGTCTTTCTAGTTTTTTTGTTTTACTGTGCTTCTGCTCATGTTTTTCCAATTTTCTTGAATTCACACGATTTTATTCTGGTTTCAATTTTTAACCCCGGTGAATTAGGCATCCTTCCAACAGATGTTCATAATGATAGCTTTGCTCCATCAGTGAAAAAGCTTGTTTGTTCATGTTTGTACCCAAAACTTTGATACGGTTCTTATTTTCTTTAGAAAATAATGGATAATTCTCTTGTCTGTGCTTGCCCCTTGGTGTTGATAGCTTCCCTAACTATTACCTAGAATTTATCACAAGCTCTTGGAACACTTCAATCTCTTCACATTTGTGAACAAAATAATGTTTATTTACTACAGTATGTTTTTATTTTTATTTTTATTAGAGTTTTTAGGGTGTCCACTCTAGTAGATAAAAGATTTCATATTTTTTGTTTCAAGTGGAGAAGAATTCAGAAGAAGATTTATCGCAGCTAACTTGATTTCATTAGACTCTAACTAGACAGCTACATGTGATTTTTTACTTTTCTTTCTTCTGGATGTCATGTGGCTTACTTTGACCTTCAAATTGTTACGAGTTGGGAACCTTCTTAAAGGATTCATTTGAAATTTTGCTTTTTCAATTTCAAGAAGGTTGAGGCTACAATGGTAGACATTTAACCTGTTAATATATTTATTAAAATCAATTATGGTTAAATCCCATCATGAATTCTTGACAAATAAACTGTCTTAGAAGTACAAGGTATCATGAATTTTCTGCTTATAAAATAAAATCAGCTGGTGTCACTTGATAAGAATAATGATTAAAATATACAGTCACCCTATTAGTATATATGTATGTATGTATGTATGTATGTATGTATGTATGTATGTATGTATATGTATGTATATTCCCATTTGTACTCAATTGCCAATTGCCCTCACAGTGCAGTTAATGCAGATGTTCTGGGATGAATGTATAAATTTGTTCGAGCATTCTACTTTTTCTTATTTTCCTCTTCTTATCTACTAGAATATGGGGCATTTGATTAGTCTTATTATGTGCTCAGATAGCTTTCTTCTATCCTCACTTGAATAACGAATCAGCGACATGGGAGTTAGTAGATGAGAAAGAAGTTGTCTTATTCATTAGAAGGTTTCAGGTTTCAGATATCGTATTTGATCTTATAAGGGATATTTTGATCATTAAATGTTTAACCAATTTCCAATGAACATTGACTTGATTCATAAAGATAAATTATAGTTTTTCTTTTTACTTAGATTGAAAAACTTGGGAGACTTCTTATTGAATAAAAACATGAGAATTAGAGAATGATATAATTATAAGAAGGAACAGAAGGGCAATAACAAATGTATTGGTTTACCTTCACTAAATTATAATTTGAGTGTTTTTCATTTCATGAGTTGAATTTATTATAAAACTAAGTTCGATATATTATATTATACCAGATCAAATTTTCATTCCTAGTAGTACTAGAAAAATAATATGATACTCCTTTTTCTCCAAATGTTACAAAGAGTAAAGTGCTGAGAAATATTTCAACTAAAACCAAGTAGGTTGTTTTTGGCTCATTTGCATATTTTATACATATTTTATACATAAAGTTTTATATTTACATGCATCGCATTTATATCTTTAACATCACATAAAAAATGCAACTATTGCAATTGTTTTTCGCTCATTTATTTTTATCGAGTCTTTGATTTTAGTAATTTCACACCTTTGATATAACTTTTTTTACCTGTGTTATTGTTATGTTACAATAATTTATTTTATTTTAGCAATATTATGGCTAATAAGACCAAAGATAGTGGTACACCGGCGATATGGGAAAAAGAAACAAAATTATTATTTTGTGACCTCTGTCTTAAGGAGATTGAGCTGGGAAATAGGCCTACAACCCATTTTAATAAGGAAGGGTGGCAACATATTATCACAAATTTCAAGGAAAGTACAGGCAGGGTGTATGACAGGATGCAAATGAAGAACAAGTGGGATCAACTAAAAAAAGATTGGAAAACTTGGAAGGAATTGAAACGAGGATCAACGGGCTTGGGTTGGGATCCGGTGAAACGAACCATTGATGCTTCGGAGGCGTGGTGGGCTGAAAGACTTGCGGTGAGCAAATTTTTAATTCGTACACTTTTATTCACTTTATTTTTTAATACCGCTTTAACTGTTTAATATGATTTTTCAGGTGGTGCCTGCAGCGAAGAAATACAAAAGTTGTGGCATTGAACCCGAGTTAGAAGAGAAGTTGGACCGGATGTTTGAGGGTGTCGTCGTAACAGGCAAGTATGCATGTGCTCCAAGCCAGACAGGGTTTTGTGGTACCTCTGAGAATGTCGCCGTCAACCTATCTTGTGATTCACCGGATCTCGACAACCCAGAATTCCCGGAAATACAGAGCCCAAACTTTTCTAAGCGTCATTGTGTTGATGGTAGAAAAAAGGTGGCGCTGCTTATCTCAGAAACCAAATTGCAAATCTTGTGGGTACCTCCAAAGATGCCCCGCACAAAGTTCAGGAAAATTCCATTAAGGAGGTCGTGGAACTTCTTGATGAAGATAATGCAATTTCAGAGGATCATGACTTATACTTTTTCGCTATAGAACTTCTTCTAGATTCGCGCCATAGAGATTTCTTTAAAACAATTGCCAAAGAAAAACGGGTGGCATATCTACGACATTTCTATTCTCGTGGGGAAAATTGATTGAACTTTTTTCTTATTCGTTGTTGAGTTGGAGATTGTTTTAGTTCATTTGTTGTTGTGTGATACACTTTTACTTCGTTATTCTACTTTCTAATGATATGCTTATTTGATATTCTTAAGCTGTCATTTTCATATTTTATAAATGTTTGGGGCATGTTTTCATCGTGATTTGTTAATTCCATTTAATTTTTATCAACACTAGTACAATATACGTCATCATGGATTCAGACCAAGAAAGATGGAGACGGAGAAATGCAGCAATCTCCTTGATCGTTGAGTACTATAATAAGTACATTGATCGCTCTCCATGCTACACATCTTCTTATTTTGGTGACAAATGGGTAGGGAAATGCTTGTCGGACATCCAACCGTATTCGACGAATATGTTCCGCATGAAGCAGGAGGTATTTACGGATCTTCTAACGTAACTCTCGTGGATTTCATGGTCTTCATGGGTCATTGAGGACAACACAACGTGAGGTGTTGGCAATGACTCTGTACATATTATCACAAAACGAGTCAATGCGTAGTTCAATGGAACGATTCCAACACTCATCTGAGACGATCAGCAGATATTTCTCTGTGGGTCTAAATGCACTTGTGAGCTTATCAAAACAAATCATAAAACCAACAGATCCAACGTTCGCACAAACTCCTATAGAGATTCAACGTGATGCACGTTACATGCCGTTCTTTAAAGTAACATTTGCAATTTGTAGCATTCAATTTTAAATACGAATATCGGACATTAGTAACTCAAAAGTATTTGTGTAGGATTGCATTGGAGCAATAGATGGAACCCACGTTGATGCGAGAGTTACAAATGATGAAAAGATTGCATTTATCGGGCGTTGTGGAGCACCTACACAAAATGTCATGGCGGTCTGTGACTTTAACATGTGTTTTACGTTCGTCATGCCAGGTTGGGAGGGTAGTGCTCACGACAGCAGAATTTTGAAGAGTGCTACGCAGAATGCTCACAACAACTTCCCACACCCTCCACACGGTATGTTGCACTCCCGAATTCTTTGGTTAATCACTTTAAACATCATACTAAACCTACAATGCATTCCAGGGAAATATTATTTAGTGGATGCTGGTTATCCATTACAGCGAGGGTATCTCAAACCCTTCCCTGATACAAGATATCATTTACCTGATTTCGAGCGAGCCAGCAATGTGACACGGGGCAGAAAAGAACTTTTTAACAAAAGACATTCTTCCTTACGTGGTGTCATTGAGAGGACTTTTGGAGTTTGGAAGAAGAAATGGGTGATACTTCGCGATATGCCATCTTACCCGTTTCCCAAACAGGTCCAGATTGTGATAGCCACGATGGCGCTACACAATTATATTCGGCGGCACCCTCACGCACCGACATCGACTTTCATATGGCCGACATCGATGAGGAGTATGTTCCTCCGGAAGCATTTGAGTACCACATCGGGCATTCCGTGGAGCAATCCGAGACCGATCCTTCCACAATCAGTACTAGAGAAGGGGAAGGTGCAAGAGAAATGACGGAGTTAAGGGAAGAAATTACAAATTGCGTTAGTAGAAGGCAGTTCGCTCATATCTAATTTATTTCGTTCAATGTGTAATTCATTTCCGTATTTTTATTTCCTGCGTTAACTACAAATATCCATTTTTTCATATGTCATGACAATTCAGGATACAATTATTGTGTCTGCAAAATTATGACATTTGGCTTTGGAAGTGAACTCGTATCACATTTGGCTTTGAAATTATCAATCTTGCTTTACATTGCAGCACATTTTTTCATTTTTTTGGGGCACTTACATACATACCACACAATTCTTATTGTATTTCCATATCTAACACCTAAACTTTTATATTTATTTCATAAAACTGGAATAAATCTTATTTCATCACACAAAAAGGGTTTTGTTTCATTTGGTAGGGAACAACATTTATTAGAGGGATTTATTGTTTTGTTTCGTATGAATCTACATTTGGAATGTCACAGGAAGAAATCATCATCTAAGTTGACGGGATTCAATTGTTTTCAAATGGTAGACTTGAATGCGTTGTAATTTGGTGTGACACCATTTAGGACGGAGCATGATGCAGCTTTCACGGTGCTGGACACAGCTTCTTCCGAATTGGGTTCTACTCAGATATCTACCTTTCTCTATAGTTTTATTAATTCTAGTTTCCTCTTTTCCATGATTGCTTACCGCTTCAGTTAATTTCCAAACTAGAGTGGAGTCATAAGTGTAGAGCAGAAAAATGTTTAAAATTTTTAAGTATTTACATATCTGACATCTAAAATTTAATTTCCAAACTAGTTGTAACTAAGGTTTTTTCATTACATAGTATTCAACAGAAACAAATGAAAAATGAATATTCTTAAAACCGACACTAAATATTTAGATTGCATTAGTGATGATGTGAATAAAAGTATATGTTTGTGTTAATTAGTTGCACTGGCCTTATCATGTCTTGCATGAGCTGAAATGATCGGACAGTGCATTGTTATAAAGGCACACAGTCCTTTTGATCACAACTTTCTCCTCCAAGAGAGATATTAAGGAAATGATGGACGAATAATTAGGTGCTAAGTTCGATCTGTAATGTTCGACTGTCATTAGCACATGAAAAAGATTTAGGGGAGCATCAATAGAAAGAGTTATCAACGTTTTTGAAGCTATTAAAGCTAGTGTATTACAGACATTTCTACAATATTGGTTTATGTTGTTGTCTTGCCTTGTTCATCGACCTTTGTTGTACATGATAACAGGAGTTATTGCTGTCACTAGCTAATAAGATGATTATTTGCAGCGTCATCAGTGTCCACCTTACTAGTTCGAAGTCTTTGGTGGAGCTATCCTCGCAAGATTGAGATATTTAAAGGCTGTGTTTCTTCAAATGTAGACTGTGAATAGATATTAGTGTTGATAAAGTCTTGTTGAAATGGAAGGCTTCGAAGTCTAATTTCCAATTCATTCTCGTCTTCAGCTGGGACTTTCTGTATAGATGGGAAAGGTGCTTGAGAGATTATTCTATAATCGGACATTGTAAAATATTGATATTTCAATACTAACCTTAACTTCAGTAAGATCCACATTGTTTTCCTTAAGAAAGCTCATGAATTCTTCATAGTTTTCTTCGATTGGGAGGTAATGACCACTGTGAGGCCATGCAACCTGCGGAAGAAAACCACTGATGAGTTTAGTATTCAAAATTATCTATTATATATTAGTTTAGTATTCAGAATTATCTATTGTTTAGTTTAATATTTCTAAACTCACCTGACAAACTTTTATTTATTTATTTTCATTTTTGCAATTGTTGTTTCAGTTTGCTATTTTTCTGCGTCCTTTACTGAAGTCGCTGTGATGGAGTCGATATAAGAGAGTTATATATATATTTTGCGATATGAATATGTTTCCATTGGGATATGAATTTCTTTTGAAGAATGGTGTGTGCTTGATGACAAAAATGAGCAAAAAAAAAAAAAAAAGAGGAAGATAAACAAATGAATCCAAATTCTCATTTAACTATGTTATTGTGGTAATGATCCATATTTGATCATGTTTTCGGTTCTATTTTCTTGTTTTCAGCCTTTGCTGAAAACTATTGTTCATTTTCGCAAATGTTGTTTTTTCATTGCTATTTTTTCTGAAAACAATTGTTCATTAAAGTTTGTTGGCTTCTAACAGATTTGATGGGCTTGTATAGCAAATTGATGATATCAAATCTTTATTTTCTTATTATATAATTATATGTATGAAAATTTACATACATACTACTTATGTAATACAGTAGATCTAGATCTTGGGTACTACAGTCTGTACTATAATTATTTCGAGCTCCTTTTTATATTAACGGATTGAGTGCTATGATTAAAAAAATAAAGAAAATGGTTAAATTCCTTATTAAAAAAATTCTTTAACCTATATATGTATACATATATAAATTTTTAAAACTTATACATTTACAAAGTTTATGGTGAAATTTTATAGTAAAGCAATAAAAATTTAAATATTTATAAATTTTGTACTAAAAAATTACTACTTTACAATATATATATATATATATATATATATATATATATATATATATATATATATATATATATATATATGCACACACAAAAACTTACAAACGTATATAATAAGTAATATTATTTCGTATGAATTACTATTTAATAATATTATTAAAAATTTCACATATATTACACGTTTTTTTTGTAAATATTCATAAAAATTTTAAATAGTTTCAACAAATAGGGGCAGTTTGGTCTTTTTTCCAGAAGAAGTTGCCCCGCAGCTGTTTTCGCACAGCTGCACCAAACAGACACCCAGCTTATCCGCAGCTGCTTCCCCGCAGCAGCTTCCTGGGGCAGCGCAGCTGCAGCTGAAAAGCTGAGAAGCTGCAGCTGCGCCAAACAGACCCTCAGTAGGGAGTGCTTTTGAGTCCGACCCCACAAAGTGGAAAATTGTCGCGTTCAGAGGACTCCCCACACAGACTAACAGCGTCGACTGTGGTATTTTTGTTTGTAAATACATGGAGACACTTGCAAAGAAAGAGAAAGTTGTTTGGAAAGATAAGCAAAACTGGCAGGCTGAAATGCCAAGGTTTAGAGCTGAACTCGCATACGAAATATGTAAATATAAGCTATCTGATAGTTTATTGTACATTTAAACTAACCTTTAGATAAAATTCTGATTCATTTTTATGTATTGTATTTGATATCTAAAATCTGACATTTAAGTGTTCACTTCCTGTGTATGTCTATTGTGCAATTGAGTTTTCAACTTTTCAATTTTTCTGGTGTAATGTTTGGTTTGCAGGAATTCCAGAATTCTGGTGTATTTTCAGTGTATTTCTGGTGTATTGTATGGTTTGCAGGTTGTTTCACTGTAAATACACTGAAAAATACACTGAAAATACATTGCAGAATTCTGGTGTATTTTCAGTGTATTTTCACTGTATTTCTGGTGTATTTTTTGGTTTGCAGGAACTACAGAATTCTATTGTATTTTCAGTGTATTTCTGGTGTATTGCATGGTTTACAAGTTGTTTCACTGTAAATACACTGAAAATACACTGCAGAATTCTGGTGTTTATTCAGTGGATTTTCAGTGTATTTCTGGTGTATTGTTTGGTTTGCAGCAACTCAAGAATTCTGGTGTATTCTCAAGTGTATTTCTGGTGTACTGTATGGTTTGCAGGATATTTTTCAATTGTTCAGTGCCTGCTGTCTTAATTTGTTAATAGTAGTGCACAATACACCAGAATTCTGGTGTATTGTTTGGTTTGCAGGAACTACAGAATTCCAGTGTATTTTCAGTGTGTTTCTGGTGTATTGCATGGTTTACAGGCTGTTTCACTGTAAATACACTGAAAATACACTGCAGAATTATGGTATTTATTCAGTGGATTTTCAGTGTATTTCTGGTGTATTGTTTGGTTTGCAGCAACTCAAGAATTCTGGTGTATTCTCAAGTGTATTTCTGGTGTACTGTATGATTTGCAGGATATTTTTCAATTGTTCAGTGCCTGCTGTCTTAATTTGTTAATAGTAGTGCACAATACACCAGAATTCTGGTGTTTTCTGTGTATTTCTGATGTATTGCATGGTGTGCAGCAACACCAGAATTCTGGTGTATTGTATGGTTTGCAGGCTGTTTCACTGTAAATACACTGAAATTACACTGCAGAATTCTGGTGTATTTTCAGTGTATTTTCAGTGTATTTCTGGTGTATTGCATGGTTTGCGAGAACTATAGAATTACAGTGTATTCTCAAGTGTATTTCTGGTGTACTGTATGGTTTGCAGGATATTTTTCAATTGTTCAGTGCCTGCTGTCTTAATTTGTTAATAGTAGTGCACAATACACCAGAATTCTGATAATAGAAGAGATAGCTAATACACTGAAAATACATTAAAAATACACTGAAAATACACTTAAAATACACTGAAAATACACTGAAAATACATTGAAAATAATAATCTGAAAATAGAAGAGATAGCTAAATACACTGAAAATACATTGAAAATACAGTTGAAAATACACTGAAAATAGAAGAGATAGCTAAATACACTGAAAATACACTGAAAATACAACAAAAACATACACTATTCCAAATGAGTTGTTTATTTACATGATTGTACAAGGTTTTCTCATTAATAACATTTCAATCATGTCACATCTCAGTAATGGAATGCATCAGTAATTCGGTGTAGGATGGTTCAGGCGTGACATTTTCCTGTACCACAGACAAATTGAATGTTAGTGAGAACATTTCAAAGTAAGATTAGAGTAGTCAAAAGATATTTACCATGCTCGAGTGATCGTGACACTGCGAACATGTTTGCTTCACAATTACTCTGTGGTTCTTCTCTACTGGATCCTTCATGATTTTTTCCTGCATAAAGTTGTTCATTTTAGCATCGAGTAAAGTTATATAAAATACTAAATTGTTTAGATTGTAGAATTACATACTCTTTATCCTCTTGCCTTTTTCCCAGTATCCTTTTAGCCTAGCATTGGAAATACCTTTGGGTCTCATCTTTTCGGGATCATTTAGATTGCTAGTTGGCGCATGTAATTTTTTCTTTTTGGTAGCTTTATTTGGATTAGGATCCTTCCCATCTAATATGTCATCAATACCTATAGATGTCGTCTTGAATGTATCAAGAAGGTATGTCTCGGCGCGTTCATTTCCACCTGCTTTAGTGATTAGTTAGTATGCAAACTTTTGACAGTGTGACTTAAATAGGATTCTACTGGAACTTGCGCTGGACATTTCAGAGTCCTTCATACGTATGTACCCAAAGGTTTTATAGATTTCTTTTTTTGCCTTCACCGACCATCTCAATAACAAATATCGGTCTGTAATCTTTGTTACTTTTACCTCATTAAGAACACGTAGTGAGTGAGCGCAGAGCAACCCCATCATTTCAAATTTCTTGCAGCTACAAGTGATCTCGCACTTAGTCCTATCGTAATTAACAGTCCAGGGTCTACTCGTCTCCAGATTATCCAAATTCCTAACATAAAACTCTGAAGCACCCTCAATCGCGACATCAACGAGTTACTCCGCATAACCCATGCAGCAACTCTTCTTCAAACATGCAATACAGCTTCCGGGTGTAATACGCAGCAGCTTGCCTCAACACTGGGCTTGTTTTAACTGTGAGTTTAATAACCGTTTGAGAGCTTTTGAAGTCTTCATCCTTCTCGTTTTTTTTCCAAGATTTCATAATACTTTCAATTCCCAAAAAACAATCAGTGAGAGAACTGGTTGGCTTAGATACACCATGACATACGCTTTTTTGTGGACTCACTTCTTTGCGTCGACAATATTCCCATTCCAAATATTTCTTTATTGAATGTTGTGGACCACTTATGTCTTATACGATACAAATCTTGTAGCCACCCGTTGCTGTGTAGGTCTCCTTGCTCAATCATTAAAGCCCAATAACGTTCAAACTCCTCTTCACAGTCACAATCCCGCATGCATCTGTAAAACAGATTGTGGACACTCTTGCTGGTGTTACCACAATGAACTTTTGAAGACAACTTCTTATAAATATGCCACTGGCATAATCTATGCCTTGTGAATGGAAGACATTCTTGAATGACCTTTGACATCGCTTGATTTTGATCGGTAAAAATAGTGATTGGATGTTTGTCGCTCATTATCCGAACTAAAGTTTTAAATAACCAAGTGAATGACTCTATTGTCTTGTCGGCTAAAAAACCAACTCCGAAGAGGACGTTTTGCCAGTGGAGGTTAACCCATACAAAAGGAGCACAACATAAATTGTACTTATTCAAACGGTAGCTCGTGTCGAAAGTTACAACATCCCCAAAGCAATCATAATCAAGCCTAGAAGTCCCATCACACCAGAAAAAGCTTCTTAGTCTCCCTTCATCATCAGTCTCGAAGTCCCAGTCAAACATATTGTCATGATTTTGTCGTTCCATGAATAATTGCAATAGAGAGTTTGCATCACCGTGTTCAATTCTAATTCTTTTATCCCTTTGAAGGAAATTGTAGGCATCTTGTCTCGTACACTCCATGTTCTCTACTCCACCAACCTCAGTAGCAAGGAACCTAAAAGCGTCTGCTGCTCTAATCCCTGAACCTGTCATTGATCTCGCATCTCGCATTTAGCTCGCTAACCTTCCGACCGGACCGTAGAAGGTGCTTGTCACTGGATTCCGCCAAGGGTGGTTATGCCCTTCGACAAATTTCTTTATTGTCCAGTTGCCGTCAATGTCTACAACATAACGAACCATTGCTTGACAGCCAGTCCTTCTCTCAGCTTTCTTGTACTTCAACGTATTGGCGACCAGTGACTCTTTCTTATGGTCTGCTTTAGCACAAGTATATCCTTCGACTTAATTTGCCTGGAGTTCGGCCAGTAACTGTTGTGATCCTTGCGGACACTGAATCCAACATGATATGCATAAGCACAATAGTGTTCGTAAGCCTCTACCTCATTATGAACAATAGTATTGAGAAAACCGTTTACAATTGGATCATTTGAATCACTTCCTCCCGCAGGTAACTACAAATTGAAATTATACAATAAAGTTAGTCAGACTTGTATGACCCAAGCAATGCTATAAAAACACACTGGGAATAGACTAAAAATACTGCAGATAAATCTTCAACATAAAACACCGAATTAACATCAACTAGCAGGAATACCCTAACTTTAAGGCAGAAACAACATCAAAATAACACATAAATCACTCATATATATAGTAGGCTTGAATTTAACCTAAAACAAGCAATACACTGAAAATACACTGAAAATACACTGAAAATAATCCACTAACAATACAATGAAAATACACCGAAAATACACTAAAAATAATGCACTGACAATACAATGAAAATACACCAAAAATACACTGAAAATACACTGTAAATACACTCAAAATACACTGAAAATAATACACTGACAATACATTGAAAATACACTGAAAATACATTGAAAATACAATGAGAATACACTGAAAATAATACATTGAGAATACACTGAAAATAAACTGAAAATCATACACTGAAAATACACTAAAAATACACTCGAAAATACTCCAAATGAGAATACACTCGAAAATAATACACCGAAAATAAACCGAAAATGATACGATACATCGAAAATACACTCGAAAATACATCGAAAATACTCCAGCTGAGAATACACTCGAAAATAATACACTGAGAATACACTGAAAATACACTGAAAATACACTGAAAATAAACTGAAAATGATACACTGAAAATACACTGAAAATACTCCTGGAAAATCTCTTTAGGTGATTACTCATCCCTTGAACAAAAATATTCCGCGCAGGGTTAATCTTACCTCCGTCCCAAACGAGTTTTCGTAATTCATGTTTCCTATTTCTTCATTAAGAGAAAAATCAAACTCCATCACTTGCAGCGAAGGTGAAACCCTAGAGAGACAAAACCACTTTTCGTTAACCCTAAAGAGCCAAAACTGCACTTTTCGAAAACCCTAACAGAGCCAAAAAAATCACTTTTCTGCTATTTATTCTACTATTACGTTAAAGGCAGAGGCGAGGGAACCAAAATGACAGTATACAAAAAAAAGCGGGATATGCGAAACGGCGGGAGGATCGGGTCGGGTCGGGCAGAGCGTAATATTTTCCATTTTTTCCATTAAGTATCCGACGTGGACTTGCGGCCCCACTTACGCCACCCGTCATTTTTTAACTGACGTCCGAACGTTGCGCTACGTTCGGACGACGCACAGGAAAATTATGTAAATGCCACAATTTTTTGATGTTAATGGACATCAATTACAAGCAAACAATTACATTTGAGTGTTAGCTATGAAAAAATCTTCAATAAAAATCAAAGATAAACCAAAAGCACGTTTTAATTGCCTTTAGCATAAAACTAATAACTATGGTTGGTGAGCGAAAACAATAAATCCTCTTAATAAGTAAAAAACTTTTGAAATATAGATAGTAGGAAGAAGTAAGGAGGTAAAGCCTTTTGACACAATTAGTATTTCACTAAATCAATGTTATAAAGCAATGGTAAAGGGAACTTTTACAGCAGGGGTAGTTAGGATTTCCTATTGGTTGATGTACGGTAGGGTAATGGTTTGTGCTTAAGTGGGCATGGATACGCTGAGTGTTATTTTAGCAGATTTAATGTCAGTTTGTTGCGTAGATAGTAAAACCTGAAGTCTGATAGAAGCTTTGAGAATGTGCCTGCTACTTGATCTTGAGATTGAAGATGATGAGGTATGATTGTTTGATACAGTCTCAAATAAAATGGTAGTCTATCTTGATATGCTTTGTGAGGGCATTGAAGATGGGGTTGTTTCATAGTGGAGTGTGTTGTGAAATTTAGGGCGAATTAAGAGCAAGAATCGACACAATCCAAGAAGAAAACACAGAGATTTAACGAGGTTCGGCAAAGATGACAGTATATTTTTTCAGTACCGACAATGCTAACATTTACATATTTTTTGAGCTTTACTTGTGAGAATATTGCTCAAATATTAAAACATGACAGTATATTAGGGGCATGTACTTCAAAAGTATACACAAATGATCATTGCCCATCAAAATAGCAAAAAACAAAAAGTTACCTTCCACAAAAGCAGTCTGTCTTTACATCTAGTTACTAGGATTTAGATCATATTTAGTTACTGATTAACGTCATGCAATTTATCTATTCACAAAATGGTGCATTGATTCACAATTTTATATATCCTAAATATTCAAAAATAAAATAGTTCAAAGCAACAAAAGAACTAATTGCACAAAAAATATTAAACCTAACAAATGCGATTACTTATTTCAATACAATAATCCCTTGGAGGCATATATGACAGTTGACTTAATTCCTTCAACAAATTCAATATCTTCATAAAATCTGGTGTGCTTGCATTGGATTATGCATCATAAAGTAAGAAATAAATTTTAAAGCACGTTGGGAAACACAACCAGCAATAAGTGTAAAGACAATATACCAACAAGACCTACGCCCATAAAAATAAGATTTTGTTTTCTTACAAAACCTAAAAATTACTCATACTAAGTATGAAATGCTCGTTGATGGTCAACAGAAGCTTTCTTTGTCAATGATGTTGGTAAATGGTTTTGGAAGACGTTATGCTGGCAATACAACATTTGCAATGGTGTAAAACCTAATTATTGTTTTTTTAAACTATCAACTAATTGAACATTATGGTTCAACATAATTTAAATACATTAAAAAAAATTGATATCACTCGTGCCAGTTACTGTTATTTAAGGTCGGAATCAAGCTTATGAATTGCCAATTGATGTTTTCTTATTCCATTTTTTTGGTTTGTTGTCTGCAAATGCACTAAGAACCAACCTTATTTTCTGTTTTGAAGCCTCAAAATCAATTCACAATTTTTTTCAGTTTCTGACTCATCACATTTATCTTAAGATAATTTGGTTATACTAAAATGGAGTGAAGGGGAGCTTTGATGGCAAGAAACCTACAATTTTTATTTTGCTTATATATAATCTCATATTATTTTAAAATGGTATCAGATCCCTATATTTAGAGTTGATGCTAGTAACAACTTAGAAATTAGTAAACTAAATAATAAATACATGCTTAATTTTGTTTAGCTTAGTACTCATTAAAACAAGTCAAGCAAAATCAAAAAGACAATGTTGCATAGAATGGAAAAGAAAAGTATTGGTGAAATTAATTATCAGGAGATAATATTTCTACATGCTACATATATATTTCACACAAATAATATATTTATTTTAGTTGTTTTGCCACTAACAAAAAAGCCCTGCAAGCATATGCTTAAGCTGTTGTTGGTCCTGAAAACTTATTTTATGTGTCTCCTGTTTTTAGCAGACTTCAAAATATATAATGGCTTCAATATCTTTAACAGTCCATTAGATGTATGCTTGTGTTGTTGTACCTATTTGTGTGCTGAAAAGCTATGGAACATCAAAATAGATTTGAAAATATTAACGATGTTAGGACAATGTTTGATGATATTGAAATAGATTTAAGAAAAAAATGGATCAGTAAGCCAAATAATAAGCTAATTTTATGTGATTGGAACAACTAAAAGATTTTAATGAAAAAATAAAGGAATTTGCAAGGTCTTTTAAAATAAAGGAATTCTTATGTATTTACTTATTTCACACCTAAACTTTCATTTTTACACAGCACACTGTGGTGCTTTTAGCCTATAGGTGAAAAAGTGCATTTCACTTCAAGAAAGTGGTTATAGTATTGTGAGTGTAAAAAAGAAAGTCTAGGCGTGAAATATGCAAATATATAAGAGTTTTGTGCTATGTATTTAAATGGCCCTTTTTTTCTTACTTTGTCGCTGCAATTCCGAAATAAGATTTTTTTCAAAGATTCATTGCCACATTTTCGATTAGACCTCATAACCCAATATTTTTTCCTTGTTTTATTTCTGGTTTATTTTCTAGGTTCAATCATGATATATGTATATATTATAATTCTATGTTGGGATAAATAAATACATACCACCCAATTTCTATATATTTATATATCTAACACCTGAAATTTACTTTTTACATTTATAACAATCAAATTTTTCACATCACATAAAAAATACCACCATTCCAACTTTAGAAAGTGAAATACACTTTTTTATTCATAGATAACATGGCATGTATGTAAAAATTGAAGTTTAGGAATTATATATATGAATACTTATGAATTGAGTAGTGTGTATGTAAATCTTTCTTTTATCTTTTAATCTATTTCAGAGTTAATCCAGCTGTGGAAGGGTTGGGAAAAGGAGAACAGGAAGTTTGCAACTGGGGAAGCGGTATAATGCAACCAAAATCTCATAGCTATCCCAATTTCATTATTTGTTGTTGACAAAGCACTCTATCTAAGGATGGAGTGGGCCACTTTATTTTATTATTATATTGCTTTTCATTGCTATATATGCACCAACAATAATCCAGTCTTTATCTGTATAGCTATTACTCTTTCAGACCTGTGTTCACTCTCTAAAGATAAGACTCTGTTGAAGAAACCTTCATTTCATTAACTCCATAAACAGCCATATTGGTCAATCTTTTTTTTTTAAGAAAAAGCCCTAGGGCATAATTTATGAAAAAAAAGAGAATACATAAGAAAGTTTTAGGATAGGACCCAGTAGATAAACCTACCCATGCAATACAACATGCAGAAAAAGTTCAAACAAAAAGGATATAAAAGACACAAAAGGAACAATACAAATAACGGTGTCTAAGGACGAAGTCGCCTAGCCATTCCTCTTCCTCTGGTTCTTGGAGTGGATCCAAAAAGCAAACTCTTAAGTCGCCTAGCCATATTGGTCATTCATTATTTGTATAGCTTATCTCTGATGCTGCAGTTAACAATGCATCATTTTTCAATTTGTTAATGGGAGTAGGATCCATGGAGCCACTGCCATACCCAAAGCTTGATTCTATAGCTTGTGAATTTTGTGGAGAGAACAAGCAGTATAAAGTGTGAAACTAAAGTATTTGATCTAAAATAACAATTATGGAACTTTCATCAAGACTTCAACATTAACGAAAACTCAAATAAGCAAATTCAAATTAAAGCCTGATGAGACATGAAAGGTTTTGGCCGACGATGATACAGACTGACCAAGCTTTAAAAGAATATTAATTGATTCTTAGTTTTCTTTAGAAGCATTTGTATACATACCACCCAATGCCTATGCATTTACATATTCAACACTTAAAAGTTTGGTTTCTACATTTATATCACCCGAATCTTTCATATCACATAAAAAATACTACTATTTTAAAAATTGAAATTTGAGTGTTAGATATGTATATACAAGGAATTAAGTGGTATGTACGTAACTCTTCCTTATTTTTGTTAGATTACAAAAAAAAATATTAGAGTTGAATAGAAGTGAAAAAATATAGACTCTGTGGATGGAAAAAATATTGTCTACGGATGCCAAAGGTGCAGACATCGGCAATGATTGAGCGGTGGAAAAACAAAAGAAGACCTCCTGTGGATTGCAATCGTTAGCCGTAGGTGCAACGTTTGCACCTAACAAGACTTCCTGTGGATGAGATCTATTTTCTTGTACTTGTTAGGGTGTTTGGCCTTGGTTAATTCCATTGAATTTGGTCTACCAAATTGACCCTAGCCAGCTCTCAGCTTTTCAGACAAACTGTTTCATGCTATATATCCCATTTTATACTGTATTAAGACTTTAGGTAATCAGCCAGTGATATATCCTACTGAGCTTTAATTGATTCAATGGGTTTAATAGATCCACCATAGATAACCTTAAGTTGTTTAGTCAACCTTTTTCCTAGGCTCTTCTATATATCATAAGGAGTCCTCTAGAAACTTTAGCATATCCTAGGATAGATGGAGAAATGTTTTATTTCAACTTTCCATTTTTTGTCTTTTTTATGGTTTTCTCATCTGAATCGTTGGACTAACATTTTCTATGTGAATATAAATCTATTGTTCTTTTATTTAATTCTGCTTATGCTAGGTATGTGTATCATGTTGATGCTTCTAATTTAACGTATATTTTTTTTAGGTGAGTCTCCCTGCTTTGACAATGAATGAATAAGAGCATAATGACATAGGATGGAGTATTGAATAATAAGAGAAATTTAATTCTTCATAGAGGAACAAAATATTTAATCTAATAAACTAATACGACGCAGAAATAATTAAATTAAGAGGGTATTTTATCTCAAAATTTTTCAGAAAGAATTGATCATATTTGAATTTCATAACATAAATGTTAGCATAAAAATAAAAATGATGATGAGAAGATCAAGGAGTTTCTCACTTCAAATGCATCATTTATTACATAATGTAATAACAAAAAAATTTTGCTTTAAAAACATAACATGCTTTATAAATGACTACTGAACTAACTTTATTTTTTGCTTATCTACATCATAAATAATAGTTTATATTATTGCGGCTGTTGTTGAATATGCTTGAAAGCTGAGATCGAAGCTTTTTCAAACTTTGATCATATGTAGTGAAACCTTGCTGTTGTTGTTGATGCATCGGAGGCCTTCTAATATCTTTGTCAAGCTGTAGATGGTTTTAGACTCGAGAACTAATCGGAGGTAGAAGAAGTGGAGGGGCGTGGATTTAAATATTTTGTTCAAACTTAAAAATTAGTTCTCTGTCCGTGCGGCTCGGCCTCCACTGCGCCAACGTCCCGCGCGAATAACGAACGAACAAACTCTTACATTACAGAGTGGGGATTCTTTGAAAAATTAAACCAAAAAAAAATAAAACTTTGAAATATTAAACGAGATCTTTATAATTTCTTGTCAAAATAAGGAAAGAAGTTGTTATTTCATAGATTAGTTATACTCGGACAAATGTAAATACAAGAAAAATAATTTTAAGATAAATCTCAATTAAAATATATTTGAATTAAGCACTAAGTGCACTAACTGAAACCAATTTATATTAATCTCTCCCTATGATCAAGACATGACCATTAATATGTTTTATAATAGACGTCAAAATTTAAAATATCTACTTTGAAAGACATAAAAGACTAACAAAAATTTAACATATGAATATGACATTATAATTATAAAATTTACAACATCACTTAGGGTTTGTTTGAGGGCACATTTCCTTTCAGAAAATCGTTTTTAAATGCTACTGTTGAAAAAACTCCATTATCAATCTACTTTGTATGCTTCGGTGTATGTTTGACGTTTTGTTTCTCCTCAAGCTTTAATTCCTTTCCCTTGTAATGAGAGTCAACAATAAAGTTACAATTGAAAAAATTACACATCTCACAGAGACGGAGACGAGCTCTACCTCATTCTCAAACGGAACCTTACGCAATCCTTTTAAACACGATAATTTAGATTAAATAAGATAAATTATTAGTTATATTTATAATTTATTATTTATTATTTATTGTAATACAATACTTTATCAATTAGTTTCATGTTATCTAAACTATCTACAACTGAAATATATTATCATTAACAACATTGGAAAGTTGAATATTGTTAGGAGAAATAATAAAGAACATTGAGGTGTGAGTAGCCATATCTGAATCATAGCTAATAGTGGTAGCCTCAGAGAAGAAATTGTCGACGGTGGTTGGGAAGAAATTCATATATTGAGTGGTAAACTTGCTACCCAATCATGTTACGGGTTCTGGTAATGGGCCTAGCATAAACCCGAGGGAGCTCGAGTCCACGTGTCAATTAAATAGACGCATGATGGAAAAAAAGGATAAAAGATAAAGATATTTTTGTGAAGAGCTCAATAGATAGACTTATACAAGTATAAGTCTATCCAAGTGCCTCTGCTCGATAGAGGGGACATTTCAAAGGCTGATACATACCCATTATTGAAGAACCAGAAACAACGGAGTTGGAGTTAGAAATTAAAAAAAGTTAGATGAGACCCTACATCCATTATTTGAAAAACAGCAAGATTGCATAAAAATTCACTGACCCGAGGAGATTTAAATGCAAAGCAGCTCAAAATATTATCAAAGGGAAGCCTTTCCGAAAGTTGGCCACTTCCCTATATTTATGATGCATATGGGAGAATGATACAAAAGATGTCCTCCAAGAGATATACTCTAAAGAGTGCAGGAGTCTAGAGGAAAAAACTTGGCATACAAAGTTCAGTGAAAGAAGTACTTGTGGCTGACACTTTTGAAGTATGGGGAGGAATTCTCTAAGAGATACGAGCAATGCCAAAAATGTGTACCAAAAACAACCGGCTTACAAGATACAACCAATCACTAACACTTAGCCCTTTTATTGTATGAGGGCTTGACATCCTTGACTCGTTTTCACCATCAAAGAGCCAATGCAAATTTCTCCTACCCGTCGTATATTACTTTTCCAAATGGTTCAAAGTAAGGAACTCGCCCAGATTACAACAGAATTCATTTGAAAAATTATATGGACTGACCTCATCTATTTGCATGGGCTGCCGCTAGTCATTATCGCCAATAAAGATACTCAATTAGCTGACCAAGAGGTCAAAAACTTTTGCCAAAGTCAGAAGATCAACCTAAAATTTGTATATGTACGTCACTCTCAGACTAATGGGCAATTAAAATCTACCATAAAGATCATTCTAAATATAGTAAGGAAAAAAGTTGGAGCAAAGGGTAATTGGGTTGATATCCTCCCGTCAGTCCCGTAGGTGATTCGAACAACTCCCTCAACATCAGTCGATAATTTGGGATAAAAAATGAGAATTAAAATCGTTGAGAGATAAATCATGCAATAGTTTTACAAAAGAATCCGTGTAGTATTATTGAATGACCATCTTTTCTTCTCATAACACACCTTACCTTTAGTGTTAAATTTCACGATGACAAGTAAAAATCAATAAACAATTTTCACACACCCTTTCCCAACACAAATTTATGAATAATGATAAGCGCTGCCTGCAGAAAGGCCACGGCATGCAATAATTTAACATAGAATTAAATTTCATAAAATTATACACACATTTAAACTTCAAATATTAATTTGTTCAGTATTTAAAATGCAATAAAAGCACGTGCAATACAAAATTTATACCATTTTATGGGTTTTTTTTTTTGTGTTCGGGGAAATAAAATTGGAGTAACACTGTGAAATGCAAGGCAATGTAAAATTGGAGCTCCACGACACCAAATTCTGAACACTATGGAGCAAATAACTCGATGGTGTGGCACCGTAACACTATTCATAAGCGTCGAAGCACTAGATATGAAGGATTGAACACTAGCTATCCATCACGTTTTAAACTCTGAAGGATTGAAGGGGAAAAAAAAACTATATGAAAAGCACTTAGATATGTAGAAAAACATCTTTGTAGGCAAGCCTTTACACGTAAATTGACTTATGAAAGAGCAAAGCACTCACATATGTAGAAAAATGTATCTTTTCTACTGTTTAATTTTAGCTGCTTCAGCTTTATCCTAAATCTTTCTTTCTCATTTGGTTCTATAGTTCATTAACTTGAAAGTAGGTACCATTTAGCGGGAAGCTTCCCTGCATATGAATTCAAACAAGCAGACCACCAGCCCTTAAGCATCTTCACTGGATTGAGAGCTAGCTGTTGAGGCCATGAAATTGAGCTCAACTGAACCCAGCTTGGATCGGGAAGCCAAAATTCTTAGGTGAAAAGAGAAGAGAATGTATGGTGCTGAAATTGTTTATATACTCACAACTCCTAACCAATAATTCTTGTTTCTCTAGGTGAGATGCCTGAAAATTGGAGCTTATCTGAATACATTAGTTTTTGGGCCAATTATATCAATGTAAAAGATCATTTTGCATATATAAGGAAATATTCAATTGAATAAACCTGCACCTTTCTTCATCAATATATGTTGTAGGTGGTATATTTATATAAATAAGAAAGTTTAGTTGTTAGATATGTCAATATATAAGAATTTTGTGGTATGTATGTAAATGCCACAAAAGACATCTGTTAATTCATTCACACTGTAAAAATCAGCTCTCAGGTTGCCCGCAAGTGTAAGTAACACAAGAATACTATGAAAAAACTTTAGAATATTTCAATTCTTGTTAACAAACAATAATTGTTTTGAATCATTATTGTTGGGCAGGCAATGAGAATCACAGCATCACATGTCATACAACATCAGAAAAAAAAATGTAAACCTACTAGTCAGCAATGGAGGCACGGAAGTCCAGCAGCAGCAGAGTTCAACCCCAATTTGGATGATACAGAAAACGTCTAAAATTCTTATAAGATCATCAAACACAGGTACTTCTAAGGAAGAAAAAAAGAATGGCTCGCCATCAAACACAGGCATTTCCAAACCTGTCAGAGAAGAGTTGAGCGGTGCCGCGCAATAGCCAGGCCGCTGCACCACATCTGAAGCTTTTAATTCTCAAAAATCAAAATTAGTTGGTCTTGAGAATAACTTCAACACAAGAACATTGCCTATCTATTACACAATATCAACTGATCAAAAAATAAAACAATAATAGAAATAATAAGTTTTACAACCTTTCTCCTTCTCTGTCAAGTGAGAAAAAAGGACCTCAACCGTGTATGGGCTAATTGATTAGCTGCCTGCTCCAACTTCTCAGCCACAATGGAATGCAGATAAAAAAACACAAATAAAAAAAGAAAATATGAATGCAAATCACCAAATAAACAGTTTAAGCAAAAAACTAAAATGAAGACTTGTGCTTTAATATAAGAATGAAAATTCAGGCCTATTTTCTTCAATAGAAAAAAAAAGAATATTCAATTTTCTCAAATCAGACAAATGAAGAATTTCCTTTGAGAATGGGATCAGCTATGTCTTTGCCAACTGACTTTAAAAAGTTGAGAAAATTAAATCTCTTTTTAGTTTTTTATCTTATTCACTAATCTAAAAATCTTTATATGGTTAGACGAGAACAAAATCAATGCTTTTAAACACCTTAATGGGAAATAGATGTCGAGAAACATTATATGCTAAGGAATCCTTTCTCTTTCAGGTCGATGATAAAATAGATTGTGCTAGCAAATGAATTCAAATCACTGCATAGAAATTTATTACGCCAAATTGTTCCCGTCATGATGAGATTTGCAAAGTAAGTTTGAAATGACTTTAAACAAAGTTTAGCATCAATAATAGTGTTTGGGAACTCATCAGAATTCAAAGCCAGAATTATATGAGAATTACCAGAGATATAAAGCATTTTTAGGATTTCGCCCTCAAAAACATCACTTTGAAAAAGTGCTTGTGTTCGCACCATTGGAAGCTCTTCTCTAACACGCTCACAATTTAGAAGTAAAGAAAGAATCCAGCCACAACAAAAAGAGTCTCAAATAAAAACAGAAACAGAAAACATAAAAGTTCTCAAGTAAAGTCTAGTATTATTTATAAAGAAAACAACAATTTTGAGAAACATCTAAGTAGTTTTAAATTAAAATGTTAAACTTAATATTCAATTTATATTGAATTTGACCTTGCCATTGTTTGATGAGTCATCATTATTACCGACATCAATGATGACTTGAAGCCAATCCTTCTTCTGAGATTTCCCCTGTACAGGATTTTTTTTTTTTTAAAAAAAAAACATAAACAATGGCTTAAAAATTACATCATTAAAAGCTCGCCGACTTCTAGTAATTTGTTGAAGCGCGAACTGACTGCAATTAAAATGCCTACTGAAAAAAATCAAACCTCAGTTGTTTTGAATTCAAACTTGAGCTTCAGAAGAGTAAATGATTTCGAGCCAATGAAGATCCGATCAAACTTAAAATTTCTCAGTTTTGATACAATAGAAGCGATGTAGATCCTACCACATATTTTTCTTCTGAAGTATTTGCTTACTTTTGAAACAACCATCATGAACGAAAGAAGCAAAAAGCTTCTAACCTTCATCAGCTCATAATACTCATAATGAAATATGATCCCAACCCTCTTAAGTTTTCTCTTTTTTTTATCTGATGTGCCAAAGATATCATGAACAAAAATTGTGCAAAAAGTATTCAAAGGAGAAGCTTATTAAAAAAACACAACGTCATCTTATATTGAGCTCCTTCTCTTCCTAAAATGCCTGAAAAAATGGGAAATTTATATACATAGCACAAATTTTTATGTATTTACATAGGTCACACTTGAACTTTCATACTTAGATACATAGCGACAGAATACAACAACCGACACTCATCTGTGACCGTATTTGCAACTTTTACATGGGCAAGTGGTCCCCACGTCCTTGCCATAGCCAACAGATGAAATCATCACCACTTATTCCAATCAAACATTGGTATATATACACCACACTCATGTACTCATTGGGTGGTGAATAAGAATACACTGAATTTTGTATTACTTCCTACTGCCATTATTGTTTTCCTATATCCTAAGTACATGATCAAGGTTTATATATATACACATCCTCATCAATCATGTAGGCCACAAAGCATAAATTCAAAAGTGAATTAGTTTCCACCAACCACATCTAACTCAAACCTCTGTTTGGCACATGTACAAAAAAATTAAAGTTCAGGTCTTAGTCATGTAAATACATAAGAGTTAAGTGGTACGTATGTGAATCTTCCAAGGAAAAAATCAAGTTTTATGGCTAACCCAACTTTCTCTCCCATTGCCAAAGTTGATTCTCCAGCTTTGTTTTCTTCAACATATTTTCCCAAACTATTTGTCCACACTAAGGGAATAGCAAATAGAGCATGACATGATGAAGAGCAAAACACCTTACCATCCTCACAACTGTAAATGATTCAAAATAACTGTTGAGGGAATTTACATACATACCACTCAATTTGGCTACATACACTATAATGAAAGAAGAAATCATCAACATTGCATTGACGGTACAACTGGAGGAAGAGAGAGTTCCACCCACTCCTCTTTTGTAGAATTTCGAGCTATACGACTACTCTCAAACTAGTAATAGTAGGCAAAAACTAATATAAATTGAAACTTATATAAAGGAGAAATGGAAAGAACAAGCCATCGAATAGCAGTTGAGCTAGGCAAACATCTGCGAAATAAGAATATGTGCCTTAGGTGAGGTCCATGAAATGCATGGGGGAGCTGGAATGGAAACCTAGTACACGGTTAACAGGATGGACCGCTATAATAACAAATTTAGCTCTAGGTAATGCAGGAATACACACATGAGAGCTAGAATACAAAAATCCAGCTCTAAGTGAAGAGTCTTCAATAGCTGAAGTTAATATGGTGATAATCATTATGTTATTTGAATGATTTGAGTGTAGAGAAATCCTACTGCAAAAAACCCAACATCTATTGCTTTGAATTCAAACTTTATGAAGCATCCGTTGCTTTATAGTCAGCCAGCTTTAGATCAATAGAAAAGGGAAAGAGAGAGCCAGAGAGGCAGCAGAAAGTGAAATAAATTAGTCATCCTGAAACTGAAAAAATTGAACATATATAATTTCTAAATCTAGAAGCTATTTCTTACTATTCACAATTATAAAGTTCCATGTAAATGCATTTATATTCTAATTTCTTATAGGTTCAGATAATTCAAGATTCATTGCATGTTTCAGAAATGAAAACTTGAAACATAAATTTCTTTTTATGGCAGGGATGCAATTTACCTCTTCCACAACCAGATATAGCAATAGGAGGTCCATCTTCTAATATAAGAGCATGCTCCTCATCCCACCACCTTAGCCCTCCAACATAGCACACAGCTTTAACACCATGATCATGCCCGTAGAAGAGTGAATTTGAGTTTAACAAAGTAAATAAAAAATTAATAGTTGCACAAATATGTGATTTGGTATTTTCAATTCTTTCCTCTTGCTTCTTGCTCACCTTTAAAAAAGAGTAATGATCTCAAACCCATCGAGCCGAACTGCGAGAGAAGAGGAGCGAACGGGAGAGAAGAAAAACGAACGAACACCTAAGAAAGCCAACAAACGAAAGCGAGAGGAGGGGGGAAGGAGCAGACGAAAGAAGACGAGAGAAGGAGCAGAGAAGGAGCAGGGCAGCGAACACGAGAGAAGGAGGGGGAAAGGAGCAAAGCTTGCTCTCGCGTAATAGCCCGAACGAACCCACCTTCGATCAAAGGGGCAACTAGTAAAAATGGAATGGAGAAACGCGAGCCGCGGGTCGATCCTGCGGCCAGCTTTTCACGAAAAACTTCCCTGCAGTGTGGGCGCAAAACTTCTCTGTCGCGCCCCCCAACAGCAGAGCTCGATTGTGCGGTGTCGCGAAGCTCTCTAGCCACGCCCCAAAACATACCCCAAGTAGTCATAAAAATAACATTAATGGATGCCAGTATTGCATTGCAACAAACACACTTGTATGCAAAACATTGTCTTCCAAGGCAATTTTTAGAGCCCGTGCCCGACAAAAAAATAATTTGGAGTGAGCAACAATGCAGCTTTTCAATAATCTTTATATAAACATACACAGTAGGTGATTGGTTTTGGTTAAAACATAGATACCGAATGAACTAGGAATGTAAATAGGTTCCAAAAAATGATTCTAAAAAGGAATCATGGAGGAACCTTTTGTACTAACTTGGAGTTTAAAGCATAAAAAGGTGATCTCATATGTTAAATTAACAAACTAAGAATTAGCAGCATCAACTTAGAAACTAGTCAAAGAAATTGTTTTGGCAAACAAATAAATATTTTTTTCCATTCAAAACTTAGCAATATAAAAGACTTTTATACCTATTCATTGTAATCTTTCTCAGAAGCAATCCACCCCCAATAGAAGCATATGTTTTTTTACTCTTAGGAGCTCTAAATGTTGAGATTAGCTTGGCAGAGGGCTTTTGAAGAAAATAGAAAAGCCTGGGAAGTCTAATTATATCCCATGGCAAATAATAAAAATTTTAATCCTGAATACAATGCAACAAAATGGAAAAGGACTTCAAGCACTAATTGAACAGAAAAACCTAATTATCCTTTTTCTAAACTATCACCTAATTGAACATTATGGTTCAACACAATTTAAATACATAAAAAAAAATGATCTCACTTGGCTATGATTTAATCTAGCTTATGAATTACCAATTGATGTTTTCTTGTTCTATTTTTTTGGTTTGTTATTTGTAAACGCATTAAGAACCAACCTTATTTTCTGTTTTGAAGCCTCAACAATCAATTCACAATTTTTTTCAGTTTTTGATTCATCACTTTTATCTAAATATAATTTGGTTGTACTAAAATGGATTGAAGGGGAGCTTTGACGGCAAGAAACTTACAATTTATATTTTGCTTATATATAATCTCATATTATTTTAGAATGATATCAGATCCCTATATTTAGAGTTGATGCTAGTAACAACTTAGAAATTAGTAAACCGAATTAATAAATACATGCTTAATTTTGTTTAGCTTAGTACTCATTAAAACAAGTCAAGCAAAATGAAAAAGACGATGTTGAATAGAATGGGAAAAAAAAGTATTGGTGAAATTAATTATCAGGAGATAATATTTCTACATGGTACTTATATATTTCACACATAATATATTTATTTTAGTTGTTTTGCCACTAACAAGAAAGCCCTGCAAGCATATGCTTAAGATCTTGTTGGTCCTGAAAACTTATTTTATGCGTCTCCTGTGTTGATCAAACTTCAAAATGTATAATGGCTTCAATATCTTTAACAGTTCATTAGATGTATGCTTGTATTGTTATACTTGTTTGTGTGCTGAAAAACTATGGAACATCAAAATAGATTTGAAAATATTGACGATGTTAGGATAATGTTTGATGATATTGAAATAGATTTAAGAAAAAAATGAATCAGTAAGCCAATTAGTAAACTAATTTTATGTGATTGGAATAGCAAAAATATTTTAATAAAAAATAAAGGAATTTGCAAGATCTTTTAAAATAAAGGAATTCTTATGTATTTACTTATTTCACACCTAAACTTTCATTTTTACACAGCCGCACTTTGACGCTTTAAGCCTATAGGTGAAAAGATGCATTTCACTTCAAGAAAATGGTTATAGTATTGTGAGTGTAAAAATGAAAGTTTAGGCGTGAAATATGTAAACATAAGAGTTTTGTGCTATGTATATAAATGCCCCTTTTTTTTCTTACTTTCTCGCTGCTATTTGAACTTTCCTTATAATCCACATTTAATTTTTCCATGGCTGAGATTGTTTTTGGCATCAGTTTGCTTTCTAATCAGAAACATTTTCTTTTATATTTGTGGAAATTCAAGTCTTACGTCAACAATCACTCAATTAAGTAGATGCTTTCATAAAAACTAAGACACTCATCCTATATATGTTTAACAGAGCATAGAAGTACTCATCCTTACAGATTTGCTTTGTTTTGATATTGCAACTCATCCTTACAAATTTCTATTTTCTTACAAAAGCTAAAGTTACTCATATTAAGTGTGAATTGCTCGTTGATGGCCAACAGAAGCTTTCTTTGCTAATGGGAAATACGAGATTTGCTATGGCGAACATTATGTTTCAACATTATTTAAATACATAGAACAAATGATATCATTTGTGCTAATTGACCGTGATTTAAGGCTTAAATCTAGCTTATGAACTCGCCAATTGATGTTTTCTTGTTCTTTTTTTTTTTTTTTTGCTTGCTGTTTGCAAATGTAGCTCCACTAATGGACAAAATTAAAGAGAGTCGTCTTAGATGGTTTGGTCACATTAAACGTCGATCATCTAGTGATCCAATTAAGAGAGTAGATGTTTTATATTCGACTTATGTTAAGAAAGGCAAAGGTACACCTAGGAAGACTTTGGCTTATTGTATAAAAAATGATCTTAATTTATTAGAATTAAATGAAAATGTGACACTAAATAGGATGCAATGGAGAATAAGAATTCATGTAGCCGACCCCACTTAGTGGGATTAAGACTTTGTTGTTTTTGTTGTTGTTTCCAAATATGCTAAAAACATACCCTATTTTATGTTTAGAAGCCTCACAAATTAATTCACATATTTTCCTAGTTTCTTATTTGATGAGCAATTCTGAAATAAGTTTTTTTTCAAAGTTTCATTGTCACATTTCCCATTGGACCTAATAACCCAAAATGTTTTCCCCGTTTTATTTCTGGTTTATTTGCTAGGCTCAATCATGATATATGTATATATTATAATTCTATGTTAGGACAAATAAATATATACCATCAAATTTCTATATATTTATATATCTAACACCTGAACTTTACTTTTTACATTTATACCACTCAAATCTTTCGCATCAAATAAAAAATACCACCATTCCAACTTTAGCATTTTCATTCATAGATAACGTGGCATGTATGTAAAAATTGAAGTTTAGGAATTATATATATAAGTACTTATGGATTGAGCGGTGCGTATATAAATCTATCTTTTATTTTTAAATCTATATCAGAGTTAATCCAACTTTGGAAGTCTTGGGAAAAGGAGAATAGGAAGTCTGCAATCGGGGAAGCGGTATAATGCATCCAAAATCTCATAGCTAACCAAATTTTTTTATTTGTTGTTGACAAAGCACTCTATCTAGTGGATGTGGTGGGCCACTTTATTTTATTATTATATTGCGTGTCATTGCTATATATGCACCAACAACAATCCATACTTTATCCGTATAGAAACCTTCATTTCATTAACTCCATAAACAGCCATATTAGTTATTCTTTATTTGTATAGATTATCTCTGATGTTGCAGCTTATAATGCATCATTTTTCAGTTAGTTAATGGGGGTAGGAACCATGGAGCCACTTCCCATACCCTAAGCCCGATTCTATAGCCTATGGATAATTGAATTTTGTGGAGAGTACAAGCAGTATAAAGTGTGAAACCAAAGTAATTGATCTAAAATAGCAATTATGGAAGTTTCAGCAAGACATCAACTTTAACCAAAACTCAAACAAGAAATTCCAAATTAAAGCCTGACGAGACATGAAAGGTTTTGGTCGACGTTGATACAGACCGATCAAGCTTTAAGAGACAGATAATTGATTCTTAGTTGTACTTAGAAGCATTTGCATACATAACACCCAATACCTATGCATTTACATTTCAACACTTGAAATTTGTTTTCTACATTTATATCACCCGTATCTTTCATATCACAAAAAATACCACCATTTTAAAAATTGGTTTTTAAGTGTTAGATATGTAAATACAAGGAACTAAGTGGTATGTATGTAACTCTTCCTTGTTTTTGTTAGATTACAAAATAAATATCAGATCAAAATAGAAGTGAAAACATATGGACTCTGTGGATGGAGAAAATATTGTCTACAGCGAAGATAAAAAAAAAGAAAAAAATACCTCTCGTGAATAGCAACGGTTAGTCATAGGTGCGACGTCTACACCTATCAAGACTTCATGTGGATGAGATTTATTTACTTGTACTTGTTGGGGTGCTTGGTCTTGCTTAACTCCACTGAATTTGGTCTACCAAATTGACCCTAGCCAACTCTCAGATTTTCAGGCAAACCATTTCATGATATACATCTCATTTTATACTTCATTAAGTCCTTAGATAATCATCAGTGACCTATCCTCCCGAGCTTTGATTGATTCAATAGATTTAATAAACCCACCATAAAAAATCTTAAGTTGTTTATTCAACCTTTATCCTAGGCTCTTCTAATATATCATATTTGGCATAAGGAGTCCTCTAGAAACTTTAGCATATCCTAGGATAGATTGAGAAATGTCTTATTTCCCCTTGCTGTTTTTTGTCTTTATTATGGTTTTCTCATCTGAATCATTGGACTATTATTTACTCTATGAATAAAAATTTACTCTTCTTTTATTTAATTCTCGCTTATGCTAGGTATGTGTATCATGTGGACATAAATAATCTTTTTACTTGTATAACTTGAAGGTATACAAACATATAAATTCTTATAAATCACTAAACAACAAATGATTCGTTATTAATAAATAAATGTTTTGATGTAAGAAGGATTGACATACATACCTCCCAACTCCTATGTATTTTCATATCTAACACCTAAACTTCAATTTTTACATACATGTCATCTTACCTATGCATGAAAATATATATTTCACCTTTTAAAAGTTAGATTGATGGTATTTTTTATGCGATATGAAGGATTTTGACGGTATAAATGTAAAAAAGTAAGTTTTAGGTGTTAGATGTGTAAATACTTGGCAATCCGGTGGTATGTATTAAATGCCCCCTTTTTAGAATGCAGAATGTCTAAGTAACAAAAGTTTTCCCTCTCTCTTCTTTTATTAATATAATTATTGTATTTATGAAATTGTTTTCTTGGATATTATTGATGTAAATTGTGCACTTTTCCCTTTAAATTCTGCTCAGCTTCTAAGTTCTGACATCTATCATTTGCAAATTTTGAATCTATTAGAAGATGGCTGTGAGGTTTTATTAGACAGCATCATTTCTGAGAACAGCTGAGAAGTCCTTATAGATAAAGGGACCTTTCGTTGATGAAAACTGAATGGAATTCTAGGTTAGGTTTCCTTGGAAGTCTGGAGAGACTTTCTTTATTATTTCCTGTAAAGATCAAAACTTTAAGAAGCAAACCTCTTATAGTTGATGCTTCTTATTTTACTTATATTTTTTTAGGCAAGTCTCTCAGCTTTGACAATGAATAAATAGCACCATAATGACACTAGATAGAGTACTCGAATAATCGAAAAAATTAATTCTTCATAGCATAAGAGAATATTTAATGTTTTTTTTAATAAACAAATACGACGAAGAAAGATTCAAATAAAGAAGCATTTTCATCTCAAGAATATTTAGAAGGAATTGATCACATTTGAATTTCATAACATACATGTTAGCATAAAAAAAATGAAGAGAAGATCAACGATTTTGTCACTTCAAATGCATCATTTATTAGATAATGTAATGATAAAAAATTTTTACTTAAGAGAGAAACAACATGCTTTACAAATGACTAAAGAACTAAATATATTTTTTGCTTAACTACATCATATAAACTAGTTTATATTATTCATGCGGTTGTTGTTGAATATGCTTGAAAGCTGAGACCGAAGCTTTTTCAAATTTTGATCATATGTAATGAAACTATGCGATCGTTGTTGATGCATTAGATGTCTTCTAATATCTTTGTCATGTTGGTTGCTCACATTTCTAGTGTCAGCAACATTACAATGGGCTAGAAATTTATGATGCTCCAATGTTGAAATATTATCATTCCATATAAAATATGTTACTAATACATTAAGAGAAAAAATGCGTAACAATAATAGTGAAAAGTATAGTATCAAGCATACATTCATTGATGAATTCCTCAAGATCGAATGGGGGAAGAGAAATAACCAAAGTTTTGTACATCCGCATTTTGAGGCTTTTGAGAGATTGTTTGTCTCCTTCGTCATATTCTCAAAATCCTCAAATGAATAAACCGAGACAAGATTGTCGAGGCTTTTATCAGGAAGTTGGTAGCAGTTGTGAACAGAGCCGTCGTAGACATCCTGCATCTTGCAATAAAACTCGTGAAGTGTGGTATCACGACGACGACAATAAAACATGATTGTCCGCCAACGTAACGTATATTTTCATCACTATGTCGGGGCATAAACTTGCCGTCAAAGCTATAGAAGAGTTTCACATTGGCTGTTGTTTGGTCTTTGGTGGCGTTTTGTGTGAGTGGAGCTGTAGAAACAAGGAAATTTCGGTGAAATTCCAAGAAGTTGTTCAATGATTCAGGATAGAAATTCTTATTGATTGTCATAGATTCGCAGGGGTATTTGGAGCTGGGCATATTGAGAAAAGTTGTATAAATGTGGAATGGAGAGATGGGGATTTTTATAGGAGATTTAAGCATATGTTCGCGAAAGGAATTTAGTAAGCCGTGAATTGCGGCAACGCAGGCAGTGGCAGTGGCAGTAAACACTCTTGAAAGTATTTGGAGAAGAAAAGAAGTGGTTTCGAGCAGGAGAAGGCGACAAAGTATTCGGAGAAAAATACTTTCGTAGCAGTGGCGATGTGGTTTCAGATTGGAGAAGGCGACGAAGTATTCGGAGACGAATCCTTCAGGCGAAATAATTTCGAATTGAAACATAATAAGAGAGAACTGATTCGAGATAGAAGACAAGCAGAGCGGAAGTTGTAGTGCAATGGTCATTTTATAAAGAAATTTTTTTAGGATGCCGCTTTTAAACCAGTTTTTCTTAAAGAAATAGACGTGTCAAAAAAAATTTTGTTCAAGAAGGCTTATTAAATTTTTAAATTCTTCACCTTCATATCATTTATTATGAATTTGTTAAATTAAAAAACACACATCAGCTCATATTCCTTTGTTTTAAAATTTTTTGTTCGTTGGGTCTAATTCGAGCAACAATTTTGCTTCAAAAGTATTTCTGAATAATTTGTTGCCTCCTCTTATCTGAAACCAATTTGCAGTGTTTTCTTCTTCATATACTTTCAAGAATGTTTACTGCCACCGCCTCTGCTTACGCTTTCGCAATTCACGACTTATTGAATTCCTTTCGCGAACATATGCATAAACCTCATGTAAAATTCTTAATCTCTTCATTCCACTTTTCTAACACTTTTCTCAATCTACCCACCTTCAAATACCCCTGAGAACCTGTAGCAATCAAGAAGAATTTCTATCCTGAATCTTTGAACAACTTCTTAATGTTTAACCGAAATTCCCTTATTTCTATAGTTTCACTCGCACGAAACGCCACCAAAGACCAAACAACAACCAAAGTGAAACTCCTCTGTAACTTTGGCGGAAAGTTTATGTTTCGACGTAGTGATGAAAATCTATGTTACGTTGGAGGACAGTCATGTGTTAATGTTATCCGTCGTGATACCACCATTCACGAGTTTTATTGCAAGATGCAGAATGTATATGGCGGTCCTGTTCGCATCTGCTACCAACTTCCTAATGAAAGCCTAGACACACTTGTCTCGGTTTACTCTATTGAGAATTTTGAGAATATGATGGAAGAGACAGACTATCTCTCAAATGTCTCAAAATGTGGATGTACCAAGCATTGGTTATTTCTCTTCTCCCCATTCGGTCTAGAGAATCTTTCAAATAGATTCAATAATACAATTTTTAATGATTGCGGGCTGAGTTATATTAAGACAACCAATAAAGCATTTGCTTATGAGGCAAATGTCAATGAGAGGAATTTGAAAGTCGGCACTATACATGCCACCTCCACTGTAAACTTGAGAGGTGAAGAATTCATCAATGAAGATATGTCTGATGTTATACTTTCATTATTATTGTTACGTTTTTTCTCTTAATATGTTAATAATATATTTTATAAGAAATAATAATATTTCAGCTTTGGAGCATTAGAAATTTGCAACTCATTCAAATATTGTTGACACGAGAAACGTGTGCAACCAGTTTGACAAAGATATTAGAAGGCGTCTGATGCATCAAAAACGACGACCAGGTTTCACTACATATGAACAAAGTTTGAAAAGGCTTTGGTCTCAGCTTTCAAACATATTCAATAACATCATGAATAATATAAACTAGTATTTATGATGTAGTTAAACGAAAAATAAAGTTAGTTCATTAGTTATTTATAAAGCATGTTTTTTTTAAACAAAATTTTTTTGTCATTACATTATGTAATAAATGATACATTTGAAGTGAGAAAATTATTGATCTTCTTTTCATCATTTTTATATTTATGCTAACATTTATGCTATAAAATTCAAATGTGATCAATTCCTTCTACAAATTTTTTAGATGAAAATGCCCATAAATTTAATTATTTCTGCGTCACATTAGTTTATTAAAAAAATAAAGATTCTCTTCCTCTATGAAGAATTAAATGGGAGACTCACCTAAAAAATATAAGTAAAATTAGAAGCATCAACATGATACACATACCTAGCATAAGTAGAATTAAATAAAAGATCAGTAGATTTAGCTTCACACAAGAAATGATAGTCCAACGATTCAGATGAGAAAACCATAATAAAGAAAAAAAACAAAAAATTGAAATAAAACATTCATCCATTTATCTTAGAATATGCTAATGTTTCTAGAGTACTCTTTATGATATATTGGAAGAGCCTAGGAAAAGGTTTACTAAACAACTTAAGGTTATCTATAGCGAATCTATTAAATCTACTTAATCAAACAAAGTTCAGCAGGACAGGTCACTGGCTGATTACCTTGGAATTAATGCAGTATAAAATGAGATATATATCATGAAATGGTTTGCTTGAAAAGCTGAGAGCTAGCTCGGGTTAATTTGGTAGACCAAATTCAGTGGAGTTAACTAAAGCCAAACACCCAAGAAATACAAGAAAATAAATCTCATTCATAGGAAGTCTTGTTAGGTGGGGACGTCGCACCTAAGGCTAACCGTTACGATCCACAGGAGTTCTTTTTATTTCTCTGCTCAATCATCGCTAATGTCTACACCTTCCGCATCCATGGACAATATTTTTTCCATCCACAAAGTCCATATGTTTTCACTTCTATTCAATTCTGATATTATTTTTGTTATCTAACAAAAACGAGAAAGAGTAAATGTAGAAAACAAACTTTAGGTGTTTATGTAAATGCATGGGTATAGGGTGGTACGTATGCAGATGCTTCCAAAAATAATTTGTTAGCTAATTATTTTGAAAATAAAATTTTAAATTTTAAATTTAATGTAGTATGTAATGTAATTTTGATTTTGAAAATAATATTATTTATTTTTGAAAACAACGAGACCGAATAGTTCTCATATATCTAATAGCTAAAATAGTTGAGCAGGATACCATAAGTGATATATCCTCTCGAAAGATAAGTGTACCAATTGTTGATAAGATTAACTATTTAAACTTAAAAGTTTATGACTCTATTTTGATCTGCGAATTTTATAACCGACAAATTCACCTATCTAATACAAAGATTAGGCGGATTTTAGATTAATCTGAGTTCTTAATTATTTATAGAGACAAGCCCCAATAGTTAATTAAATATTAGGTTTCACCTAAGAAAACTCTCAATAAAGATCGGGGTTTCGTTTTAAAGAATTAATGTTTAGATTTTCACGATTGCTTATAAGAATATGAAATAAGAAATGTTCAATTTTGAATTATTATTTTTGGAATCTAAAAGAGTGAAAAGTAGGAGATGTAGAAGATATTGAAGAAGCTTCAGTGACATCTCACGCTAACATATAATTTGGTTTTACATCTTTGAAAGAGAAATTATCTTTAATGTATTAATCCTGTAAATTATTTAGATATTTGGGATTTATATTTGTGTATCATATGCAACTTAACCAAGAAAATATGAGGATTTATGTCGTACCGAACAACAACCTCGGAAACCTAAAAAAGAGTTTAGGACTTAATCGTACGATATACAATCGAACAAAATCCTAAAAGATAATGTGAGGATTTATGTCGTACTATACAAACCACCTCGACATCATATGGGTGTATGTTATTTAAGTCTATGGAAGTTGTTGAAGCTCCTTCTTCCGCCTTCTATTGTCATCTCGTTCGCTGCTTGGAGGTGAATGGTTACTTGACCGTATTGTCGTCTTATTAGGTGAGAAGAGAGAAAAGAGAAATTATGTCTCGAACAGCCTATCCTAGGGTTATATATAGATATGTCAGAAAAGCGGTAACTAAAAGCAGAGGTGTATGTAGACATGTATAGTACAGTGCAGTAAGAGAACAAAAAGATAGACTATACAGTAAAGTACAGTACAGAAAGAAAGAAAGTGTGCAATAAAGTACAATAAAATAAGAAAAGACTATGCAGTAGAATACAGTAAAGAAAGAAAAGAACTGTGCAGTATATACAGTGAGGTGGAGACAATCAGGACATATATGGTTTACTCTGTTAATGATTAAGATATTACAGGTGTTTGGATATTAACAAATAAATTTAAGTAAGCATATGAAAATCAAAATGGAAGAATTTTATTTTATACTAAGCGACACCGGTTAAGATTTCACGGTTCCATCATCCTGACACCGTTATTAATTTTGTATTTACTTAATCTAAAAAAACTATCGAACTCATTTGGATCGGAGAATTTTCGTTAACAACTGTGAGTTACCTCATCCGAGGGATTATCATGAATCCAAAGAAGTGAATTATTATTATGTTATTATTATTTTATTTATATTTTTATCTTATTAAGTGGTTTTGGAGAAATCTTACCGACGCGAAGTTTGATGTCATCTATTTCGTTCACCTCGAAGTAGCTTTACGATCCTCCAATGTCTTAACCATGATCGAGTTTACCTCGCAAAAGACGCACAGAGAAGTTTATATGAGAAACAGTTAGGATGTGATCACAAGAATATATATGTACGAATATGTGTATTGCAAGACATGCAAACTGACCAAGTGTATTAAATGTACCTATTATTCAATGAAAATCCAACTTATTTCACTAAATTTTTATGCAAGATTCATATAAATATGTTTTGGCATTCAAACCGAATATAACCTGGGGATTTAATTAAACATTATATACAATCAAGTTTTAATTATTGGACAAATTCTTTGAAACATATAACCTAGAAAAATATATGGAATTAATACACATACGACAATTTCCATGTATATACATATCTAATATTCAAACTTCAACCTTTTTTTTTACATACATGCCACCTTAACTATGAAGGAATAAGTATTCTTTGTTTTAAAAAAAAAAATCACAATGATAATATTTTAATGTGATATGTCAAAAGTAAAATTTATGTATTAGATGTATAAATACATATGAAATTAGTGGTATGTATGTAAATCTTCTTAAATCTATATAAGTAGCATGTGTCAAATAATAAAATGAAGCCAAAAAGAAACGAAGCATACCTTCATCTCCATCTCTTGTTCCACATTCTCCAAAATATGTTGTTTGCTTTAAGGATAATTTATAGAGAAATGGCTTCCCAAACCACCAACTGCTTCATAGGGAGAACTATTTACAATGCCCTTAGGGGACTGCAGCAAGAATCTTCATAATCTTATAAACGCGAGTTGACAGTAGACCAGGAAACTTGAATGGTACATTGCTCCTATACACATTGAGAAGCATGTCTTCTATTTCTCTGATCAGAAAATCTACAGAGCGTTCAACACAAGATATTTATCCACATATCTCCATTTCTTAAGAGGATCTTCCAAGATTGTTATAAGATTTGAAGTTATTCCTTCAGATATTTGCAAGCAGGTCTCCGTCAGAAATACATGACTTGGTATTGCTGCAACTTAGGAGCTTCCTTTTCCCCACAAGAAACATTTGTTCTTCCTTCAGCTTCTTTGAGGAAAGTGACCCAGTTCTAATAGAAGGCAAAACTGACTGAAAAACGAGAAGTTTCCCCCCCTTGGCTTCGTAGCCAGGAAAAGCAGCCTTTATTGCAACATCAAAAGCTGAAACTGCAAATCTGTTGTTTTCAAACATCGAAGACTTTCAAGCAACTGCCCAAGGTGTTGCCGGCAATCGACAACTGGAACAATTAGATCGGTATGCAATGGGGGTATAAACATATTGCATATCAGGAACAAGAAGCATCAAAGGCTGCCATAAAACTCGCTTGAGATTGTAGAAATGAAAAGCATAATCAAATGTTGCAATCCCAGCCATTTTTCGAGGATTTGCAAAAAAAAAACTTTCAATCGAGCAAACTTGCAAACCTGCAGGAGGATGACGGCTGCATAACTCGGATCTCCGACTAGAAGCAGCCTCGGCTATCCTTATACAGCAGAAATTCAGAGAACTCAGCAGTACAGGATCGCTCAAGAAACTCCACAAAAATCTGCTGGAAAGGTCTCTGAATCTTCTTCGCTACAGAACTGCGTTCAACAAGTAGAAGCCGATTCACATCCTCGTGCCCTCAGTTTTGTGATTGGAAGAAGGAGACGTTGGAGATCCAGAAAAGCTGCGTGAAGAAAATATAGAGCTGCGTGGAGAAGAAGCATTAGTTTCTTGAGAGGAATGATCGAGCCCAGCCGAAAGGGAAGAATCAGGGGAGGGAAGAAGAATTGCGCGGGAGAAAAAAAATAAAAGAAGGGAGACGGGTGAATACCAATTTCGGGGGCGATGCTTAAGGAGTTAAATGGCTATTTATAGCCGAAAAATAATAATAATAATAATGATGAATTAGTTAATTAATTTACTTTAAAAAAATATATTACGTTAATTATTACTTGGTTGAATACTATTTTAAGTTTATGTGAATCCATTTAAATTATTTTATAATTTGTACTAATTATATTTTATATTTCATTATTTCTAATATCATTTTTATATTTAGATTTTATTTACGTTGATTAAAATTGTTAAGAATTTTATTCACAATCATTTTAGATATTTTATCTTTTAAATTCTTTTATTATCAAATTTATAATTTTTTCTTTTTTTTTAATTATAGACTTGTTAAACAATTTAACCTTATCTTTGTTGATTTTACTCGCTAAACTTTAATCGGAATTACTTGAATCTCACATTTGTATTTGTAATGTGAACGATTAAAAAATTAATTTTAACATATAAATTAGATTTTAAAATCCTTCATTATATTATCGAGGCGAATATGAACAAATATTTTTAGCTCAACTTTCAAATGAGCCTTATCATTTTCAATGTTATAGGAAGATTCATTTTAAAAGCAAGCTACTTTGAAAGAAAATTTCTTTAAACGTGAATAGAAGAAAATTTTAGAACCATAAACTAGTACCATATAAGATGATATATCAAAATAAGCAATAACATGATATTCTTTATGATAGTGTTACACATTTCATAGCCTGATTTTTACATTCAAAATAAAATTAACCAAGATATCGCTGTTCTAAAATAACTCAATAGGAAATATGATCCGTTCATTTCAATTTTTTCTCGTCTTTACGTCTCTTCCAAACATATTGATGATTTTTCTACAGGGAACTGTTGGTTCCGGTGAAGCATCTCCTTCACTAGCAAACAAATTTTGTAAATCAACCTCTGCTGTAAACCTATAAGTTATAGTATTGTAGTTGTAGTTATTTTCTTCTTGCTTCTGTGCAGTCCTTTCAAGTAACGCATTAACAATTATGAATTAATCCCCTATTAAAATTATTCACTAAAGTCTTTTATATAAAACTACCTTCACAATTTCGAATTATTTAGACAAAGGCAAAGCATGCCACTGCTGTGATGGTATACAGCAGCAATGTGTATGTATGAATGATTGGGAAATTTACCTTCACAAGTAACTTGTGAAGACCTTCACAAGTTACTTGTGAAGGTATAAAACTACCTTCACAAGTTTAAGGTGGATTCTTCCAGAATTCTGATCCTTTAATAAGTTTACAAAGAAACAAATGGTTGTGTCAATTAAAAAGCATATATATATATATATATATATATATATATATATATTGCAGCAATGTGCATGTATGAATGATTGGGAATTTGGGAATTTTACTTGCATACCACATAATTCTCATGTATTTACATATCTAACACCTCAAGTTCGATCTTTACACGCATAGCACCTCGCGGTCATAAATTTATGCATGAAAATGTATATATCATGTATTGTCAATATTTATGCACTATAAAAATACAGCTTTTATGGTCTCTCTCAAATGAGTATTTCAAAAATGAATTTTTTTATGATCAACCATAGGATGAATTTATGGTTCTAATGGCAATTTGTTCTACAAACCTTCTTTATAACTTCTGATTTGTCACTCGTTCTTGCTAATTAATGTGCTAAACATTCTTAATTCTATGAGTTAAATCATCATCTATATCATCATTCTTATGTATAATACATCCTATGGATAATACATCCAAAATAGTTAAAACTATCACATCTAAAATATTATTTTATCTTCTAATAATTTTATTTGATAATTGTTATCGTCAAATCCATTTAAATTGCATATCAAATACTCGAGACCTATTCTTCTAATCTAATTCTTCTATCTTATAAACATTCAATTTATTCAATTTTCCATAATACCTCGTTTTTTACAGTATAAAATGTTTGTGAAATACCTTCACGCAGAAAAGAATAGAATCACAGAACAACTCAAATGATACACAGACATTAAGTTCCCACTATAGGCGTCTTACTCATACGATACACAGACACTAATATCCCAAAAAATATAAGACACAGATAAAACTCTAAAATTCAGAAATCACAGAAAATATGTTGCTAAGGGCGAGCCAGCTTGGTCCTGTCTCTACCTCTGGTCCTAGGAACGGAGCCAACTAACAAACTGATGAGTGTCGTGTCATTACTTGAAGTAACTAAAGTATCATCCATTAAGTTCCCAAGCTGGGGTCTGCCTTCATTCTTCTTCTTCCTCTTAGATGTGTATATCTGTCATTCCTCATTCAAAGTCTGGCTCATCTGATCAGTGTGGTCAACAGATTGTCGGGCATGTAGAAGAGGATAATCTATTGCTTCTGACTAACAATAACAACATTCTCATTCTGAATATATGGTAAAATGTCTCCTCAACACCTGACGCTTCCTGAGAATGTGGAGTTATGATGCTTTCCTGATTATCAAACGAAGAATATCCTTTGAAGGTAAGGATTCTGCAGTATTTTTTTTAACAGTGATAGAAGTTGTAGAATGCCTAACTTAATCATCTGCCAATACATCAGTTAGAGAAATAGTATTGTCTCTGGTAGTGGGAGAGAGAAGTGGCATCGTATGTAGCTACTAATTCAACCATTGATACATTTAGTGGGGTTAAACCTTGCATCTCTCAGTGCACGTGCGTCGCTCGAAATTTCGAGGAGGTTGCTTATTATAATTCCAATTCTAACCCTGATGACATCGTCCATCCCAAGTCTGGCTCATCTGATCAGTGTGGTCAATAGATTTTTGGGCATGTAGAAGAGGATGAGCCCCTTGCTCCTGACAACAGTAACAACATTCTTATTCTGAATAGGTGGCAAAAATCTCTCCTCAGCACCTAACGCTTCATGAGGATGTGGAGCTATGATGCTTTCCTGATTATCGGACGAAGAATATCCTTTGAAGGTAAGGATCCTGTAGTATTTTTTTCAACGGTGATAGAATTTGTAGGATGTCCAACTGAACCATGTGCCAATACATCAGTCAGAGAAATAGTATTGTCTCCGGTAGTGGGAGGGAGAGGTGGCTTCGTGTGTAGCTACTAATTCAACCATTGATACATTTAGTGGAATTAAACCATGCATCTCTCTGTGCATGTGTGTCGCTTAAAATTTTGAGGAGGTCTCTTATCATAATTCCAATTATAACCCTGATGACATCGGCCACTACCTTAGCTGACAACCGAAGGGATTTTGGTTATCCCTCCACTTTTTCCCTTCCACCTCCGCCTTAGTTTTATTCAATCATGGGTCGATTGGCGCCAGTTTAGTCAGGGAGAAGTTTGTGAAGGATTCTTCTCCATCAATATTTTTGTTAGTCATTTCTAACATCTTCGAAAGAGACTGTGGATCAAGCATGTTCAAATCATATTTGAAATGTCGATCTCTAATCCTCGGGCCAGTATGACTCGGGTTGTCAATGGTTTAAAGTCATGTACTTCAACATCTCCTTCGAAAATGAGAGATTTATGATTGTTGGATCTCTTCCTTCCCTTGCTTGATCAGTAGCAAAGCCTCGTGTTTTCTTCCTCAGCTTTTGCATATTGTAAAGTACGACAAGAAATTCTTTTTGAATTTAGAACAGGTCGGAATGATTTTGACCGACAAAGCATGGAACCAACAAAGAGTTGACTCCTTGATTGTTCTTAAGAAGAGGAGACACTTCTTGGCATCATCGATTTGCAGGATATCGACTGATGATTCGAAAGACGTCGATGGTCGATCGGGTCGCTCCTTCTCTTGTATGGGTCGAGATGAGAGCTCTCAACTTTTCTACGAGGATGGCCTCCAAGATCCATCGAGTGAAAGCGCTATCATGGAAAGGTATGATAGGTGCTTCGACATGGCCTAACCATCAACATAGATCCAATACTAGAGATTTATGGGGACTCTCCTTCCCCTTCGATTGTCCAATTACAAACTCGTCCGACTGACACTGGTAGGTGCTTCAGAGGAATCTTCTAAGGCCAAGTTCTCTGGGATTTAGCTTTCAAAAGTGCGGGTTTATCATTTCTTTGCAATATTACTTGTCGAAGGGCCTCAAATTGGCCCATCAACTATTCTCGTTATTCTTCAACCTACTATTGAATCTCTCAATTGGTAGATTCTTTGTTGAATTTCATAGCTGCAAGATCTCTCTGTTGTGGTTCCCCTTCGTAGTTGGCTCCGCTTCTCATCTTATATATGTCACAGCTTACCGCACAACCTTTTAGGATGTTGAATCTTAAATTGTCTTCTTTTGGAGCACGCCCCGAGAGTTAGGCTGAGAGAAGAAATGTGTGTGTGTGTGTGTGTGTGTGTGAGAGAGAGAGAGAGAGAGAGAGAGAGAGAGAGTAAAAGAGCTAAGGAATGTATGAGAATCTTTAAATTCAGAATCTCCCAAAGTGAAGAACCAAAAATATCATTTTATTAATGTCACAATCTCTTATTTATAAGAGTCTGAGAATACAAATACATAGAAGGAAAGAGCAGTTTTCATAACTACCTGAATGTTTGAATTCAAATTACAAAGTAACGAAAATGAAAGGCGATGCATGATCGATTTCCCAAAGTTTTGAGTTCGACAAACTATGTCAGTCATCCACCACGTGTTTGTGTCGGTTGATCGCATCTTCTTGGAAATTTGTTTGCTTGACCAGAACGTGTAGAACTTTACTAGCGATCTCACGTTCGATAGACGCATCAGTTGACAGATTCTGCTAGGCGAAGGATTCCGTTGAGCGACCTATTTTGCTAGTTAACTGGGATATAAAGTCAATCAATTATTTGTTGCTTAGTTCTCTGCTCTACTATCCAAACTTTATTTGTGCGCCTCTGCCTCTCGGCTGCCCGATCCCTTCAAGTTTCGTGCTGGTATTTTTGTGGTGTGTGTGTGTGTGTGTGTGTGTGTGTGTGTGTGTGTGTGTGTGTGTGTGTGTGTGTGTCTGTATATATATATATATATATATATATATATATATATATATATATATATATATATATATATATATATATATATATATATATATATATAAGAACGGATATTGGTTGTTTATGGCGTTGATGAAGGTTTCTTCAATAGAGTTTTATGTTTAGGGGTTGAACACTAGTTTGAAAGAGAAATATTCTTTAGTTAGGAATCATGCCATATAAGTTAAATGATTTTTTTATTTATTTATGTTATTTGTGCTTTATGAAGAATTCAAGTTAAAGTAATATTGAGCTGCTGCAAGATTCATTGTCAATTGAGCATCAAACAAATTTCTTATTGAACTACAAATTTTCATTTTAATGGACATCAATTACAAGCAAACAATTACATTTGAGTGTTTGTTATGAATTTATATTTAACGAATACCAAAAATAAACAAAGCAGCACATGTTTTCTATCCTAAACTGAATTATGTGTCACGATTTGGGGTGGAATTGGGATTTAACGGGAGGAGAAACGAATGGTATTCTTGAAGTGTATGAGGAGGTTTTAGGCAGTGTAAATATAAATATCAGGTTTTTGGTGTTTAACATGTGTATGAAGTGAACAATATATTCATTCAAAGTGAGAAGTTGTAGAGTGAAACGATAGTTGATTTTGTAAAGGCCCATTGTAAGGTATCCTATGGAGGAATAATATATATTCTCCTCTTAAGCAATGTTTTTTGTTAGCCAATAGCAGATATTTGGATGGAAATATACTATCTTTGAACGCCTTTCTACATGGCTGCTTCAGGAGACACAATGCTCATGTCATAACCACCTGGATTCGTGGACTCTAACAAACCAACTCATGTATGTCTTGTGAAGAAAGCCCTCTACGACCTCAAACAATCTCCATGGCAATATATCAACCACGGATCAGTTGGCGGACATTTTGACCAGAGCTCTCAGCTCTAGCAGATTCAACAATATATACAACAAGTTGATACTTCCCATGTTAACTATCCAATTGAGGGGTTATATTAATATAAAAAGGCTTTCAATTCATTATAACGCTATCAAGATAGTTGTTGCCATAAGTCTTAATCCTAGATTTCATCATTTGTTGTACTGATCTCCGCATTTCTATTTAATAACAATTCGGTGTTGGAATTTCTCTCTTCTCCTCTTCTTCTTCCCCCTCATCTAATTCATTGGCTTTTGTTGTTGTCCACTTCTTGAATCCTGTAAACCAAAGGTTTAACCTATTATATTTTGCTTCTCTTGACTCCACATAGGATGAAAAACTCCAACATGTATTGAGGCACTTCCGTAAAGCGGATGTTGTGTCCATGATGCACTAGCACCCATTAGAGATGTTGTGCTAATTAAGAAATATGTTGCAAGTGTATATGAAGAAAAGCCACTTAAATGAAACCAACTCCAATGAGAATATGATGAGAGACGATTTCTCTTTGAGGCTCATGGTTCATCATGAATTCATTTGATTCTTAAGTATATGTAAAGGTGTAAAAGTAAATTTTTTTTTCCTAATTCAGACAAAATTTCATTGAATTCTAACATCAAAGTAAAACATTAATGATGAATAAGTATTTATGCTACAAATATATTATCATTCAAAATACATTAACTACTTCTTAAGGTGATGATTAACGCAAGAACTCAATTACACTTACTACAAACATAACAAACACATACATTTTTTGTTTGTTTTTAGGACCAAAAATTAAATATTAAATCACCCTTAATCAAACTACTTTTGGCATGAATGAAAATAAGAGATAAGATAGTTGTTGAATATGAAAATGTTAGGTTTGCGGCCCGATGACCCGACCCGCAATTACGCAGTAAATTAACTTCCAAAAGATGGCAAAAAACTTGTCCCGATTTATAAATAGTGGCTAGTGTGAAAAATCTTAAATGATATAAAAATTGGAAAATATTTTACACACTATGGGTAATACGTAAGTATACATATCGCTTCAAGTAATATAGAGTTTTCTTTAAAAACCCCAAGTATCGATCCCACGAGGAAGTGAAGCAAGAGGTATTTAGTCAAATTCTAGTCTACTACTAATAGTCCTTAGTTTGGAATGTCGATTAAAATTGTGTTTTATCTAGCAACTATTCATAAATGCAAGTGTTAAATATAATAATAAATATAACTAAATGCAAATAATAATTCTAAAGACAACCCTTTTGGATGAATTGATTTGGAGAATTTTGAGATACTAAAAACTACTATTCATATGTAATGAAATGGATAATGTATAGGAATGAGATGCATTTAATATTGTATGTGTCAAATAGGAGCAATTCTATTCTTTACCCTTTGGTCCAGGCATAAAGAACACTGACTAATCCTATGCTCGGCTCATCGAATCGCGGCTAGGCCGGGAGGATACCGGCTCTCACTTCGGAGCTCCCACATTCCCCTCGCCCGAGGGCTAACATCTACACTTCAAGCACTCCAAACGATAGGACCGAATTGAGAATTTTAGTCTGTCACTCTAAAATCTCCAATTCTACGCCCGATAATTATATTTCTCTATTTATTTGCACTCAATCCCCATGAACTACACAATTCATTCACGGACATTGAATGTGCTTCCACTTTGTTAAGAATTACACCGCCCTTTCGGGACAATACAATTACAACGAATTTTAACAATACAACGGGCCCTTATTGTAGTGTAAATGAAGTGCAAATAAAAACCATCACATTTATAATTAAAACATCTTTTAGCAAGCATCCCAATATCCTAATCATGAATCCTACTCATTACAAAAGAAAAGTAAAAGGAAAAGAATGACATAAACTTCTCATGCCACTATTTCCAAAGAAGAAGAAAGAGTAAGAGAGATGCGTCACAAAGCACGAAGAAAACACAACGAAAACTTCTTTTAAACAAAGCAAATCCACTATGTAAGTGTTTGCAAAATCATAAGAAAATGAAGAAGAATACTTAGCTTTTTCCCTTTGAAAGAAAGATGAAGATCTCTCCCACAAAGTCTCCCGTCGATACATGCAATGCTAGTGCAATCTCTTACAAGTTCTCTCAAAATCTCCTCTCCAATCTCTCCAAAAAGGTAGAAATCTACATTTTTACTCTTAATCTAAGAATCCTAAACATTCTCTAAGTTTTTTTCTAACATTCCTCTCTTTTTTTCTCTACTTTTTCTCTTCATTTTTCTAACCTAAATTCGCCATTTTAAAGAGCATGGACAAATTTCTAAGAGTTCCCTTAAGCACCCCTTCGAAAAAGCATCAAAATACGTTGAATTTTAGCCCAAAACAGCCAAAAGTCGGTCTAGAATCTTCCCGGGTGCTGTCGGTTCGAGGGCGCTGTCAGAGAGCTTTTCGGGCATTTTTTGGCCTTCTCGGGAAAATCCCGCCGTCGGCAGGCTCGAGGCCGCCATCGGCGAGCAGACTGCTACGCAGCTCCACCGTTTTGCTCCGTTTGGCTCCATTTTAGCTCCGTTTCGCCCCATTTCAGTTGTGTTGTGTTCCTAACAGATAGCCCTACAAAATAAGGATAAAAACAACCTTTCTTTAAAGTGTAATCTCATTCAAAAATATGCAAGAAGTGTAAAAGAGATTAAGCATCGAAAGACTTATCAAAATGTGTCAGGGCAGAATTTCATTTTTTGTTCGTTTTTGCTCCAAATTGCACCATTTTTGTTTCTTTTGCTCCAATCACCATTTCTTGTACCTAAAACCACAAAACATACAAAATACCTTCCTTTAAAGTGAAATATCATCAAAATCAATATAAAATAGGCATAAAAATCTCAACATATTTTCAGTGGGTCACCCGACAGTGAAAGATAATGATGAAAAAAGTTTCTGTGTGAGATACGTAAATTAGGATGTTTTGAGTGCTATGTATTTAAAAGCCCCATAATGAAAACCAAAGATGAACTGAGAAGCACATTTTATTTATTCTTGAGTATTAACTAAAGACAATCGGTTGCCACATGATGCAGACTTTTTATATTGCAAGAACTTATGAACCTTAAATTATATAATTATGATGATTTTGTAAAGTTCAAACTTCAACGCAAGTATATGTATCTTATCAAGTAATACAGGGCTCTAATGGAGTCCTGGTTATCGATCCCACAGGGAAGGCACGTTCCTTACAATAAATAACGTATTACTGAAATCCGATACACAAATCGTAATTAAAGTTTAAGTTTACTTCTACTAACAAGATGTAGAAAACAGTAACAATCAAGTAAACCACAATTACTTCTAATATATTTAAAACAGAATTAACTAACACACACACTAATCTTGTATTTGAAAGGTTTTAATATATATGAAAAGTATCTTTCCTCTTGCAACGAGTATATGTAGAATGATTATTTATTGTATTGTGTCAAATAAGAGCAAAAATGTTTATTTACCCTCAAAAGAGTACCCCCTCTTCCACGCATGAAAAGAACATTGACATATCCTAAGTTCAATCACTAAATCTAAGGCTAGGCTGGGAGGATACCGGCTGTCACTACGGAGCTCCCACTCACCCTTCACCTGAAGGCTAACCTTCGACTTTAGTTACTAATCTTAGGACCAAATTGAGAATCTCAGCCTGTCACCCTAAAACCTCCAATTTGAAGTCCATCAAAACATATTTCCCTATTTCTTTTCACTCAATTCCCATGAAATAGCAATTCATCCATGGATAATGAATGGATTCTTCATTATTGTTGTAAGACACCAAATCCTTTCAGAGTTAATGTTCAACAATAGATTTTAACAATTCAATTGGTCAGATCAAAAAGTAAATTAATTTCGAAATGAAAGACCATCACAATTTCTTCAATACTTTAAAATCACTTCAAATCCACATCATCACATCATCAAATCTTTATGCAAGAAAAAAAAATAAAGGTTACTACTCAGAATCCATAGAGAAGACACAATAAAATATGAATTTAATATATAAAAGAAAATTCATACAAACCACAAAAGCAAATACAACTTATCTCTTTCTCTTCCCAAGCAAATCCCTTGAAGTTCTTTTGAATCATTTTCTCTCTTCTTTGCAACACTCAATTCTCTCTTTAGAATGGAAAGGAAGAAGCAATCTCTCACTATACTCTTTCTCCTTAACTCCTTAGAGAATAATCCCTCTCAAATTCTCACTTCTACACTCTTCTCTTACAAACACTAACACTCAACACACTCACACACACTCACTTTCTCCCCTCTCAAATTTCATCCAAAAACAGTTACATATATGTTAGAAACGATATCCCAAGAGTTTCCTTACGCATCCCTTCAAAAGTCGTCAAAACTCTTCAAATTGAAATTGCACCAACATTGGGCTCCAGCGGCGCTCTATCGTCCGATTATTTTCTGGAGCTCTCGAGAAAATGGTGTCGGCGGCGCCAGAAGCTAGTTTTCTCCATTTTGCTCCTTTTCACTCTGAATTCATTCTTTTTCGCTTCTTTTTGCTCCAATCACCTAAAATCATCATACTTGCAAAAAATCATGAAAAATTCCTTTATTTAAAGTGCAATATCACTAAAAAATGGGTAAAATTATATAGCAAAAACAATATATATTTTTGGTGTATCACCTCACACGATGCTAATCTCATACTTCAGCCTACACTACCTCAAACATGGAACTAAATTATATTTGTCATGACCTGGGTGGAATAGGGATTTAAAGGGAACAAAAATGAGTGGTACTTTTTAAGGGTGTGAAGTGTTTTTAGGTGGTATAAATATAAATAGTAGGTTTTAGTTGTTAGATATTCAAATACCTTTGTGTGTATTTAAATTCTCATATTAAGTATGTCTAGTATAGGATTTAAATCACTTACATTTAAACAAAATTACTTGAATCTCACATTTATATTTGTAATGTGAATGATGAAAATGAGAAATTTAATATATTAATGTTGACCTCATTTTTGTGAGGTCTATCCTCTATGTATGAGCCTAGGGTCTAGCCTTAGGAGCTTCATAGCGGCTTCTTTAGATGCCTAGAGATGGGACCAAAATCCACATAGAACTTCAAACCAATTTTTTATTCTCTTACGGTTTCATATGTTAAGCTTAAATCCTCTACCTTTGGATGAGATGATTGGGTTTGAACCATTGAAGCCCAAGTTGAATTCACATAGGTGGAGAATGCCTTAAGCTAACCATGGATCCTAGAGTCGTAGAAATCCCCATGGTAACTTGCTATCCATTCCCAAAACTTTAGACTTTCCCTTTGGTCCAGAAAAAGCCCATTGAGCATGAGGCTTGTTCTAGACTAAAATAGAGTGCCCCATCCTGACCAAAATCCTAAATGGAAACCCCAAAATTAAACCTAAATAAACAAAGGAGGAATGAGATCACCACAATAGGTTCGGAGCCTTTTCAGTGTTTCCACACCTAAATAATAAGGATAATGTTTGTTATTATTATTATTATTATTATTATTATTATTATTATTATTACCACATACATACCACTGACTTCCTATGCATTTCGGTTTCTAAATTCTAACACTTAAATTTTAGTTGAAAATATGATTTTTATCTGAAAGCATGACCCAACGTCTACTAGAAACTGAAATAATTATCTGTTGTGTTATTTATATTTGGTTGCACTGGAGTATGCATATTTCTTCTGGAGCATTACTTTCATCAAAAGTTAGCTTTGATTATAGGATTGTCGAGTCTCGATATAAGTGTGAAGGATAAATCATCATTGGAAATCTATTGGCATTTAATGAAAACAAACTTTTTATGTATTTACATATCTAACACCTAAGGCTTGATATTTATATTTATAATACTTCGGTATTATAAATGTATGCGTGAAAATGTGTATTTCGCCATTAAAAAGTTAGTAATGCTCTAGTATTTTTTTATGGGATGTTAAAATTTTGAGTGGTAGGTATGTAAACATCAGAGTTGAGGCTTTAGATGGATTGACCAAAATGTTTATGCGAAAAAAATAATTAGAAGCTTTTTCGACGCAAGACCAAAAGTTTAAATACGAGTCAGCAATTTCATTTTTTTGAATTAAAGTTATCAATGATTTTACAAAAGTGTATCATTTTTTAGAAAGAGACAATAAATGAATTGAGTGTTTAACAAGTACTCATGATTTGGCCTAATTAGAGCTTATTAGTAATTACTTAATTAACCAATTAAATATTGATGTGTGCTAGAAATTTCACAGCGTTAGAGTAGAGAATTATTGTCTCAGCATTGTACGAAAACTCTGCGTACACACAGATGAAAAACAAACAAACAGAAGCAGTGACAACTCCAGAAGTTTTTACGTGGAAAACCTGTAAAGGGAAAAACCACCGGGCCAAGACCAGTTGCGATAATCCACTATGGATTGATGTTTACAGTAACCACTTGTCCCACAAATGGGAAAGAGTAACTATATGTTTCAGATTCAACGTCGACTGACTACGTCTGGTTAGTGGTGATTGATGATGATTGGTAGTAATCTACGGAGGTCAGTGGTAATCTATCGGGCTATGATGGCTAATGGAAAACTTTGAAGAAAAATCTTATTTCAAAATTCTTCATCTAATCAAATGCATAGAGATGGGGCAGTTCAAAGATTTCTGATTGATTGAAAGGAGGGAGAGTATAAGGAAATTATATCTTGTATTTGCATAAGTTGTGTAAAGAGAGGCATAGAAGCATAAATTTGGACAATGGGTGCTCTTAAGTACGGTAAGCATGATGTGTTGAAAGTCCCACTCTGGCATTGTCAAGAATATGCAGTATTGTAATGCTTGAGGCTTATACTGCTTTATTTTCTTCCAACTTAAGTTCCATTAGAAGCTCCTTGAAGCATGAGAGGTGAAGTAGTCATACCAACTAATAGTTTGAAAAGTGGAAGTAATTCTATTGAGTTTTCTCTTTTATGTTGGTGTTCAGGAAAATGATGATGATGATAATGTTGAGTTTGAAGATAAGCTGTCGTTAGATTTGTTCGTGTATTTGTTTGTCTGTTGGTTGCTAAAGTTGTTATTGCAACTCTATCCAAATTTTTTGTTGGAACCATTAAAATGAATCAGTGCATGTGTCTTCATTACTCATTTGTAATACTCTTTTTTTTCCTTGTAAATTTTGAATTTTTGCTCTTGACCTTTCTGTCACTTGGATATCTATATTACAATTTTCAGGATTTATTTCTATAGACAGTTTCTTACTGCCTGTTGTTCTTAAAGGCAACACCTTAACATTTACTCTTCAAAAACAACAACAATAACAACAACAACAACAACAAAGCATTAATCCCACTAAGTGGGGTTGGCTGAAATAGTGATATTATCATATTAATCAATTGTATGTGATGGGAGGTTGCTGCTACATAATTTCTCTTAGTTTATTACTTGAATTGGAACCAAATCTTAGTTTAATGTTTTGTAAGAAGATTTAGAGATTGGAAGGCAAAGTTAGTTCACTTTAGAATATTTAGCACTGCCATAATGGATTCTTGATTAAGACAATGCAAAGTGATGTCATGGTTAAGTGCACATAAAATGATATGGCATAGTAATTTTTACAGATCCTAATAGAGGATCAGTCATATAAGTTAACTCTTCATATATTCTCAATTTTTTATACAAGTTAACTATTTATATATTCTTCTATTGCTTTCATTTAAATAGTTGAAGAAAAAATGAAAATATCTATTATGCCATCCTTGGGTTTCCTTTCTGTTGTGGTGGTGGGATATAATCGCCGAATTGCACAAATTTACAAACATATGCACTCCTAAATCTTACTGTTTTGAACTAAAGTCATGCACCAATTAGAGTATAGATGGTTAAAAACACATCTAAATTGTATCCAACTTGTAGGTACACCATAGGAGCTGCTTGTGCATGCTTCCTCGACGATGAAATAGGCAGCCTCTCCCTAGGGATATTTATTTGATGTTTCATCCTGTAAATTTTATTATTTAAAACTTACATTCATTTGATACTGATCATATGAATGACCTAGAAGATAGGAGGATTTATATCGTATCCGACGATAACCTTGGAAACCTAAAACGAGTTAGGGCTTATATTGTACAACATGGTTATGCAAAGGCCTAAGAAATAAGGTGAGGATTTATGCTGCACTAAGCAAGCTACCTCGAAGTCCTATGGTTTGTTATTTTAATTTCTAAGGAGTTTCGCTGTTGAAGATGGCCGTCCAGCCCACCATGCATGCTCCAAGCTCCTCATCGTAGCAGGTTTAGTTTAAAGAAGTGTCAATTGTAAGAGAGGAGAGAAGAGTCAAGTTTTTGAAATATTTAAATTAAGGTGTCTTAATATTTTATTGGGGGAACCTTAAAGTTGAATATAGCAGCGCCGGTTAAGATCCCACGGCTCTATCATCCAGACATCACTATTTTCATCATATTCACTTAGTCCAAATGAATTTACTAAACTCAACTTAATGAGTTCCATACTTTCATTTAGACTATGGGAAAACCCCGTTACCAACACATGGGTTACCTCCTTCGAGGGATTCCTGATCATCCAACGAGACGTTTTAATTTAATTGCAATTGTGATTTTTGTTTTTTTTTTATTAAATCTTGAGTTGTTTTATATTTTGAATGTTGTGGCGATGAGTTTTATCTTGTATTAATTTTTAATTTTTGATTTTTGGTCTCAGTTGTATGGCTATCATAAAGGTTTCAGTTTTAATGCAGGGTGATATTGTTGTTTAGCATGCAAATTTTCACGGAAAGAAAGTACAGTAAAGTGCAGGTAAGTAAATTGCAATAAAATAAAATCATACCTGGTAGGTCTTCCCATCATCTCCATCTGAAACTTTAGTATTCTTGCAATAAGCATTTATAATTTTCAGGAAAGTAAAACCTATGGATATGTTCGTCACAAGCTTACAAAGTCCTAGGTCATAACCTGATGGGTTCTATTTATTCATTTGAGAGATATTTTTCATTTAATAGATACAATAGGTCCAGTTGTTCTACAAGGTGTCCAAAAGATTTGTGAAACAGATCTAGAGAATATATGGACATTTCACAATCCTTTTGAGCTTCCTTGAGATCATTTTGGACTTATCATAATTATTAAATGATTCATCCCTCCCTTTTTTATATACCCTTGTGCTCAGTGAGTTTATGTTTTGATTGTCCCAAAAGGCGGGGTCGTTATCATTTGTTACTTTACTTAGGAATTATGTGAGTGAAAATTCTTTGGGGCAAAGTTAATCCATTTAAAGGATTTTAACCAATTCATTTCATAACTGGGCTTGTAATGCTTTCAAGTGATTGAAATCTGATTATGTTTGCTTTTCTAAACTTCTTTTAGCAAAATTTGATTAGACCTAGTTCACTACTAAGCCTTTAAGATTTTAGTATGTATTTTTATGTCTTTAAAAAGGAAGTTAAATGACCTTTGTGATTATGATTCTTATAAAAAATATTAAATTATTGTTTAAACATCAAATGAAGGGATATTAAATTAGTGGAATGCTAACTTCCAAAATCAACCCCTAACCTTAGGGCTCCTTTTAATTTAATTTTCTTCTAAATTATGATTAATTAAATCATAAATTGTCTTTTAATGTGGAAAAATGAAATGAGTTTCTACCACTTACCCTTATATATCTCAAACATTCAAACATAATAATTAAAACCATTTATTGCCCTTTTCCCATTTTAATTAAGCCTAAATATTGATTAAGGCTAAAGTCCTTAAAATTATAATTTTGTCCTTAAGGCTTTATCACCTCATAATTCACTAAACTTAACTCAAATGACTTTGAAATTTTTTTGTGACCCCCACTCATGGGTTAATTAAAATATTAGAGGAGAAAAATGTGATTTGCAAATTTTAATTTAATTTATGTATTTATTTTCATGCAAAAATAGGGACTTTTAATGAAAATTCAATAACTTGTCCAAAACAAGACCTCTAACTTTGAAATTTTTATTGGAGGCAGACCTAGACCATAGAACCACTCGGACCAAATTTCATGATTTTTTGAGTTTTAGTTTAATTATTAGAATTATTTTAATTTCTGGAGTTTTAATTAATTATAAAATATTTTAAAATTGAAAATTCAATTTTTATACTTTTCTTAAATCCCCCGAGGTCGAGAGAACCCTGAGAAATAATTTTATATTTTTTTATTTTTATTTTAATTATTAGAATTATTTTAGTGGAAAATTAAGAAAATTTATTTTTAGCATTATAAAAATTAATTTAAGCATTTAAAAATTAATATCGTGATTTAGAGGCCTCAGAAAATTATGTAGATGGTTCCTAAGTGATTAGGAGGCCAAATGTGATAATTTAGTGATTTTTAATATTTTTGTGATTTTTATTATTTATAATTATATAAATATTTAAAATATGGTTAAAAATGAAATTTTATTAAAATTTCAACTTTATTTTTAGAAAATTCCTCTGATCACAGAAAACTCCCAAATCAATCTGATAATTTTTTGAGTTGCATTTTAATTATTAAAATTAGTTTGATGATCAAAATTATCATTTTACTTAAAAAAATCGTTTAGGTGGCTAAATGAACTCCAAATGCCATAAAATTTTTATGGAGAGTTCTCTGACATTTAGAGTTTAGTGGAGAATTGTTTTTAAGCCATTTACACATTTGGTTTATTCTATTTAATTAAAAATCAATTTTGAGTTAAGTTGTTGATTAAGTCATTTCTTAAGGTTTTGCCCATGAAAAATTTATTCTTGGGTCCTCTGGTCAAAGCTAACCGACCATAATTTTTCTGGAGTTTTCTAAAGAACATGCTAATTATTGGAATTAATTTATCAAAATAGATGCAAAAACTTAAAAAATACAAATTTCTTCATAGAGGTCTCCTCTGACCTTGGAAAAAGCAGTGAAAATCCCCCATGACAGAGGCTACAACATGCTAAAATGGCAAGCCATGGTGAAATGTCCTAATACATGGAGAATTAAAAGACTACAGAGGGTATTTAATTAATTAAAAATCATACATGCATCAAATAAATTTCAAACTATTTCCACATTATTCCAATCTGTTCACTGAGTAAGAGAGTATTTTTATTTTCTTTTTATGATTTTTCTACACAAAGTTATGGATTTTTAAATTTTAGGTGATTTAAATAATTCAAAAAATCTCTAATTTCCTACTTAAACAGCTCAGTGCCGCGTCAACCTACAGCAGATCGAAGTCCCCACGCGATGTGCTCCCATTCAACGCCGCCAGATGACTAGGATGCTACGCGGGCCGCTGTTCCGTTCCATCTTCCCGTCCGACGCGATCTGAGCAGTCTAACATAAACATGTGCGATCCAACGACTGCCCATCCTCATCCCTGTCTGGTGTGATCCCGTGATTGTCCACACTAAAATCCTAATTTCTCAGCCTAGACTCAATGAAATCTCTTCTGGTTTGATCCTATGGACTCGTGTAAGCATGACAAACATATCCATATGACTAATCATGGTTTAAATTAACCCTAATTACATGGAGAATTTAGAGAAGCTCGGGAAGAATAAGAGTTCAATACCTTGGCTGCGAGAAGTGAATCTTCAATCAGAGATGCTCTACACCTTCGTAGGAGTCCTAGGAGCTCAGGGATGAAGCCTCTTGCCCTGGTGAATTGCCTAGATATGAAGGTGACTAGACCCGATTTGGAGCTTTGGTGGATGTCCCTGCTGGAGTGGCCTGATGATGGGGCTTTCAGTGGGTAACTTCTGTTGTGGGAATGGTGTGTGCACAATTAATTTGAGTTTGGTGGATTTTTGGGAGGTGTCCTGTTTTGGGCTCAATTTTAAGCTCAGACAGAGGGTTTGGGGGCTGGAAAATGGTGGGAATTGGCTTCTCTATGCTTGAATTAGGTCTGGGAGAATTTTGGCAGAGTTTTGGTAGGATTTTGGTTGAGCTCCCCTTTGGCCGCGGAGGAGGTGAGCTTAGATAACCAGGCTGGGGTGGCTAACAGGGCTCCAATTCAGGTGCAATGCACTGCCTAGATGGAGTGTTGGAGAGCTCTAATGTCAATTCAGGGCTGAGCTAGCTATGGGGTGGAGTTTGGTTTGGTCAAGCATAAGGTGGCTCTCGGTTTTGGGGTGCTCCTGCGACTAGGCCGGCTAGTCGATACAAAAATATATAGTGTTTTTATGCACATTTTTATACCTATTTTTTATGATATTGCACTTTAATGGAAGGTATTTTGTATTTTCTTGCATGTATGATGAAAATGATTAATTATGATGAAAGGAGAGAAAAAGGATCAAATTTGGAGCAAAATTATGAAGTTTGAGAAATTTGGCCTCTGGCGCCTAAGCGCCAAAGTGCCGACGCTTAAGTGTCACAGTTAAAAATCAAATTTTAATCAAATTTGGCATCATTTTCAAGGGGTGTTTGAAGCAAATTTTTGAGGTGACTTCCTTAACTTCCATTGGGCGGAAAATATGATTGAAGGGATGCATCTTTTGGTGGATACATTGAATCTGGACAAGATTTGAGGAGACACCAATGCATCTTTTGGAAAAATATAAAAATGAAGCCTCATAATTTGTAAAGTGTGTGTTATTGGAGTTATAGTTGTTAGTATTGAAAGTGTGTAAGAGTTAGAGGTTTTAAAGTTCTTCTTTTCTATAGTTGTTAGTAGAGAGTAGAGAGTAAGAAAAGAAAAAAGGTTGGTGTGAAACCTTCTTCTCACCAATTTTCTTTTATCATTATATCTAGTTTTTATTGAATTTTAAAGTTTTTATTAGAGTAATCAGAGTTGGGCTCCAACCTCTGTAGAGTTGTATTGTGGAAAGCAAAATTCCAAAAGAACCAGAGTCTTATGGAGAGGATTTTCAGATAAGTATTTATCTTTGTTTTTAAGCTTTGTTTTTAAGTAAGATTGATGTGTTTTCATTATGGTTTATGCTTTCAAATCAAATTGTGTTTGTGTTTTCTTCATGAAATCCGAGTAGTTTACTTTATCTTTTTCTTTCTTAGATGACAAAGTAATTAAAATATGAAAGTATGTTGTGGAAAGAATAAGTGTTTAATGTTGGAAGAAATTGTGATGATTCAATTCCTTGAACTTAATTTACTTCTTGATTTGGCCAATTAAAATGTTAAAATTTATTATGAGATTATGTAAGATGTAATGCGGTATTGTCTCAAACAACAATTGGAAAGAATCACATGCAATTATATGGGTAAGAATTATAGTTCATATGAATGAATGTAAATATATAGGGAGATATGCTTTATTGGGGAGTAAAATTAGATGACTTTAGAGTGACAGAATAAAGCCCCCTAATTTGGTTTGTTATTTTAAATTTTTTTATGAGATGTTAGCCCCCGAAGGAGGGAATAGAGGGAACTCTAGAGTGAGAGCTGGTATCTTCCCTACATAACCCATCTACAAAATTTCAAAATTTTCAAATTAACCAATTTTCTTTATAGAACCAAGTAAGGGTAAAGAATATAATTGCTCATATTTGGCACAATATATTTAAATACTTCCACAACATAAATATCCATAATTATTACTGATTTATTTAAGAAGGAAAAAGATTATTGATTCTTACAACTTTTATAGCGTGTTTAGAGTATTGATAATTTTTATTTCCTGCTTAACTTTTTATTAAAAATATCAAAAAAAAATTTTCGAAATTAATACAATAAAACATACTTACAAAAATCAATTAAAAAGGTAAAAAGTTATTTTTCTTATTTCTTTAAAGTTTAGACATTTCCTTGTGGGTTCGATATCTTGGGGCTTAATCAGAAAGTCTTATATTACTTGATAAATGATATGTATACTTGCGTAGTATGCCATATTATAAATCACAAACTTGTTATCTAAATTGTAAGCATAAATATTTAGGGATCAAGTTTTTGGCATCGTTGCTGGGGAAATTGATTATAATTTTATTTAAAGAATATTAAGAAAAACTAAATTTTTTTTGTTTGCTTTTGTTAGTGTGTTTTGTTTTATTTTATTTAACGATTTAAGCGTAGCTCAGGGTCTGAGGGACTTGTGCCTTACGATTCTGAATTAGAAAGAACAATCAGAAAAATAAAAAAATTAAAAATTCTGAAAAAGTAAAAAAAAAACCATTAAAGAAATGACAAATCATCAAAATCAAAATGTTGGCATCCATCAAGAATTTAGACCTTTAAAAGAATATGCTAACCCTACAGTGGATGAACTTCATGGTAGTATTCAACACCCTATTGTAGCTGCTAATTCCTTTGAGCTTAAACCTGTTATTATCCAAATGGTGTCTAATAATCAGTTTGGGGGAGCACCAACTGAAGATCTTAATTTACATCTTGCCAAATTTCTAGAGTTGTGTGCTACCTTTAAATATGATGGTGTTTCGGATGATGCTTATTAGACTTATATTTTTTCCTTTCTCACTAAGGGATAAAGCTAGGATATGGTTAAATTCGTTAGACTCTGGATCTATCGAACTTGGGGTGATTTAGCACAAAAATTCCTTGTTAAATATTCTCCACCATAAAAGACTGTGAAGCATAGAAATGATATCACATCTTTTTTCAGTTTGAAGGTGAATCGATATATGAGGCATGGGAACGATTTAAAGATCTCCTCAGAAAATGTCCACATCATTTGATACCAGATTGGTTAATAATTCAAACCTTTTATAATAGATTAGTTGGATCTCTTTGATCTATTATCGATGCTGCTCCAAGAGGATCATTGATGTCTAAACAGTTTACTAATGCTTATGCTTTGATAGAATAAATGGCTACTAATAATTTGCAATGGTCTTCTGAAAGGTTAAATCCTAAAAAGGTAGCCAATATTCATGAAAATGATGCTTTTACAATGTTAGTAAATCAAGTTATTGCAATTTCAAGGAAGATAGACCAATTTGGGATGAATTTTTCTTAATCAATTGTCATGATTGAAGAAAATTAATTAAGTTAAATGGTTGATTCTCATACTTCACCAGAAACTTTGAATGTTATAAGTAAGCCTAATAACCTTTATTCTAATTATTATAACCCAGGATGGAAGAATCATTCTAACTTTAACTAGAATACCAATAATCAGGGTGATATTAATCAACAATGGGGGAACAACCAAGTAAACCCATCGGGGAACTGGAACAACCAATGGAATAATAATTATAGACCAACATATCTCCAGGTTTTAACAATGCTTCGCAATTTAAGGAGAAAAGGTTTACAAATGGGAAATCAATTACAAAGTCAAGGAGGTGCAATTAGAAATATTGAAATTCAATTGGGACAAATTGCAAGTATATTAAGTAATAGATCCCAAGGTATGCTTCCAAGTAATACTAAAGTAAATCCAAGAGATAAGAATAAAGAGCATGTAAAAGCAATTCAACTGAGAAGTGGAAGAGAGTTGGAAGGTAGAGTTCAAAAAGAAATTGAAGTATAGAAAGAAGAGATTGAAGAACCAAAAGAGGACGCTCCGAAAGGTTTGGAAAGACATATTTCTCCACTTAAGAAAGATTTGGAAAACCACCACCTCCATTTCCTCAAAGGCTTCGACAACAAAAGTTGGATAAGCAATTTTTAAAATTCCTGTAGATATTTAAAAAGCTTACAATCAACATTCCATTTGCTGAAGCCTTAGAACAGATGCTAAGCTATGTGAAATTTATGAAGGATTTTCTCAACAAAAAAGGAAGTTTGAAGATAATGAGACAGTTGCGCTTAGTGAGGAGTGAAGTGCAATAATTCAGAAGAAGCTTCCTGAAAAACTTAAAGATCCTGGTAGTTTCACAATTCCATGTGCAATCATAGATAGATTTATGGAAAAGATTTATGTTATTTGGGTGCAAGCATTAACCTTATGCCTCTATCAATATTTAAAAGACTGAGATTAAGAGAAATAACTCTAACTACCGTAACTCTACAATTAGCGGATCGTTCAATCACATATCCTAAAGGAGTTATAGAAGATGTTTTGGTAAAAGTTGATCAATTTATCTTTCATGTTGATTTCATTGTACTGGTTATGAAGGAAGACAAAGTGATACCCATAATTTTAGGAAGACCTTTCCTAACCACGAGCGAGAGCAATGAAAGATGTACAAAAATGTGAATTAACAATGAGGGTTAATGATCAGACTGTTACATTCAAATTTCAAAATTAATGAAATATTCTGCAAGAGGTAAAGATGATGAATATTGTAGGATGGATGTTATCAAATATTTGAGTGAATGCCATTTCAAATCAGTTTATGAAGAGAAATCTGAAAGAGAAGAATTAGAACATGAGCAAGAAGAGGAGTTACATCATTCTGAATATTTTCATGAGGAAGATCTAAATTATGTTCATGAAAATTTTGAACTGTTGGACATGACTCGAAAAAGATGAATCTTTTTGTCCATCAATTGAAAAACCTTCGAACTCTGAGTTAAAGATGCTTCTCGATCATTTGAAGTATATTTTTTTAAGCGAGTCCTCAACATTGCCAGTGATAATTTCCTCTCAATTAACTAAAAAAGAAGAAGAGTGTTTGTTTGAAGTTTTAAATAAGTACAAGAAAGCCTTTGGATGGATGATAACTAATATTAAAGGAATCAGTCCTTCAATTTGTATGCATAGAATCCTTATGGAAAATAACTATAAACTTAGGGCTGAACCTCAAAGGAGATTAAATCCTACTATGAAATATGTTGTTAAGAAAGAAATTTTAAAGTAGTTGGATGTTGGGATTATCTACCCTATTTCAGATAGTGCATGAGTTAGTCCTATTCACCGTGTTCTTAAGAAAGGAGGAGTTACTGTGACTGTTAATGAAAAGAATGTGATTATACCAACAAGACAAGTTACAGGGTGGTAGATATGCATTGATTATAAAAATCTAAATCTTGCTACAAGGAAAGATCATTTTCCACTCCCATTTCTAGATCAGATGTTGGATAGACTGGCTGGACATAAATACTTTTGTTTTCTAGATGGATCTACTGGGTACCACTAAATTCAAATTGCTTCTGAGGATCAAGAGAAAACAATGTTTACCAGTCCTTATGGTATGTTTGCTTTTAGAAGAATGCCTTTTGGTTTATGTAATGCCCTTGCTATATTTCAGAGATGTATGATGGCTAATTTCTGTGATTTAATTGAAAAAGGGATTGAAGTTTTTATAGATGACTTTTCAGTGTTTGGAAGTTCATTTGAATCATGTTTAGAACGTTTATCTAAAGTTCTAAAACGCTATGAAGAAACTAATTTGGTCCTTAATTGGGAAAAATGTTAATTTATGGTAGTAGGAGGAATTGTATTAGGACATAGAATATCAGAAAAAGGTTTAGAGGTAGATCCTGCAAAAATTCAAGTTATCTCTAATTTACATTGTCTAACAAAAATAAAGGGAATTAGAAATTTTCTGGGACATGCTGGATTCTATAGGTGTTACATTAAAGACTTTTCAAAAATTTCAAAACCTTTATGTCGTTTATTGGAAAAGGATGTAATTTTTTATTTTGATGATGAATGCCTAAAAGTTTTTGAAACATTAAAAGAAAAATTAATCACTGCAATTTATTATAATTTCATCAAATTGGGAAAAACCTTTTGAATTAATGTGTGATTCTAGTGATTATGCTATTGGTGCTCGTTTTGAGTCGAAATATGATAAAATTTTCAAAGTAATTTAATATGCTAGTAAAACTCTTAATGAAACTCAAATTAACTATACCACTACTAAGAAAGATTTATTAGCTATAGTATTTGCTTTTGATAAATTTCGATCATATTTAATTGAAACTAAATGTGTGGTGCATACTGATCATTCTGCTATCAAATATTTAATGAAGAAGAAAAATGTGAAACCGATATTGATTAGATGGATTCTTCTTTTGCAAGAATTTGATTTCGAGATAGTAGATAGGAAGGGTGCTGATCATTTGTCCAAGGTTTAAACCGAAAAATCTCTTAGTGATACTGAAGAAATTAATGAACATTTTCCTGATGAAAAATTGTTCACTATTAATGAGTGGTGTATTCCATGGTATGCCGACATTGTAACTTTATTGTCAGTGATTTTTTACCATATGGCTTTGTTGACCTCATTTTTGATGAGGTCTTCTCTTCTTCTCTTTAGTACTTAGGATCTAGCCTTAGGCTTTTCCTTTGACTATCCTAGAGGATTAGAATTGGGACCCACCACTTAGAAATTCAAACCACTTCTTAACTCCCTGCAAACTCCACAAACTTGATTGTAGACCCCTAATCACCTAGAGGGTTGAGATCAAATGTGGAAGTTTAAAGGATGAGTTCCTATAGGACTCTTTGGCCTTAGGACCGCCTGCAGGTGGCACAGTGCAGTGAAGGGGCTGACTTACACACACATTACACCTATACACTACACTTTCACACACCTCCTAAAACCACACCCATACCCAACTTGACCTCCCGACTCATGAAGGTGGTTCGCATGGATGGTCCTTAACCCCTAAGCCCTTGGCTAAGAGGGTTAGGAACAACATAGTGGATGCCTCAAATGAGTCCCTCCATGGATCATGTGGACTTGATATGGCTTCATGGCTCAACAAAAATGATTTCATTCCACTTACATTCACCCAATCTTCAATTTTCCAAATTTTCGATTTTTGACCCCGGGACCCTACACCCGCCTGCCTACCCAAAACCCTCGAAACCCTCCAAAATTTGCAAAATCACCTAAACTACCCAAAATTCTCCAAAATCATTCCTAAACATGTCTTCACCAATCAAATTGATCATCCATAACCAAAAATTCCAAAAATACCTCCCAATACCCTCCAAATACCCAAAATACCCCTCTTAGCCAAAAAATCCAAAAATTCAGAAAATTCCCAGAAAATTCCAGAAAATCCCAAATATTCCCAATTTCATTTTGTTCAACTACATCATGGGCCAATTTTGTCAATTTACCCCACTTTTATCAAAACCCCCAATTTGACCCATTTTAACCCAAAGTAAACCCAATGTCAAACCAAACCTACCCAATTGACCCAAATTCTGGTCCAATTCAATTCTAAACTTCAATTCAACATCCCCAACACCAATCTAGACCAAATCCAAGCCCAATTTGATTGGCATTGGGATCCAATCTCACTTTTGGCCTTAAAGCCCGATTTGGACCCATGACCCAAACTTAGCCCAAACTCACCCAATTCAACTCCAATTAACCCCAAATCTTTTCTAAACCTTCTTTAACATCCCCATAAACAAAACACTAACATGATTTGCCCAAGATTTTGACCCAAACCCCACTCAAATTCAACCCAAAATCAAAAAGCCCAATTTTGACCTAAACCCAAACCTAACCCAAATAGGCCCAAACCCCAAAATCAAAACCCAACCAAAGCCAAAACCTCTTTGAAACACTCCCAAAAACATTTCCCAACATTTATTTTACATCAATTTCAACTCTAGCCCAACATTGGCCCAAGTTAGCCCAATTTGACCTACATTGGCCCACTTACCAAATAAACCCAAATTCAAACCAATTCAAGTCCAAATCACACCAAATTGACTCCAAACCACTCATGACACATCCCTAAACCAAACTCAACAACTATTTGGCCCCACCTCTTTACAAAATTTCCATCCATAAATTCATTTTTTTTAAGGGCCCATTCCTTAAACCATTTTAAAAGCCCATCCTTTACCACATCCAAAGGCCCAAAATTGGTCCCAAAGCCCATATGACATTTCCCCTCATCATACTTTCAATTAAACTCAATACCTAAGTCCTAAATTCATCATCAAATCATTCCAAATCAAGTTTCATACAAATTTCCATCAAATTACCAAAAATTCCTAAAATCCATTTTCATGAAATTGACCAAGCTTTCCCCAAGCCAAAGACAAGCCATGCAAGCCATGGACAAGCCACATGAAGCCATGGAGAGTTTGACATGTGATCAAGCTATTAATGGAAAAAGGAGGACCCCCTTTCCTAATCCTTCTTAAGCCTTTTTTTACCTTAAGCATGTCGCACTCTAAACCATGCTTTGCCACCTAATCCTTAATGGAGACTCCACCACACATGGGAGATTGACCCACCTAACCTCCTCGGCCCAAAACCGAGGTCTTGGGGAGGTGCACCCAACCCATTTGCATGGGTTGACCAAAATAAGCTAAAATGGCTCCTTCCCCTTTCTACTTTGGTTCAACCACTTTACACATGTCAAACCTCGATTGAATGCACCAAACCCCGACCACGACCCACTCGAACAAGATGGTGACCAATGCACGGCCGGCCAGCCACCGGGTCGCCGGAAAACACCATGGCCGAGAGCTCGCATGTGAGCCAACTTTGAGATTCTACTTTGCTTGAGCTGCCCCATGCCCAATGGCCACCATGGCTGTTCTGCCCTTGACCTAAGCAGCTGATCCCAAGCCCTAACTCTCCTTGGGAGGCCCTCCACCCTCTCCTATTTAAACACCACCCCTCTCGGCCATGAGAGGTGCTGAACCAGACCATACCAAAACTCTGCCAAAATCACTCCTCACTCCCCCCAGACTTAGAGCAATTGATCCCTACTGTCCTCCTGCTCTAATCCCCATTGATTGAGCTCGATTTTGGAGCTCGATTCTCGAGCCGAACGGGACACTCCCGAATCCTCCACCAAAATCAAATTAAACTCACCTACACCTTCACCGAGCCAAGAGAAGAAGTTTTCCGGTGAAAGCCCCCTCTCCGGGCCACCCGGTTGTTCCGGACTCCAAAGGTTGTGATCGGCCTTGGTGGAAATCACACCTGAGCAATTCACCACATCCCCGGGCTTCATCCCTAGCCTCCTGCAGCTCCAACGAACGTGCCGAACATCTCTGATCGAGGCTTCACCTCTCAGAGCTAAGGTATGGATCAATTCTTCATCCCGAGCTTCTGAACATTCTCCATTTCAAATGAGTCGATTTCAATGAACATTAGCCGTATGGATGTGTTCGTCTCTTCAAGACGAATCCATAGAGCATAAGAACATAAAAATCCATGGAGAATTGAGTGAGATCTTAGGGCTAGAAGGTAGACGGCTCTCGGGTTAGGACGCTCGGGGACGATGAACGGATGCCGTTCATTCAATACACGCGCGGACGGACGGCTCAGATGGCGTCGGACCGGGAGACGGTACGTGAACCGCGGGCCGCGTGGCGCTGAGTCAGAAGGCGGCGTCAAATGGGAGCGCGCCGCGTGTGCGTTCGGAGCTGCCGAGGTTGACGCGGCGCCGCGTCACTTAAGTAGAAAAATAGGATTTTTCTTATTTATTTAAATCCCATAACTTCAAAAATCCATATCTTTGTGTAGAAAAATCACAAAAATAAAATAAAAATACCCTCTTGCTCGGTGAACGAGAGGAGAATAATGTGGAAAAGAAATTAATTAATTTTATCCAGGTATTTTATTTTTAATTAATTATTTACTCCCTGCATTGTTTTAATTCTCCATGCATTCATACAATTCACCATGGCATGAGACCATAGGGCTTTTGAAGCCTCTGAACTTGGGAACATTCCCTGAATTTTCCAAGGTTAGAGGGCATCTCTGTGAAAAGTTATTGATTTTTCAAATGCATGTTGTTGTTTTGAGTATTTTAATTCCAAAAATTAGCATGTTGTGAAATAAATTCTAGGAAAATTTGGTGATGTTCCTTATGACCACAGAACCCTAGTAAAAATAGGACTTAAGTTAATTCACTCAGATTAACCCTAATTGGCTTAAACACCCAAAATAGACCCCTAATTAATTAGAGTTAACCATACATCAAATTGACTTGAAATAAATTCTACACTAACCTTTAGGATCAGAGGAACCCACCATAAAAATTTGAAGTGAATTGGATTTGGTTAGCCTTACTAAATGGGTTGATTAAGCCATTTAGTCATTTTAAACTTTAAAAATTCATAACTTTCAAAATACCTTTCAAAAATTCACCAAATTGGTTTTGGAGCCTCTCTGATATCAGGGGAATTTAAGAAAATTAAAATTTCAATTTTCTAAAAAAGTTAATTTTTTAGTATTATTTTAATATTTTAATAATTAAAAAATAATAAAAATCACAAAAATAATAAAATTCACCAAAATGTCATATTTTGAAATTTAATCACTTAGGAACAAACCTCATATTTTTCTCAGGTCTATTTAATGAGATATTAAATTTTAAAGCCCTAGGGTAATTTTAAAATAAAAAAAATATATTTTCTAGCATTTTCACTAAAATAATTATAATAAATCAAAGAAAAATCAGAAAATTGTAAAATTTGGTTCTCTGGAATCCTTGATATCAGAGAGAATTTTAAAAAATTATAAAATTCATTTTTCAACTTATATTCTGTTTTTAAATTAATTAATACTCCAGAACTTAAAATAATCTTAATAAATAAAATATAATTCAAAAAATCACAAAAATTGGTCCAAGTGGTCCTCTTGTCATTAGGAATGTCCCATAATTTTCTTAAGGATAGAAACTTTCCCTTGGTCATATTATTGAATTTTCCTTGGAAATCCTTATTTTCCACCAAAAATAATTATATAAATAAATTAAATACAGAAAAATCACATTTTCTCCTCTAATGTCTTTATTGACATATGAGTGAAGTCACATAAAAATTTCAAATTCATTTGAGCTCAATTTAGTGAGTTATGAAATTATTAGGCTTGAAGGGCAAAATGGTAATTAAAATTTTAACCCTTAATTAAAACTTTAGGCTTAATAAAATTAATAGGTAAAATATTTGATTTTAATCTGATTTGGATGATTGAAATTTAGATAATTAAAGGGTAGAAACCTACTAAACAATTTAAAATAATTGAAATAAACCTTAATTAAATAATTAATTAAATTTGGAAGAATAACAAAATTGGAATTATTAAAATAGGGATATTATTAAGAAGAGATTTATTCTTTAATCTAAAGATCCCTAAATTAATCATCTCAATAATATTTAATTCTTAATTAAAATGGTGATTCAAATTTAAGTTTTAAAAAAAAAATGTTAAAAGATTCAATCATTTAAATTGAATTAAAGGTAAATTATTAAACTCTTTTTAAAGTTTCAATTAAAATTAAAATTAAAAATAAAATTAAATTAAATTAAAAAAAATTTAAATTAAATTAAATTAAATCAAAACAAAAAATATAATAATAATAAAACTAAATTAAATTAAATTTAATAAATAAATTAAATTAAATTAAATAATTAAATTAAGTTAAGATTAAATTAAATTAAATTAAATTAAATTAAATAAAAAATAAATAAAATAAAATATTAAATTAAATTAAATTAAATTAAAACAAATTAAATTAAATTAAATTAAATTAAATTAAAACAAATTAAATTAAATTAAACAAATTAAATTAAATCAAGTCAAATTAAATTAAATTAATTCACATCAAGTTAAACTAAATTGGATTAAATCAAAATTAAATTAAAATTAAAACTAAACTAAATTAAATTAAATTAAATTAAATCAAAGTTAAATTAAATTGAATTAAAAGACATCACCTAAGACGTGAAGAATTCAAAATAAATCCAAAATAACTTGAACACTATTCCAAACTTAAATCCATTAACTAAAATTAAATCACAACTCACTTGAACATCCATTTGCCCTCGAAAGCTCGTGATGTCATAACTCTTAAAAGGAGTGTTAAAAGAAGTGTTACTTCACTCATAGGATATTCAAATGTCCTAGTTCAGCTGAGCAAGACAACAAAACTTAAACTCTCGGACGATTAATTCATTTGTGTAATCAAATTCATTTGGACTTAAAACAATCCTAGAAATATTGAAAAGATGTTTAAGATTCGTCTTAAGCACTTCCTCAATATGATAGGATATTTATAAGAACAATTGAACTTAGTTGTTCTTTGATGAAGAAAATCGTCCTCAAACTAAAATACAGGAACCTTGACGTCATAGGAATGACTAGCTATAGGATTAGGACTTTGGTAGAAAACCATAACCCTTCCCTTAGCTTTACCTAAATTGTTATAAATGCTTAAATGCTCTAAATTGTATTTTAAGTGCAGCTTGGGATGACGGGAAGGCCCTCCAGGGTACGCTTTTATTTTATTGCGATTTATCTTACTGCAATTCATTTACTCGTGTTGCACTTTACCTTTCTTGCATGATAAACAACAGTTGCATGAAAACCTACACCTTTAGGGCGAAACCAAAGCCGAAACCCATAACTAAATTAAAAGACACTACAAGATAAAATTCACCGCCACAACATTTCGAAAATATAAGACAACTCGAAAATTTAATCACAAACGGAACAACAAAACTACAACTACAACTAAATTAAAACGTCTTGTTGGATGATCGGGAATACCTCGGATGATGTAACCTACGTGTTGCTAACGGGATTTCCCACGATCTAAATGAAAGTGTGGAACTCATTCAGTTGAGTTTAGCAAATTCATCTGAACTAAGTGAATCCGATAAAAATAACGGTGCCGGAAGGATGGAACCGTGGGATCTTAACCGGTGTTGTTATAATCAACTTTAAGATTTGTTTAATTAAAATATTAAAAACACCCGGACTTTAAGACTTTCTCTAAACCAAACACTTCTCTCATCTCCTGATTTATGACTTCTAAAACTAAACCTCTGCAACAACAAGGAGCTTGGAGCATGGTGGGCAGCACGGCCATCGTCATCAGCAAAACCTGAGTCTACTTCAGCAAAACTTTCCTTAGAATTAAATAACCAAGTTGTAGGACTTCGAGGTAGTTTGCCTAGTGCAACATAAATCCCCAACTCTTCGTTAGGCATTTGCATGATCATATCATGTAAATTAAGCCCTAACCGGTCTTAGGATTTCAGAGGTAGTCGTCCGATACGACATAAACCCTCACATCTTCGAGGCTTATTTGTATGATTTTATCATACAAATATAAGTCCTAACTAATTAAAATCGGCAAGATCAAAACATTAAATAAACATTAGGACTTTCCTAAATTCAAGCCAAACAATAGGATAGTTGGGAAATTATCGAATTTCGCTTCGAATCTGTGATTTCTCCTACCTTTCTTCCTTTGAATTCCTAAAACAAAATGTTCCAAACTTGATCCATTCCCTATTGAAATTCCAAAATTCAATCCCTTGAAAACTTAAACTTTGAAATTCTTGAGAGCAGAAGCTACTGATTATTATCGAGAGTTTTCTTAGGTGATTTCCGTCACTTAAGATGTAATTAACTATAGGGGCTTGCCCTTATAGGGAATTTTAAGAACCGGGTAATATAAACCCTGTTTAATGTTTTCATATTAAACGGGGAATTTGTCGACTTATAAAATTGGTTCGCGGACCAAACGGATGTCACAAATCTTCTAGTTTATTTAATCGAGCCCCATCATCAAACAATGTGTCTATTCTTCGGGATAAATACATGGTTTGTGATGCGGTGCTCGTTTATATAAACTATTCGGGATGTGAGATCGAGTTCGATTTCATATCTTAAAATTTTCAAATTTAAAATTATTTTTTAAAATCAAATACTACTTTTCAAATTATTTATTTAAATTAAATTAAAATTCGCCGACAATTTCTGTAGGCGACCCCCTTTTAAAAAAATACAACACTCAACCTAAAAATAAGCCGTACAATTTCTGGCGACTCCGCTGGGGACTAGTTCCTCTCTCCATTTTAATCAAATAGTTCTGCTTTCAAAAATCGGTAGTGTATCCATGTCCCTAATGGATCAAACTACCCTTCTTTCCGTTGGAATATTATGTTCATTTCTACCTTGAACGAGTATGGCCAACATTCTCTCGGATTTAGGAACCACTGTTTAGACACCCCTAAACAGAGAGGTTCTGAGATCCTTTTACCTCATTTCTGAGGTGGGGTGGACCCCCAATAGGTGTTAGTTTAGGAGTGATCCTTCGAGTCGAGAAGTCTTGCATAAGACTTTCTTTTCCTTTCTAATTCTGAATCAGATTCATTACCTTCTCTACACCTTCGAACATTTCGTTCTAAATAAACAAACCCTCTAATGAATGACTCTTTTAACAAATATACATGAACAAGAATGTGTTCGGACACTTTTTGTTCTTTTCGTCCTGAGGAGAAGAAGCATATTTTGGGACTGACAATCAGAATCTACCTTGCAGAAATGGAAGCCCCAAAACTGATTTTCTCCTTCACCAATGGACTGGACTTCGCTGTTTACAAGGATGAGCTGCCCGACAATGGGATCATCCGGTTTGGACAAGGATTTGAGAACACAAATGTCAAGATCGCTGACGTTACTCTCTTCGCACTAATGGACAAAGTGTCAGAAACTGAGAAACCCATGATTGAGTTCAACCTTAAATCAACTCAAGAATTTCCTCCTCTGCAAAGGGTTCCAGCTGAGAGGAGTACCGCTGTCCATAGAAGGACCGTTATCTCTACCCCCACTGGTCTAGTCGTCTCGCACCTACCCCGGCTCCCGCCAGGCCGAAGGGGAAGGAAGTTCGAATTTGCAACGAGCATGTTACCGTGGAGGGTACGGATTTCCGTGCAAGACCTTCGTTTTTGAAATTGGGTCCGGCCTCGAGGGTTCCACCCCTAACACGGACTCGGAGGAGAAACGAGAGGCGGGAAGATTGCCGGGAAGGCCGGAGCCGCTCGAAGTCGCTTTCCTAGAAGAAATTCACGAGTACACACCACTACCCGAATACATACCATTGTGCGAGTATACACCCCTTTTGGAAGGAAGTAGATTCCATCCCCTTTCCGCCGCAGGTGACGAGGAAAATGTCCGCGGGATTGCCTCTACATTACCTCGGCCCGCATACTATAGCGACAACGGAAGAAAGAGGGCTAGGGTTACACCACTTGCCCGATTACGGACTCGTGATTGAAAAGTTAGTGAAGAAGGAAAGATGCCCCGTGTCGGAAATTTTAAGAAGGATAGGGCGGGTACGAGCCAAATCTCGTCTTGGGCCGCGAGTAGAATCTGCTATCGGCTGCGGAAGAACCAAATAAGAAAATGAAGGCTAGCCCACTTGTTGTTGTTTCGGGTTTACGGATCGGGGAGGATACCACCTTCCGACATTCGGTGACGGACCATCCGGTCCTAGGCCTTCTGCTGCTAGAAGGATGGTATGGCGTCCCACTACCGACCGATTAAGACCGAAACAACGACCGAAAAGGAAAGTCTCGTCGGGAGACTTGAGTCCGAAGAAAGTCTTGTCGCGGTAAAGGGGACTCATGAGAAAGAAACTCGACGAGTTATCACATGACACACTGCAAGGATATACGAAAAAGGCCATTAGAAGACGCTATGGAAAAGTTAAGAGCCGATATTCGTCGACTAGCAAGGGAAAGAGAAGAGAAATTCGGAGATGAAGTTGACTCGTCGTAGTTCATGGATGATGAGTATGCTGAAATTAACATGGTAGAAACACGAGCTTCGTCGGCTTCACAAGGTGCTCTCCGGCACCGCGAAGAGAGGAGCCGGAAGTAATGAGGAGGCAGCTTCAAGAGAAAGATGATACGATCGCCCAAATGGCGAAAAGGATGGAAGAGATGGCTGTAGCCCTAGCCGCACTCCAGAGTCAGGTTCAACCCCAAAGGGAAACACCCCCGGAAGTCATTCACATTGTAGACGGAGGAAAGGAGATTACATTCGTCAACGGGGATGATCAATTAAAGAAGGATACAACACAAAGTATGATTCCAGAAAAGGATATCAAGAGCTTGGTGGAACGACGAAGTGCGAGAAGCCTTAGCACAATCAAAGAGTGGGACATCCATTCGGACGGGTAGACCTTACCACGAAGAATTCGACGTTGTCCAATATCCGAAAGGCTTTGTACCACCTCTCGTTCAAGACCTTTGATGGAACCGGAAACCCTCGGCGGCATGTTGCACATTTTCGTGTCGGTTGTTGCAATGCCGGCGGAAGTGATGCTTTACTCTTCCGACAATTTGTCGCGACTCGTCGGGTATCGCCTTTGATTGGTATGCGGAATTACCAAACGATTCGGTGAAGACATTTTCGAATTAGAGAACCTCTTCATCAAGCGATTTGCGGAGCTCGGCACCACATCACTATAGGTGATTTAGTGGTAGAGAAGCGAGAAGCCGAACGAAACTTTGGTGGACTACATACTTCGATGGAGGAACCTAAGCATGAAGTGTGAGCCACGATTACAAGAACGAGCATGCGATCGGCATTTTACTAAAAAGCATCCATGGCCCGATAAGCACTTCTCCTCGAGGGATTTACTATTAAGACTTTCGAGAAGTTGTTAAGCAAGGCCGGAAGCTTGCAAGAGGAGGCGAAGCAATTGAGTTTCACCGATAAAACAGACAAACAGAAGCCCGTGAAAACTTTTGAAAAGAAGTCCGGGGTCGTCGCGGCAGTCGATAAAGGCAAGCAACCGATACAAATATCGTCAGAACGGCCGCAGCAAACTCAACAGAATTACCAGCAACCCCGACCCAGCTATCAGTCATCTCAACAATATGAACAACCGCCTCGTCCACAACGGACGTTTAGGGAGTTCCTGAGCAGGGAGTATCCGTTCAAGAATGAGGCAGTGCCGAAAATGTTCCGCAACTCGATGAAGACTCCAGATTTTCAACTGCCAGAGCCTAAAAGACCTGAAGAAGTCGACAAGAAAGGTGATCCCAACTTTTGCCCTTACCACCGGATGCTTGGACACAAGATAGAAGATTGTATTACCTTCAAAAGTTGGCTCCACGACAATCTTCGGAAAGGGAATATAACGATCCCGAAAGAATACATGAAGGAACCCCAGAAAGGAGGTTCCGTCAATGTTATCTCGACGGATTTCATTGTTCCGATAGATCCCTATGCGACTGACGATAGATGGACTACCGCTTGGACAAAGTCTTCGAAGAAGGCTTTGGATCACATCCAAACCGCTTCGGTGCAAGCCTCAATTCAGAGTTCGAAAACTGTCAAGTCGGCGCTATCACTTGCGATAGAAGAACCACCTCAACAAGAGACGGCTGAAGAAAAGAAGAAAGTTGACGAAGAAGAGGAAGAAAAGAAGAAAGTTGACGAAGAAGAGAAGACCGAGGCACCTAAGGCTAGACTAGGGGCTGCTTATCCTAGGATAGTTGTTTCCGATTCGGGGGAGAAATCCCTCGAACCTCTGACTCTGTATGATTATCTGCCCACTCCGGTGGGATCTTATAATAATGAGGGTTATGGCGTTGGCTACGTTTTGACTGTTTCTAACGATTACGTAACTAGCGACAATCAACCTAATCCGGACGTCGATTCCGATACAAATAACAATTCTCAAATCATACACAATCTCGACGATCACAATGACGAAGAAGACATCCACCAGAAAGGCTACGAGAGTTCAACAAGCAACGAATCTATTTGCGAATTTCGAGGAACTCCAATCACAATAGAGTTAGAGCCTTCAGACTCCGAAGCTAATCCTGAAGAACTTGTCGTTCCGGTTCGGGAGGAGATACCGACAAACTCAATGCTAAATTCGAAGAAATCACGAAGTCAACTTAAGAAGTGGAAGAGTTCTACCTCCGAGAATGGGTCCAAAGGACAAAGGAAAGCGGTGGTTGTTCGGGAAGAACCAACCCCGGCGAAGAAATACCCATTCGGGAAGACAACGAGGCATATGGAAACAAGGTGGATTACAACGTGCTAGCCCATCTTAGGAAACTACCGACTAACCGAGCATCTACGACGCTCTCATCTTATCAAAGGAGATGAGAGAAGCTCTAATCAAGGCCTTACTTGATCCAGAAATTTGCTTAGCTCAAAGGCCGGAGAATCCTTAGATGAGGTTTGCTCGTTAAAGGAACAGCGAGGTGTTACCTTCACGGACAACGACCTACTACTTGGGACAGCAGACCACAACCGACCATTGTACATTTCAGTTACAATTAGGAAGTTTACGCTCTCCGGAGTATTGGTGGATCCGGGAGCATCAATCGATATAATGAATCTTCGAACGCTAGCATACTTGGAGATTGATGCTCGCGAGCTCGAAGCGGACAAAATGTTATTAAGAGGATTCAACCGGAAAGGAGAAAGAGCCCTCGGATCAATAACACCGCCGATGAAGACCGGCGACTTAGCAAAGACAAGCCGCGAAATTTCACATAATTGATTCAGAAACATCGTTCAACGCTCTACTGGGCCGACCATGGATACATGAAAACCGGATGGTACCATCATCTCTACATCAATGCATTAAGTACTACGATGGAGGGGAACAGTGCATTAAAGGTGACTTACAACCGTTCTCCGTACATGAAATCGGAATCCATGAAGATGCAGCTTATTATGCACCTCCGAAGAAAACAATCTTCTCCAGAGATACCATGACAAATGAAGCAAAAGAAATTTGGGACGACGAAGAACCTGAAGTTCTAGTCCAACAGTCACTCACCACTCCCTTACGACGAGATGGTGAAGGTTTCTCCACAACTCGCCGAGGTCGAGGCCGGGGACGAGGTCGTGGCAGAGACATTAGGACGATTGGACAGAGGAAACCAGCCATCAATGTCGATTGGGAAGATAGTTCTGAAGAAGAAAAAGAAATCAAACAAGAAGCAACGACAATAAGTCGGAAGAAGCCGCAATTCAGAATCCCTCTCGAAGATGAAAGAAACGAAGAATATAAATCGATGTACGAGAAGATTAACCACTATGTACATACTATGACCCTGACCCCGATCCATTCTAATAAAATCGAGGGTATGGAGGTCAAAGAGGTACGTAGCGGTGGTGCAAAGCCCATCAAATTCTACCGTGGTGCTCCTTCCTCCAAAGCCGAAAATAATGTACAATTTGAAGATGCTACTTCATCAGAATTAATGGAATTACCTTTTGAGTGGTACTCTCCATGTGTTCAAAATTTAATTCAGCGTGGTTTCTTACCTCGACAATGGACAAAAGGTCGATCTCAACATTTTGAAAAATTATGGAATAACTCCGGTCGTCCACCCAATGCAAAACATGGTCTCGGATTCGGCACAGTAGGATCAGTTGACGATATCGAATTTTGCATGGTTGTCACTTGCGAGTCTATTGAAAACTGCATGGAAACTACAGAAGAACTCGAAGATTTACAAATTGGAGATGCTCCACCAGAGTTCGAAGAAGAGATCAAATCTACAATAGATGAGTTAACGGAAGTTAACTTAGGTACTAGCGAAGAACCTAGACCTACCTTTGTTAGCTCCTTACTCAATAAAGAAGACTCCGAAGAAATAATTAAGTTATTAATGGAATTTAAAGACTGTTTTGCTTGGAGCTACGATGAGATGCCGAGTTTAGCTCCGAGAGGTCGCGATCCATAAGCTAGGAGTGGACCCCGCTTCGTTCCGGTCGGACAAGGTCCCAAAAGAATGCGTCTAAAAATCGAACAACAAGTCATAGCCGAAGTTAAAAAGCTAATAGACGCCAAATTTGTTCGTGAAGAACAATACCCGACTTGGTTAGCCAACGTGGTACCAGTCAGAAAGAAGAATGGTCAGATTAGAATTTGTGTAGATTTCAGAGATTTAAACAAGGCATGTCCAAAAGATGATTTCCCCTACCGATCCCAGAATTAATGATCGACATCGCTTCAACACATGAAATATTCTCATTCATGGATGGATCTTCAGGATACAACCAGATAAAAATGGCTCTAGAAGATGAAAAACTTACAGCATTCAGAACGCCGATCGGAGTATATTGCTACACAGTGATGCCATTCGGATCGAAGAACGCAGGAGCAACCTACCAGAGAGCGATGACAAGAATTTTTGATGATCTCATCCACAATCAAGTCGAATGCTACGTGGATGATGTGGTCATCAAAAGCAAAGTAAAGGAAAACCACCTGTATGATTTGAGAATTGTTTTCGAACGATTAAGACAATTTAACCTTAAGATGAATCCCTTAAAATGCGCCTTCGGCGTCACCTCCGAGAAATTCTTAGGATTCGTTGTCCGACATCGTGGAATTGAAATCGACCCGGAAAAGATTAAAGCTATCTTAGAAATGCCGCCTCCCAAAACCTTAAAACAACTATGATCTTTTCAAGGGAAGCTGGCATATCTTCGACGCTTTATCTCGAACTTGTCGGGTAGGTGTCGACCTTTCTCGGCACTAGTTAAAAAGGACGCCAAATTTATTTGGGAAGAGAAATGCCGAGAGGGCCTTCGAGTACATTAAGCGATATTTAATGACACCTCCCGTCTTAGCAGCCCCAGTCTCAGGTAGACCGCTAATACTTTATACCGCGGCTTTAGACGACTCTCTCGGAGCCCTGTTAGCCCAGGTCAATGATGAGGGTAAAGAAAATGCTCTTTACTACCTAAGCCGTCGTTTACTGCCGACGAAAATAAGGTATCCCGCAATTGAAAAGCATTGTTTGGCCCTGATCTTCGCCGCTCAAAAGCTCAGGCATTACATGCTTTCTCATAAGGTCAACCTGATTTCGAAATTTAATCCATTGCAATACTTGATGACCCGCCCAACGCTTTCCGGCGGACTTGCCGGATGGTCGATGATATTATCGCAATTCGATATAACTTTCGTGCCTCTTTGTGCCGTAAAGGGACAAGTCTTAGCGGACTTCCTCGCGACGACACCCTTTGCCGGCGGAATCGCCTCTCAATGACGATTTGCCGGATGAACAAATAATGAGCTTAGAAGACCCGATGATCGACGTTGGGAATTATATTTCGACGGAGCATCTTCGACACACAAAGACGAAGAATCGCAAGTGATAGTGCCCGGTAAGGCGGGGATCGGACTAATCTTTATAACACCGGAGCGGGGGATGTTAAGATACTCCTACCACTCGACAAAGCCGTGCACAAATAACGAAGCGGAATACAAAGCCCTCATAACGAGACTGGAATTAACTATTCGAATGGGTATAACGAGACATCAACATCTACGGGGATTCGCGGCTAATCATACAACGGATCGACGGACAAGTACAGAATTTTAAAACCAAGACTCGAGCAATACTTCCGAGTATGCCATACAGTTGTTGGAACAGATTCCGAATGTGACAATCTACAAGATTCCCGAAAAGAAAACGCTTTAGCGGATGCGCTAGCCCGTCTCGCAAAGAATTTGCTCGTTTGCAAGATGAATCGGTGGAAGTGTCGGTTCACGGACGTCGAGTCCTATCGCGGCTCGACATAAACACAATACACAAATCGAAAAGGAAAAAGGATCAATTGCAGCGATGACGATGAAAACATAGAAGATTGGCGACGATCATTAATAGATTACACCGCAAACGAGAAAACTACCAGATGATAGGTCGTTAGCTCATCGGATCAAGAAAAGAACTCGTCCTACGCATTAGTAAACGAGCACATTATACGAAGGTCTTTTGATCAAATGTGGCTAAGGTGCCTAAGTGGGTCCGAGGCTCGTGAAATTGTTAAAGAGGTGCATTCGGGAATCCGTGGCGCTCACCGATCGGGTCCGAAGATGAAAATGAAAATTAAAAGACTAGGGTATTACTGGCCCTCGATGATGACCGACTGCATGAAAATCGCCAAGAACTGTCACCAGTGCCAAGTGCACGGAGTGGTTCTACACCAACCTCCAAACGTGCTACATCCGACAATTGCATCGTGGCCATTTGAATGTTGGGGCACGGATATAGTAGGTCCAATAGAACCACCATCTTCGAAAGGACATCGCTTCATTCTTGCGGCTACAGATTACTTTTCAAAGTGGGCGAGGCGAGTTCCAGCTTAGAGAAGTGAAAGCACATCACGTGCTACAATTTTTCAAGAACCAAGTTGTCTACTCGTTTCGGAGTGCCACGCGAGATCATCTCGGATAATGGGTCGGCATTCGAAGTACGCAAATCAACAATTTTGTCGGGAGACACGGAATCGACCGGCGATATTCAACAATTTACTACCCAAGAGCAAACGGCCTCGTCGAGGCTTTTAATAAAACTCTCGTTCAAATTTTAAAGAAGACTTTAGACGACAATAAGAGAAATTGGCACGAGAAGTTATTAGAAGCCTTATAGGCCTACCGGACAACCTTCGAACTCCTACTCAAGCTACACCTTACGCTCTAGTGTATGGGTCCGAGGCAGTGTTACCCTTAGAAGTCCAGCTTCCTTCACTCAGAATTGCTGTTGCAAACAAAATCACGACAGAAGAGAATGCTAAATTACGACTAGAGGAATTGGAAAGCCTGGAAGGGAAAAGACTTGCAGCGCGACGAGAATTTAGAACTATACCAAGCTAAGATGGTTCAAGCCCATGACAGATCGGTCCGCCCAAGAACCTTCAAAGTTGGTGACTTAGTTCTCGTTCTCAAAAGACCTATTCTTGCACACCGCAAGATAGGAGGAAATTTTGAACCCACTTGGGAGGGACCGTTTGTAGTTGAGGCAGTCTACTCAGGAGGCTCCTACCAGGTAGTGAATTGCCAAGGAGAACGACATATGCTTCCGATCAATGGACGATACTTGAAAAAGTATTACGCTACCTGATGTTTCGAAGGAATGAATTCTCCATCCCTAGAAGCACGGGTGAAGTAATTACTTATGACTGGGTTGTCGGCATTATTTTTTTTAGGTTATGTGTTTTATTTTGAAAAGGGGGTCGCCTACAGAAATTGTCGGCGTATTTTTAATTTAATTTAAATAAATAATTTGAAAAGTAATATTTGATTTTGAAAATAATTTTAAGTTTAAAAGTTTTAAGATATGAAATCAAACCGATCTCACATCCCAAATAGTTTATATAAACGAGCACCGCACCACAAACCGTGTATCTATCCCGAAGAATGGACACACTGCTTGATGATGGGGCTCGATTAAATAAACTAGGAGATTTGTGACATCCGTTTGGTCTGCGAACCAATTTTTTAAGCCGACAAATTCCCCTGCTTAATATAAATGAATTAAGCAGGGTTTATATTACCTGGGTTCTTAAAGTTCCCTATAAGGGCAAGCCCCTATAGTTAATTACATCTCAAGTGACGGGAATCACCTAAGAAAACTCTCGATAATAATCAATAATTCCGCTCTCGTGAATTTCAAAGTTTAAGTTTTCAAAGGATTGAATTTTTTGAATCTCAATAGGGAATGGATCAAGTTTGGAACATTTTATTTTGGGAATTCAAAGGAAGAAAAGTAGGAGAAATTACGGATTCGAAGTGAACTTCGATCCCGGATTTCTTTTCAAAAGTCTTTACAGGCTTTTTTTTATCTGTTTTGTCGGTGAAACTTAACTGCTTCGCCTCTTCTTGCAAGCTTCCGGCCTTGCTTAACAACTTCTCAAAAGTCTTAATAGTGAATCCCTTGAGGAGAAGTGCTATCGGGCCGTGAATGCTTTTTAGTAAAATGCCGACTGCGTGTTGTTCTTGTAATCGTGGCTCACACTTCATACTTAGGTTCCTCCATCGAAGTATGTAATCCACCAAAGTTTCATTCGGCTTTTGTTTCTCTACCACTAAATCACCTATAGTGATGTGGTGCTGAGCTCCGGCGAATCGCTTGATGAAGAGGTTCTCTAGTTCTGAGAACGTCTTCACCGAACCATTTGGTAATTCCGCATACCAGTCGAAGGCGATTCCTGACAGACTGCTGACGAACTGTCGGAAGAGTAATGCATCGCTCCCGCCGGCATTGCAACAACTGGCACGAAAGTGTGCCACATGCTGTCGGGGGTTCCGGTTCCGTCGAAGGTCTTGAACGAGAGGTGGTACGAAGCCTTTCGGGTATTGGACAGCGTCGAATTCTTCGGGGTAAGGTCTACCCGTCCGGATGGATGTCCCGCTCTTTGATTGTGCTAAGGCTTCTCGCACCTGCTGTTCTACCAAGCTCTTGATATCCTTTTCAGGAATCATACTCTGTGTTGCATCCTTCTTTAATTGATCATCCCCGTTGACGGATGTAATCTCCTTTCCTCCGTCTACAATGTGAATAACTTCCGGGGGTGTTTCTCTTTGGGGTTGTACTTGACTCTGGAGAGTGGCCAGAGCTACGGCCATCTCTTCCATCCTCTTCGCCATTTGAGCGATCGTATCATCTTTCTCTTGAAGTTGCCTCCTCATCAGTTCTGGCTCCTCTCTTTCTGCGGCTGCAGGAGCACCTTGCGAAGCTGATGAAGCTCGTGTCTCAACCATGTTGATTTCTGCGTATTCGTCGTCCATGAATTCTGATGAATCAATCTCGTCTCCGAACTTTTCTTCTCTTTCTTTTGCCAATCGTCGGATATCGGTTCTCAACTTTTCCATGACATCTTCTAGCGGGGCTTTCTGTGTGTCTTCGTGGTTGTCGTGCGATAGCTGCCGGGTCCCTTTCTCACAAGTTCCCTTCATCGCGGTAGCACTTTCTTCGCATTCAAGTCTCTCGGCGAGACTTTCTTTCTCGGGCTGTCTGTTTCAATCTCAGCCGCCCAGTAGTGGGATGCCATACCATCCTTCCGGTAGCGAAGGTCCAGGACCGGATGGTCCGTCGGCCAAATGTTGGAAGGTGGTATCCTCCCTAATCCGTAATCCTGAGACGACAACGGGCGGACTAGCCTTCATTCTTTTACTTGGCTTTTCCGTCATGATGGCGGGTTCTACTCGGGGCCCAAGACGGGATTTGACCGGCACCCGCCCTATTCTTCGTAGAATTTCGATACGGGCGGTTTTCCTTCTTTGCTAACTTTTCTACCAAAGTTTGCAGTCGAGCAACCGGCGTAGTTCTAGTTCTTTTCTTGCGGCTATCGTTGTAATATGCGGGTCGTGGTAATGTGGCGAGCAATCTTGCGAATATTTTCTTCATCTTCTGCGGCGGAGGGGATGAAACCTGCTTCCTCCCAACGGTGGTATGTATTCGGGCAGCGGTGTATATTCGGCGGTTCGGAATTTCCTCTAGGAAAGCAACTTCGACGGCTACGGCTTCTTTAGCGATCCTTCTATTTCGTTTCTTCTTTGGGTCTTTGTTAGTGACGGAATCTTCGAACCTGGACCCGATTTCGAAAACGAAGGTCTTACGAGAAGATCCGTACCCTCCACGGTAACAGGTCCATCATAACTCCGGATTTCTTTCCCCTTTGATTTGGCAAAAGTCGGGGTAGGTGCGAAACAACTAGACCAGTGGGGTAGAAAGAACAGTCCTCTCGCGGACGACGAGTATTCCTCTTAGTCGGGATCCTTTGCAGAGGAGGGAATTCTTGGGTCGACCTAAGGTTGAACTCGAGCGAGCGGCTCCTCGACTTCGGATACCTTGTTCATCGATGCGAAGAGGGAGACGTCGGTGATCTTGACGTTCGTGTTTTCAAATCCTTGTCCAAATCGGATGATTCCATTGTCGGGCGGCTCATCCTTATAGACAGTCGAAGTCTAGTCCATTGGTAAAAGAGAAAATCGGTTTCGGGGCTTCCATTTCGCGGGGTAGATTCGGTTGTCGGTCTCGAGTTATGCTTCTTTTCTTTAGGACGAAAAGAAAGGAATTGAAAAGAGTCCGAACTCATTCTTGTTCATGTATTTATAAAAAGGAATCACTTATTAAAAGAATCACTTATTAAAGGATTTGTTTATTTAGAACGGAGTGTTCAAAGGTGTAGAGAAGGTAACGAATCGAATCGGAGTTGGAAAGGAAAGAGAGTCTTAAGCAAGACTTCTCGACTCGAAGGATCACTCCTAAACTAACACTCTATTGGGGTCCACCCCACCTCGAAATGAGGTAAAAGGATCTCGGAACCTCTCTGTTTAGGGGTGTCTAAACAGTGGCTCCTAAATCCGAGAGAATGTTAGTTATACTTGTTCAAGGTAGAAATGAACATAGTATCCCAACGGAAAGAAGGGTAGTTTGATCCATTAGGGACATGGATACACTACCGATTTTTGAAAGCAGAACTTATTTGATTAAAATGGAGAGAGGAACTACTCCCCAGCGGAGTCGCCAGAAATATGTCGGCATTATTTTTTTTAGGTTATGTGTTTTATTTTGAAAAGGGGGTCGCCTACAGAAGTTGTCGGCGTATTTTTAATTTAATTTAAATAAATAATTTGAAAAGTAATATTTGATTTTGAAAATAATTTTAAGTTTAAAAGTTTTAAGATATGAAATCAAACCGATCTCACATCCCAAATAGTTTATATAAACGAGCACCGCACCACAAACCGTGTATCTATATCCGAAGAATGGACACCTTGCTTGATGATGGGGCTCGATTAAATAAACTAGGAGATTTGTGACATCCGTTTGGTACTGCGAACCAATTTTTTAAGCCGATAAATTCCCCTGCTTAATATAAATGAATTAAGCGGGGTTTATATTACTACAGGTTCTTAAAGTTCCCTATAAGGGCAAGCCCCTATAGTTAATTACATCTCAAGTGACGGGAATCACCTAAGAAAACTCTCGATAATAATCAATAATTCTGCTCTCAGGAATTTCAAAGTTTAAGTTTTCAAAGGATTGAATTTTTTGAATCTCAATAGGGAATGGATCAAGTTTGGAACATTTTATTTTGGGAATTCAAAGGAAGAAAAGTAGGAGAAATTACGGATTCGAAGTGAACTTCGATAATCTCCCGACTATCCTATTGTTTGGCTTGGATTTAGGAAAGTCCTAATGTTTATTTAATGTTTTAATCTTGCCAATTTTAATTAATTAGGGCTTATATTTATATGATAGAATCATACAAATAACTCGGAAGATATGAGGGTTTATGTCGTATCGGACGACTACCTCGGAATCCTAAGACCGGTTAGGGCTTAATTTGCAATGCAAATGCCTAACGAAGAGTTGAGGATTTATGTTGCACTAGGCAAAACTACCTCGAAGTCCTATGGCTTTGTTGTTTAATTGTAGGAAAGTTTTGTTGATGTAGATTCAAGTTTTGCTGACGACGATGGCCGTGCTGCCCACCATGCTCCGAGCTCCTTGTTGTTGCAGAGGTTTAGTTTTAGAAATCATAAATCAGGGGCTGAGAAAAGTGTTTTGGTTTAGAGAAGTCTTAATTTCCAAGTGTTCTTTATGTTTTAATTAAAACGGATCTTAAAGTTGATTAAACGAACCGATTAAGATCCCACGGTTCCGTCATCCCGCACCAGTTATTTTCATCGAATTCACTTAGTCCGGATGAATTTGCTAAACTCGACTAAATGAGTTCCGCACTTTCATTTAGACCGTGGAAATCCCGTTAGCAACACGTGGGTTACATCATCCGAGGTATTCCCGATCATTCAATGAGACGTTTTAATTTAGTTGTAATTGTAGTTTTGTCGTTCGTTTGTGATTAAATTTTGAGTTGTCTTATATTTTGAAATGTTGTGGAGGTGAATTTTATCTTGTAGTGTCTTTTAATTTAGTTATGGGTTTCAGCTTTGGTTTCGTCCTAAAGGTGTAGGTTTTCATGCAACTGTTGTTTAACATGCAAAAAAATAAGTGCGATGCGATTAAATAAATTACACGTAAAGTAAATCGCAATAAAATAAAAGCGTACCTGGAGGGTCTTCCCGTCATCCCAAGCTGCACTTAAAACACAGTTAGAACATTTAAGCAAGTTCCCAGGTAAAGCTAAGGTAAGGGTTATGGTTTTCTACCAAATTCCTAATCCTATAGCTAGTCATTTCCTATGACGTCTAGGTTCTTTGTGTTTTTGGTTTGAAGACGATTTTCTTCATCAAAGAACAATTAAGTTCAATTGTTCTTATAAATATCCTATCATATTGAGGAAGTGCTTAGGAAGAATCTTAAACATCTTTTCAATATTTCTAGGATTGTTTTAAGTCCAAATGAATTTAATTATGTAAATGAATCGATCATCCGAGGTTTTCAAGTTTTGTTAACTTGCTCAGTGAACTAGGATGTTTGAATATCCTTATAAGTGAAGTGTCATTTCATTTGGTACTCCATTTAGGAATTATAATAGTAAAAGCTCCTAAGGGCAAAATGACATTTAATGATTTGTGATTCAAATTTAAGTTCAAATTAATGATTTAAGTTTGGAATAGTGTTCAAGTTATCTTAGATTTATTTTTGAATTCTTTATGTCTTAGGTGATGTTATTTAATTCAACTTAATTCAATTTAATTTAATTTAATTCAATTTAATTTAATTTAGTTTGATTTAATTTAATTTAATTTAATTTAACTTAATTTAATTTAATTTAATTTAATTTAATTTAATTAATTTAATTTAATTTATTTATTTAATTTTATTTAATTTAATCTAATTTAATTTTATATAATATAATATAATTTAATTTAATTTAATTTAATTCAATTTAATTTAATTTGGTTTGATGTTATGTTAAATTAATTTGAGTTAATTTGATTTTTAATTTAATTTGATTTATTTTTTTAATTTAATTTAATTTAATTTAATTTTTAATTTAATTTAAATTTTTTTTTTAATTTAATTTAATTTTTAATTTAATTTAATTTAATTTTATTCATTTTAATTTTAATTAAAGAGTTCAATTATTTAATTTTAGTTTAATGATTAAGTCTTTTAATATTTTAAATTTGAATCATCATTTTAATTAAGAATTAAACATTAATGAGATGATTAATTTAGGGAATTTTAAATTAAAGAATAAATCTCTTCCTAATAATATCCCTATTTTAATAATTCCAATTTTATTATTCTTCCGAATTTAATCAATTATTTAATTAAGGTTTAACCATTTTAAATTGCTCAATGGGTTTCTACCCTTTAATTATTTAAATTTCAATCATCCAAATCAGATTAGGATCAAATATTTTACTTGTTAATTTTTTATTAAACCTAAAGTTTTAATTAAGGGTTAAAATTTAATTACCATTTTGCCCTTCAAGCCTAATAATTTTATAACTCACTAAATTGAGCTCAAATGAACTTGAAATTTTTATGTGACTTCACTCATATGTCAATAAAGACATGAGAGGAGAAAATGTGATTTTTCTGTATTTAATTTATTTATATAATTATTTTTAGTAGAAAATAGAGATTTTCAAGGAAAATTTGATAACATGACCAAAGGAAAGTTTCTGTCCTTAAGAAAATTAGAGGACATTCCTAATGACCAGAGGACCACTTGGACTAATTTTGGTGATTTTTTGAATTATATTATTTTTATTATAATTATTTTAAGTTTTAGAGTGTTAATTAATTTAAAAATAAAATAAATGTTGAAAAATGAATATTATATTTTTCAAAAATCTCTCTGATATCAAAGAAATCAGAGAATCAAATTTTACAATTTTCTGATTTTTCTTTGATTTATTATAATTATTTTAGTGAAAATGCTAGAAAATACATTTTTTTAATTTTAAAATTACCCTAGAGCTTTAAAAATTAATATCTCACTAAATAAGCCTGAGAAAAATATGGGGTTTTTTTCCTAAGTGATTAAAATTCAAAATGTGACATTTTGGTGAATTTTATTATTTTTGTGATTTTTATTATTTTTTAATTATTAAAAATATTAAAATAATATTAAAAATCAACTTTTTTAGAAAATTGAAATTTTAATTTTCTTAAATTCCCCTGATATCAGAGAGGCTCCAAAACCAATTTGGTGAATTTTTGAAAGATATTTTGAAAGTTATGAATTTTCAAAGTTTAAATTGGCTAAATGGCTTAATCAACCCATTTGATAGGGCTAACCAAACCCAATTGACTTCAAACTTTTATGGTGGGTTCCTCTGATCCTAAAGGTCAGTGGAGAATTGATTTCAAGTCAATTTGATGTATGGTTAGCTCTAATTAATTAGAGACCTATTTTGGGTGTTTAAGCCAATTAGGGTTGTCTAAAATAAACTAACTCAAAACCTATTTTTCCTAGGGTTCTCCGGTCATAAGGAACATCACCAAATTTTCCTAGAATTTATTACACAACATGCTATTTATTGGAATTAAAATACTCAAAACGAGTGACATGAATTTGAAAAATCAATAACTCTTCATAGGGATGGCCTCGACTTTGGAAAATTCGGGGAATGTTCCCAAATTCGGAGGCTTCAAAAGCCCTATGGTCTCATGCCATGGTGAATTGTATGAATGCATGGAGAATTAAATGTATGCAGAGAGTAAATAAATTACTAAAAATAAAATACTTGATGAAATTAAATGATTTCTTTTCCACATTATTCTCCTCCGTTCATCGAGCGAGAGGGTATTTTTCTTTTATTTTTCCGATTTTCCTACACAAAGTTATGAATTTTCCAAGTTTAGGGAATTAAATAAATAGAAAATACCCTATTTTTCTATTTATCCGAGTCGGCGCCGCGTCGACCTTAGCATCTCCGAAGTGCCGCGTGGCGCGCTCCCATTCGACGCCGCCATCCGAGTCGGCGGCCGGGCCCCGCGGTTCTCGTACTCGTCTCTCGGTCCGACGCCATCCGAGCCGTCCGTCCGCGCGTGTATTAAATGGATGGCATCCGTTCATCGTCCCCGAGCGTCCTCACCCGAGAGCCGTCCACACTAAATCCCTAAGATCTCGCTCGATACTCGACGGATTTTTATGTTCTTATGCTCCATGGATTCGTCTTGAAGAGACGAACACATCTATACGGTTATCATGCATTGAAATTAAGGCATTTGAAATGGAGAATCTCCGGAAGCTCGGGATGAAGAATTAGTTCATACCTTTGCTCGGAGAAGTGTGGCTTCGATGCGAGAGTTGTTGCACCTTCGATTGGATCCCGAGAAGCTCCGGATGAAGTCTCCCGGTGCACGGTGAATTGTCTAGATGTGATTTCGACCAAGCCCGATCACAAAGCTTGGAGGCTGGAGCAAGCTGGGTGGCTCGGAGATGGGGCTTTTGCTTGGTGGACACCTTCCCTTGGTCCAGTGAAGGTGTAGAACCAATCGATTTGGGGATTGGCTCACCTGTGGAGAAGTGTCCTGGTTTTGGGTGGAATTTCAACTACGAAATCGAGCTCGCGGAGAAGAAATGGCAGGGGGATCTCACTGGGGATCAAGTGCTCTGTGTATGGGGAGGAGTCTGGAACAATTTTGGCAGAGTTTCCTTAAGGTTTTTTTTTAGCTCTACTCATGGCCGAGAGGGGTGGAGTTTAAATAGGAGAGGGTGGAGGGCCTCCCAGGGGGAGTTAGGGCTTGGGATCAGCTGCTCTGGTGAGGAGAAGAACGGCCATGGTGGCCACTAGGCATGGGGCAGCTCAGCAAGGGAGAATTTCAATGTTGGCTCACATGTGAGCTCTCGGCCATGGTGTTTTCCGGCGGCTCGGTGACCGGCCGGCCGGGCATTGGTCACCATCTTGGTCGGGGAGGTCGAGGCGGAGCTTAGTGCGATCGATTAGCATTGGCCATGTGTAAAGGGTTTGATTTAGATGGAATGGGGGCATGGCTAAATTTGGACCTAAATGGGTCAACCCCCCATTTGGGCTAGGTGCACCACCCGAGGCCTGGTTTTGGTGAGGGAAAAGTGATTTGGCTCGGCATAATCGGTAGGGTCAAGTCACCATCGAAGCACGATTATGGCATAAGCATGGTTAAGGGGAATCATGGGAGTGGTTAATCACCTTTAGAAATTAAGGAAAGAGTCTCCTCCTTTTGCCCAAAATGGCATGGTGACATGTAAAGAGGCTCTCATGGCTTGCATATGGCTTGTGCATGGCTCCATGGCTCCATTTGGCTTGGGAAAAGGTTGAGTCAATTTCATAAAAATGGGTTTTAAGAATTTTGGATATTTTGGTGAAAATTTGCATGAGGCTTGATTTGGAATGGTTTAATTGATGATTTTGAAACTTAGGGTGATTTTGATTAAATGGATGATGAAAGGAAGTGTCATGTGGGCTTTGGATGAATTTGGGCTTTTGAATTTGAAGGAGTGGGCTTTTAGGAAAGTTCGAGGGAAATGGGCTTTTGAATTTTAAAATGAATTTTAGGATGGAATTTTAGTAAAGGCTTGGGCCAAATAATTGTTGAGTTTGGTTTAGGGATGTTTCATGAGTGGTTTGAAATAAATTTGAGGTGATTTGGGCTTGAATTGGTTTGAATTTGGGTTTAATTGGTAAGTGGGCCTATGTAGGTCAAATTGGGCTAACTTGGGCCAATGTTGGGCTAGAGTTGAAATTGATGTAAAATTAATGTTGAGAAATATTTATGGGAGTGTTTCAAAGAGGTTTTGACTTTGGTTGGGTTTTGATTTTGGGGTTTGGGCTCATTTGGGTTAGGTTTGGGTTTAGGTCAAAAATGGGCCTTTTAATTTTGGGTTGAATTTGAGTGGGGTTTGGGTCTAACTTTTGGGCAAATCATGTTAGTGTTTTGTTTATGGGGATGTCAAGGAAGGTTTAGAAAAGATTTGGGGTTAATTGGAGTTGAATTGGGTGAGTTTGGGTTAAGTTTGGGTCATGGGTCCAAATTGGGCTTTAAGGCCAAAAGTGAAATTGGATCCCAATGCCAATCAAATTGGGCTTGGATTTGGTCTAGATTGGTGTTGGGGATGTTGAATTGAAATTTAGAATTGAATTGGACCAAAATTGGGGTCAATTGGGTAGGTTAGGTTTGACATTGGGTTTACTTTGGGTTAAAATGGGTCGAATTGGGGGTTTTGATAAAAGTGGGGTAAATTGACAAAATTGGCCCATGGTGTAGTTGAACAAAATGAAATTGGGAATATTTGGGATTTTCTGGAATTTTCTGGGAATTTTCTAAATTTTTGGATTTTTGGGTCAAGAGGGGTATTTTGGGTATTTGGAGGGTATTAGGAGGTTGTCTTGGAATTTTTGGTATTTTTGGGTATGGATGATCAATTTAAGTGATGTGGAAATGTTTGGGATTGATTTTGGAGAATTTTGGGTAATTTGGAAATTTTTGAGAAATTTGGGTAGTTTTGAGGGTTTTGGGTAGATTAGCGGGTGTAGGGTCCAGGGGTCAAAAATCGAAAATTTGAAAAATTGAAGATTGGGTGGATGTAAGTGGAATAAAACCATTTTGGTTGAGCCATGAAGCCATATCAAGCCCACATGAGCCATGAAGGGACTCATTTGAGGCATTCACTATGTTGTTCCTAACCCTCTAGCAAGGGCTTGGGGGTTAAGGACCATCCATGTGAATCACCTACATGAGTCGGGAGGTCAAGTTGGGTATGGGTGTAGTTTTAGGAGGTGTGTGGAAGTGTAGTGTGTAGGTGTAGTATAAGTCGGCCCCTCACCGGACCGAGCCGCCTGTGGCGATCCTAAGGCCGAAAAGTCCTATAGGAACTCATCCTTTAAACTTCCACATTTGATTTCAACCTCTAGGTGATTAGGGGTCTACGATCGAGTTTGTGGGGTTTGCGGGGAGTTTAGAAGTGGTTTGAATTTCTAAAAGGTGGGTCTCAATTCTAATCCTCTAAGATAGTCAAAGGAAAAGCCTAAGGCTAGATCCTAAGTACTAAAGAGAGGAAGAGAAGACCTCATCAAAAATGAGGTCAACAAATGGACCCCTAATAGGTGTGGTGAGCTGACGGAGCACACCGCGCATATTGGTGTTGACCGAAGCGATCAACAAAAGCAACACGGATGTCCGAGTAACAAACTTGGGACGAAGTAGAAGAGCTTCTCACCTGGGGAGTGTCGAGTATATCTCCGGAGCCGGAGATTCTTGAACTCTCGGCTGGGAAAGGAAAAGGAGGTGAAATCCAAATCACATGATCCGGGAGAATTTCGATTTAGATTTTATTTTGTTTCATGTTCAAGTCATGATGTGTGAGTTTAGATTTCAATTTGGAGTTTCAATTTAGATTGAAGTTTGTCGAGATTAATTTGAAGGGATTTGATTTGAAATGAAAATTGGAATTTTGAAGTTTTAGATGTAACATCTTCAACCCCAAAAGAAGATCGAATCGATTGGATTGGGTCATTACAATGAGGAAAGATCTCAGAGTAATGCGGTATTGGATGTAAAATCCTTAACCTCAAGAGTTTGATTTTGATGTATTTCATTGCGATAGGGAAAGAATCCTAAAGCAGTGCAGTCTTGGATGTAAAATCCTCGACCTCGGGAATTTGATTTGATGTATTTCAGTGCAATAGGAAAAGAATCCTAAAGCAGTGCAGTCTTGGATGTAAAATCCTCGACCCAAGAGTTTGAATTTGATGTATTTCGGTGCGATAGGAAAAGGATCCTAAAGCGATGCGGTCTTGGATGTAAAATCCTCGACCCAAGAGTTTGAATTTGATGTATTTCGGTGCAATAGGAAAAGGATCCTAAAGCGGTACGGTCTTGGATGTAAAATCCTCGACCCAAGAGTTTGAATTTGATGTATTTCGGTGCGATAGGAAAAGGATCCTAAAGCGGTGCGAGTCTTGGATGTAAAATCCTCGACCCAAGAGTTTGAATTGATGTATTTCGAGTGCGATAGGGAAAAGGATCCTAAAGCGGTGCGATCTTGGATGTAAAATCCTCGACCCAAGAGTTTGAATTGATGTATTTCGAGTGCGATAGGGAAAGAATCCTAAAACGGTGCGATCTTGGATGTAAAATCCTCGACCCAAGAGTTTGAATTTGATGTATTTCAGGTCGATAGGAAAAGGATCCTAAAGCGATGCGGTCTTGGATGTAAAATCCTCGACCCAAGAGTTTGAATTGATGTATTTCGGTGCGATAGGGAAAAAATCCTAAAGCGATGCGAGTCTTGGATGTAAAATCCTCGACCCAAGAGTTTGAATTTGATGTATTTCGGTGCGATAGGAAAAGGATCCTAAAGCGGTGCGGTCTTGGATGTAAAATCCTCGACCCAAGAGTTTGAATTGATGTATTTCGAGTGCAATAGGGAAAAAATCCTAAAGCGATGCGGTCTTGGATGTAAAATCCTCGAGCCGAGAGTTTGAATTTGATGTATTTCGGTGCGATAGGAAAAGGATCCTAAAGCGGTGCGGTCTTGGATGTAAAATCCTCGACCCAAGAGTTTGAATTTGATGTATTTCGAGTGCGATAGGAAAAGAATCCTAAAGCAGTGCGAGTCTTGGATGTAAAATCCTCGACCCAAGAGTTTGAATTTGATGTATTTCGGTGCAATAGGAAAAGGATCCTAAAGCGAGTGCAGTCTTGGATGTAAAATCCTCGACCCAAGAGTTTGAATTTGATGTATTTCGGTGCAATAGGAAAAGGATCCTAAAGCGAGTGCAGTCTTGGATGTAAAATCCTCGACCCAAAAGTTTGAATTTGATGTATTTCAGTGCAATAGGAAAAGGATCCTAAAGCAGTGCAGTCTTGGATGTAAAATCCTCGACCCAAAAGTTTGAATTTGACTGAGGTTTGATGTGAGATCTAGAAAGATCGAGTTTGAGATTTGAAATTTGGAAAGGTTGAGCTTGAATTTGAAATTTGACTGAGATTTGGAATCTGGAAAGATTGAATTTGAGATTTGAAATTTGACTGGGATTTGATTTAAGATCTGGAAGATCGAATTTGAGATTTGAAATTTGACTGGGATTTGAAATTTGGAAAGGTTGAACTTGAATTTGATTGAGATTTGATTTAAGATCTGGAAGATCGAATTTGAGATTTGATAGAGATTTGGAATCTGGAAAGATTGAATTTGAAATTTGGAAGGATGAGTTTGAACTCGGTTGAAATTTGATTTAAGATTTGATTTGAAATTTGGAAGATCACATTTGAAATTTGATTGAGAATTTGATTTAACATTTATGTTGATTTTGTTTATCTTTTAATGATTCAAATTTTATTTTATCGTTTATTTAATGTTCATGTGAATTCGGTGTTTGTCATTTTCTTTTTAGATTTTTTTTTTTTTTTCTTTAAGGAAAGTTTTCTTTTATCTTTTTTTTTTCCTTTTCTGTTCTTTGTTCGAAGTTCATTTAACTTTAACGGCGTTTCCCAATCAATTTGCACAAAAGAGGTGAAGGCCAAAAATGTGACATGGTCACTTTCATTCCAATCATGTAGAAGATACATCATACATCTTGATCTGGAATATATTTCATACAATCCATGTAAACTCAAAACGGATCGTGTATGATCTTTGTTGATCCATCCAAAGAAGCATCCGTCAAAAATCCATGTCCGAATAGTGGGGTACATGGTCGATAACATCACCTTCCAAGCCATCCTTGGCAAGGATGCCGTATGGATGTACATTGGAGGTGTGATATTTTCCATGTAACTCACGGCTCGTAAGGCCGGAGGCTCTCTAGCTCCGGTCCGGCCGGAAATGGTAAGGTGTCTTCCTGTCGTCCATCCTTCTGAACGTAACTGAGATCCGCTTCACTGGTACTCCTCGTATGCAATGCTTAGCGATATCTGCTCCGTTGCCTTTCGATATCATGACGAAACCTACCGGTAGTGGTATCTTTACCGGCCCTCGGAACTCACCCGGGCCTGCTATCCGGAGGTCGGATCCGAACATGATGTTACACTCGCTCGGGAAAGAGATCGTGCGAGAAAGGCTCGACAAAGTCATGGTGATCTATGTGCGGGGGTATACGGTCACCTCGCTTCGTAGATGTTGATAATGCGACTATTGGGTATGCAATCTGCGGCGGTACCCTCCATGTTATCAATCTCTTTACCATTCTCTTGATGACTAATGGCATCGGATCCACTTGCCCATGGCGGAGTATTCCCGGCGGGTTTCCTTCCTGTCCTCGGCGAAGTTGTAACGAGCATCCACATTGTATTGTGATTCTTCCTTTCCACGGCATCCATCTCCGGGGCTGCGAGTATGTGTTTTCCCTTAGGCGGCTCGCTCGGCCCATTCTTTTCAAATCCCGGATGCAATCCACAATTTGCTGCTTGTTCATACTCCGAGAATACGTACGTATGTAGCTCGAGGCCCTCTAGTATATTGATTCTTCCGCCTTTAATTCTCTCGAAGTATTCAAAAGTTTTCTTTTCAACATTCGCATTCTCTCCGGCTCGTATTCGGAATGATCGCGGATGTCGAGGCTCAGTGACGTCTTGTGGAATATAAGGTTCGATCCCTTCACGTTCTCCCCGCATACCTCGGCTCCTCGGGGATGATGCTGTCGGGACATCCCCGGGATTGCTTCTGCAACAAGGTCATGCGTTACTGGTGGTTCTATCCGGTGGCGTGGTAGCCTTCTTCCTTCTGGTCTTTGTGAGATTTCTCTGGTTCTTTCTGTCATCCTAGGAGCTGGCCTCCTTTCTTCAGGTTCCTGGTGAACCGGTGTCCCCGAAGTGTATGCACTGACATTAGCAACTGTCTCGTCGCGCTGGTCTGCAGCTAGTTTTGTTAGCATCTTACGGATACGACGATTCTTATTTCTTCGTTGCGTTGCTGTGAGAGTAGCTCTTCGAACTTCTTGAATCTCTGTGGGCGCGGCGTCGACAAGCACATGCCTCGCTGTAGCGACTACGGACTTCATTTTCTTATCTTCTTCGATGTTTGTCTTTCTTCTCTTGTTCTTTGGGTTGGTGGCTTGGGCCACCCACTTTCATCACTTGTATGTCCGAGCGGTTCTTCTCGGTCAACCGGGACCCGGTCACTTTCCTCGTATCGGCAGGCTGCGCTGGTGCGAAATCCGAGTCAATCTCGATTATCGCTCCATCTTTCACCCTCTTTTCGTCGAGTGCAAGGCTTACGCCATTCTTAAAGTTCAAGACCAACCGCCGCTCGACATTTCCTCGCGAAAAGACAAGGAAAAGGATCGGGGGCTGTACTTAAGAACAAGAACATTAAGAAAATGTTTATTAAAGACATTTTTTATTATTATTCTTATATTTTTAAACTTAACGGGAATGAAGTGGGATAAGATCGGGTAAGAGATTTTGATTTGGAAGAGAAAACAAGGAAAATTTTATTATCAGGATTTTATTTATTTTAGCACATTTTATTATTTTTTGGGTTCGGACTCAATCATAAGTAATTACTTCGCCCGTGTTTCTTAGGGCTGAAGAATTCATTCCTTCGAAACATCAGGTAGCGTAGTACTTTTTTAAGTATCGTCCATTGATCGGAAGCATATGTCGTTCTCCTTGGCAATTCACTAGCTGGTAGGAGCCTCCTGAGTAGACCGCCTCGACCACGAAACGGTCCTTCCCGAGTGGGTTCAAATTTTCCTCCTATCTTGCGGTGTGCAAGAATAGGTCTTTGAGAACGAGAACTAAATCACCAACTTTGAAGGTTCTTGGGCGGACCCGGTCTGTCATGGGCTTGAACCATCTTAGCTTGGTACGGTTCTAAATTCATGTTGCGCTGCAAGTCTTTTCCCTTCCGGGCTCTCTAATTCTTCGAGTCGTAATTTGGCGTTCTCTTCGTTGTGATTTTATTTGCAACTGCAATTCGAGTGAAGGAAGCCGAACCTCTAAAGGTAACACTCGCCTCGGACCCATACACCGGAGCGTAAGGTGTAGCTTGCGTAGGAGTTCTGAAAGTTGTCCGGTAGGCCCATAAGGCTTCTAACAACTTCTCGTGCCAATTTCTCTTATCATCGTCCAAAGTCTTCTTTAAAATTTGAACGAGAGTTTTATTAAAAGCTTCAGCGAGGCCGTTCGCTCTTGGGTAATAAATTGTTGAGTATCGCCAGTCGATTCCGTGTCTCCTGACAAAATTGTTGATCTTTGTACTTCTGAATGCTGACCCATTATCCGAGATGATCCTGCGCGGCACCCCGAAACGGTAGACAACTTGGTTCTTAAAAAGCGTAGCACGTGGTGTGCTTTCACTTCTCGAAGTGGAAGCGCTCTCTGCCCACTTGGAAAAGTAATCTGTAGCCGCAAGAATGAAGTGATGCCCTTTTGAAGATGGTGGTTCTATTGGACCCACTATATATGTGCCCCAACATTCAAATGGCCACGACGCAATTGTCGGATGTAGCACATTTGGGGGTTGGTGTAGAACCACTCCGTGCACTTGGCACGGTGACGGCTCTTGGCGACTTTCATGCGGTCGGTCATCATCGAGGGCCAGTAGTACCCTAGTCTTTTAATTTTCATTTTCATCTTCGGACCCGACTGGTGAGCGCCACAGAGTCCTGAATGCATTTCTTTAACAATTTCACGGGCCTCGGACCCGCTTAGGCACCTTAACCACATTTGATCAAAAGACCTTCGTATAACGTGTTGTTTATTAATGCGTAGGACGAGTTCTTTTCTTGATCCGATGGGCTAGCGACCTATCGTCCGGTAGCTTTCCTGTTTGCGGAGTAGTCCATCAATGGTCGTCGCCAATCTTCCGTGTTTTCTCATCCATTGTTGCAATCGATTCTTTTTCTTTTTCTGATTTGTGTATCGTGTCTATGTCAAGCTGTGATAGGACCTGACGTCCGTGAACTGACACTTCCACTGATTCATCTTGCAAACAGGCAAATTCTTTTGCGAGACGGGCTAGCGCATCTGCTAAAGCGTTTTCTTTTCTGGGAATTTTGTAGATTGTCACATTTGGAATCCGTTCCAACAATTTGTATGGCATACTTGGAAGTATTGCTCGAGTCTTGGTTTTAAAATTCCGTATTGTCCGGCGATCCGTTGAATGATTAACCGTGAATCCCCGTAGATGTTGATGTCCGTTATACCTATTTGAATGGTTAATTCCGATCCTGTTATGAGGGCTTCGTATTCCGCTTCGTTGTTTGTACACGGCTGCGTCGAGTGGTAGGAGTATCTTAACATCCCCCGCTCCGGTGTTATAAAGATTAGCCCGATTCCTGCCTTACCGGGCACTATCACTTGCGATTCTTCGTCTTTATGTGCCGAAGATGCTCCGTCGAAATACAATTCCCAACGTCGATCATCAGGGTCTTCTAGATTCATTATTTGTTCATCCGGCAAGTCGTCATTGAGAGGAGATTCCGCCGCAAAGGGTGTGCTTGCGAGGAAGTCTGCTAGGACTTGTCCCTTTACGGCACGAAGAGGCACGAAAGTTATATCAAATTGCAATAATATCATCGACCATCCGGCAAGTCCGCCGGAAAGCGTTGGACGAGTCATCAAGTATTGCAATGGATTAAACTTCGAGATCGAGTTGACCTTATGAGAAAGCATGTAATGCCCGAGCTTTTGAGCGGCGAAGATCGGGCTAAACAATGCTTTTCAATTGCGGGATACCTTATTTCCGTCGGCGAGTAAACGACGACTTAAGTAATAAAGAGCATTTTCTTTACCCTCATCATTGACACAGGCTAACGAGGCTCCGAGAGAGTCGTCTAAAGCCGCGGTATAAAGTATTAGCGGTCTACCCGAAACCGGGGCCGCTAAGACGGGAGGTGTCATTAAGTATTGTTTAATGTCCTCGAAGGCCTTCCGGCATTTCTCTTCCCAAATAAATTTGGCGTCCTTTTTAACTAGTGCCGAGAAAGGCCGACACCTACTCGACGGGTTTGAGATAAAGCGTCAAAGATATGCCGACTTCCCTTGAAAAGATCGTAGTTGTTTTAAGGTTACGGGAGGCGGCATTTCTAAGATGGCTTTAATCTTTTCCGGGTCGATTTCAATTCCACGATGTCGGACAACGAATCCTAAGAATTTCCGGAGGTGACGCCGAAGGCGCATTTTAAGGGATTCATCTTAAGGTTAAATTGTCTTAATCGTTCGAAAACAATTCTCAAATCATACGAGTGGTTTTCCTTTACTTTGCTTTTGATGACCACGTCGTCCACGTAGCATTCGACTTGATTATGGATGAGATCATCAAAAATTCTTGTCATTGCTCTTTGATAGGTTGCTCCCGCGTTCTTCGAGTCCGAATGGCATCATCGTGTAGCAATATACTCCGATCGGCGTTACGAATGCCGTAAGTTTTTCATCTTCGGAGCCATTTTTATCCGGTTGTATCCCGAAGATCCATCCATGAACGAGAATATTTCATGTGTTGAAGCGATGTCGATCATTAATTCGGGATCGGTAGAGGAAATTCATCTTTCGGACATGCCTTGTTTAAATCTCCGAAATCCACACAAATTCCGATCCGACCATTCTTCTTCCGACCGGTACCACGTTGGCTAACCAAGTCGGGTATTGTTCTTCACGGACAAATTTAGCGTCTATTAGCTTTTTAACTTCGAGTTATGACTTGTTGTTCGATTTCTAGACGCATTCTTCGGGACCTTGTCCGATCGGAACGAAGCGGGATCCACCCCTAGCTTATGGACTCGCGACCTGCGGAGCTAAACTCGGCATCTCATCGTAGCTCCAAGCAAAACGAGTCTTTGAATTCCATTAATAACTTGATTATTTCTTTGGAGTCTTCTTTATTGAGTAAAGAGCTAACAAAGGTAGGTCTAGGCTCTTTGCTAGTACCTAAGTTAACTTCTATTAACTCATCTATTGTAGATTTGATTTCCTCTTCGAACTCTGGTGGAGCATCTCCAATTTGTAAATCTTCGAGCTCTTCTGTAGTTTCCATGCAGTTTTCATTAGACTCGCAGGTGATAACCAAGCAAAATTCGGTATCGTCAGCCGATCCTACCGTGCCGAATCCGAGACCATGTTTTGAGTTAGGTGGACGACCGGAGTTATTCCATAAATTTTCAAAACGTTGTGATTGACCTTTTGTCCACTTGTCGAGGTAAGAAACCACGTCTGAATTAAATTTTGAACACGGGGAGAGTACCACTCGGAAGGCAATTCCATTAATTCTGATGAAGTAGCATCTTCAAGTTGTACATTATTTTCAGTTTTGGAGGAAGGAGCACCACGGTAGAATCGGATGGGCTTTGCACCACCGCTACGTACCTCTTTGACCTCCATACCCTCGATCTTATTAGAATGGATCGGGGTCAGGGTCATAGTATGTACATAGTGATTAATCTTCTCGTACATCGATTTATATTCTTCGTTTCTTTCATCTTCAATAGGGATTTTGAATTGCGGCTTCTTTCGACTTATTGTCGCTGCTTCTTGTTTGATTTCCTTTTCTTCTTCAGAACTATCTTCCCAATCGACATTGATGGTCGGTTTCCTCCGTCCAATCGTCCTAACGTCTCTCGCCACGACCTCGTCCCCGGCCTCGTCCTCGGATGCGAGTTGTGGAGAAACCTTCACCATCTCGCCGTAAGGGAGTGGTGAGTGGCTGTTGGACTAGAACTTCGGGTTCTTCGTCGTCCCAAATTTCTTTTGCTTCATTTGTTATGGTATCTACGGAGAAGACTCGTTTTCTTCGGAGGTGCATAATAAGTCTGCATCTTCATGGATTCCGATTTCATGTACGGAGAATGGTTGTAAGTCACCTTTGATGCATTGTTCCCCTCCATCGTAGTATTTGATGCAATCGATGTAGAGATGATGGTACCATCCTGTTTTCATGTATCCATGGTCGGCCCGAGTAGAGCGTTGAATGACGTTTCGAATCAATTATGTGAAATTTTGCGGTTGTCTTTGCCAAGTCACCGGTCTTCATTAGCGGTGTTATTGAGCCGAGGGCTCTTTCTCCTTTACGGTTGAATCCTCTTAATAACATTTTGTCCGCCTCGAGCTCGCGAGCATCAATTTCCAAGTATGCTAGCGTTCGCAGATTCATTATATTGATTGATGCTCCTGGATCCACCAATACTCTGGAGAGTGTAAATTTTCCGATTATAACTGAAATGTACAACGGTCGATTGTGATCTGCTGTTCCAAGTAGTAGGTCATTGTCCGTGAAGGTAACACCTCGCTGTTCCTTTAACGAGCAAACCTCATCTAAGGACTCTCCGGCCATTTGAGCTAAGCAAATTTCTGGATCAAGTAAGGCCTTGATCAGAGCTTCTCTCATCTCCTTTGATAAGATGAGAGCGTCATAAATGCTTAGTTTGGCTGGTAGTTTCCTAAGATGGGCTAGCACGTTGTAATCCACTTTGTTTTCATATGCCTCGTTTTCTTCTCGAATGGGTGTTTCTTCTGCCGGGGTTGGTTCTTCTTGAACAACCACCTGCTTTCCTTTGTCCTTTGGACCCATTCTCGGAGGTAGAACTTTTCCACTTCTTAAGTTGACTTCTGTAATTTCCTCGCGAATCTATTGTTGAGCTTGCCGATGTCTCTTCTTGAATCGGAATGACGAGGCTCTTCCGGATTAGCTTCGAGTCGGAAGGCTCTAACTCTATCGTGATCGGAGCTCCTCGAAACTCGCGAGATAGATTCGTTGCTTGTTGAACTCTCGTAGCCTCCTTGATGGATGTCTTCTTCATTATTTTGCTTGTCGAGATCGTGTATGATTTGAGAATTGTCGTTGGTATCGAAATCGATATCCGGATTATCGTTAGTTACGTAATCGTTAGAAACGATCAAAACGTAGCCAACGCCATCACCCTTATCATTATATGATCCCACCGAAGTGAGCGGATAATCATACGAGTCGGGGGTTCGAGGGATTTCTCCCCGAATCGAAACAACTATCCTAGGATAAGCGGCCCCTAGTCTAGCCTTAGGTGTCTTAGTCCTCTCTTCTTCGTCGATTTTCTTCTTCTCTTCAATCGTCTCCTCGTTGAGGTGGTTCTTCTATCGCAAGTGATAGTACCGGCTTAACGGGTTTCAAACTACGAATTGAAGCTCGCACCGAAGTGGTTTGGATGCTCGTCTAAAATCTTTTCGAAGACCTCGTCCAAGCGGTAGTCCATCCATCGTCAGTCGTATAGGGATCTATCGGAATGATGGGATCAGTCGAGACAACATTGACGGAACCTCCTTTCTGGGGCTCCTTCATGTACTCCTTCGGGATCGTTATATTCCCTTTCCGAAGGTTGTCATTGAGCCAACTTTTGAAGGTAATGCAATCTTCTATTTTGTGCCCAAGCATCTGGTGGTAAGGGTAAAAGTTGGGATCACCTTTCTTGTTGACTTCTTCTGGTCTCTTAGGTTCTGGTAGTTGGAAATCTGGAGTCTTCATCAAACTACGGAACATTTTCGGCACTGCTTCATTCTTGAACGGATATTCTCTGCTCAAAAGCTCTCTTAATGTACGTTGCGGACGAGGTGGTTGTTCATACTTGCGGAGATGACCGATAGTCGGGCCGGGGTTGCTGGTAACTCTGTTGTGGTTGCTGTGGCCGTTCTGGTGTTATTTGCATCGGTTGCTTGCCTTTGTCAACTGCTGCAACGATCCCAGATTTCTTTTCAAAAGTCTTTACAGGCTTTTGTTTATCTGTTTTGTCGGTGAAACTTAATCGCTTCGCCTCTTCTTGCAAGCTTCCGGCCTTGCTTAACAACTTCTCAAAAGTCTTAATAGTGAATCCCTTGAGGAGAAGTGCTATCGGGCCGTGAATGCTTTTTAGTAAAATGCCGACTGCGTGTTGTTCTTGTAACTGTGGCTCACACTTCATACTTAGGTTCCTCCATCGAAGTATGTAATCCACCAAAGTTTCATTCGGCTTTTGTTTCTCTACCACTAAATCACCTATAGTGATGTGGTGCTGAGCTCCGGCGAATCGCTTGATGAAGAGGTTTTCTAGTTCTGAGAACGTCTTCACCGAACCATTTGGTAATTTCGCATACCGGTCGAAGGCGATTCTCGACGGATCGCGACGAACTCGTCGGAAGAGTAATGCATCGCTCCCGCCGGCATTGCAACAACCGGCACGAAAGTGTGCCACATGCTCGTCGGGGTTCCGGTTCCGTCGAAGGTCTTGAACGAGAGGTGGTACGAAGCCTTTCGGGTATTGGACGGCGTCGAATTCTTCGGGGTAAGGTCTACCCGTCCGGATGGATGTCCCGCTCTTTGATTGTGCTAAGGCTTCTCGCACTTCGTCGTTCTACCAAGCTCTTGATATCCTTTTCGGGAATCATACTCTGTGTTGCATCCTTCTTTAATTGATCATCCCCGTTGACGGATGTAATCTCCTTTCCTCCGTCTACAATGTGAATAACTTCCGGGGGTGTTTCTCTTTGGGGTTGTACTTGACTCTGGAGAGTGGCCAGAGCTACGGCCATCTTTTCCATCCTCTTCGCCATTTGAGCGATCGTATCATCTTTCTCTTGAAGTTGCCTCCTCATCGATTCCGGCTCCTCTCTTTGCGCGGCTGCAGGAGCACCTTGCGAAGCCGATGAAGCTCGTGTCTCAACCATGTTGATTTCGCGTATTCGTCGTCCATGAATTCGATGAATCAATCTCGTCTCCGAACTTTTCTTCTCTTTCTTTTGCCAATCGTCGGATATCGGTTCTCAACTTTTCCATGACATCTTCTAGCGGGGCTTTCGTGTGTCTTCGTGGTTGTCGTGCGATAGGCTGCCGGGTCCCTTTCTCACAAGTTCCCTTCATCGCGGTAGCACTTTCTTCGATTCGAGTCTCCTGGCGAGACTTTCTTTCTCGAGCTTCTTCGTTTCAATCTCAGCTGCCCAGTAGTGGGATGCCATACCATCCTTCCGGCGGCAGAAGGTCTAGGACCGGATGGTGCTGTCGGCCAAATGTCTGGAAGGTGGTATCCTCCCTAATCTGTAATCCCGAGACGACAACGGGCGGACTAGCCTTCATTCTTTTACTTGGCTTTTCCGTCATGATGGCGGGTTCTACTCGGGGCCCAAGACGGGATTTGAGCGGCACCCGCCCTATTCTTCGTAGAATTTCCGATACGGGGCGGTTTTCCTTCTTTGCTAACTTTTCTACCAAAGTTTGCGGTCGAGCAAACGGCGTAGTTCTAGTTCTTTTCTTGCGGCTATCGTTGTAATATGCGGGTCGTGGTAATGTGGCAGACAATCTTGCGAATATTTTCTTCATCTTCTGCGGCGGAGAGGGGATGAAACTCGCTTCCTCCCAACGGTGGTATGTATTCGGGCAGCGGTGTATATTACGGCGGTTCCGGAATTTCCTCTAGGAAAGCAACTTCGAGCGGCTACGGCTTCTTTAGCGATCCTTCTATTTCGTTTCTTCTTTGGGTCTTTGTTAGTGATGGAATCTTTGAGCCTGGACCCGATTTCGAAAACGAAGGTCTTACAGGAAGATCCGTACCCTCCACGGTAACGGAGTCCATCATAACTCCGGATTTCTTTCCCCTTTGATTTGGCAAAAGTCGGGGTAGGTGCGAAACAACTAGACCGGTGGGGGTAGAAAGAACAGGTCCTCCTCGCGGACGGCGGTATTCCTCTTAGTCGGGATCCTTTGCGAAGGAGGGAATTCTTGGGTCGACCTAAGGTTGAACTCGAGCGGCGGCTCCTCGGCTTCGGATACCTTGTTCATCGGTGCAAAGAGGAGACGTCGGTGATCTTGACGTTCGTGTTTTCAAATCCTTGTCCGAATCGGATGATTCCATTGTCGGGCAGCTCATCCTTATAGACAGTGAAGTCCAGTCCATTGGTAAAAGAGAAAATCAGTTTCGGGGCTTCCATTTCTGCAGGGTAGATTCTGGTTGTCAGTCTCAAGTTATGCTTCTTTTCTTTAGGACGAAAAGAAAGGAATTGAAAAGAGTCCGAACTCATTCTTGTTCATGTATTTATAAAAAGGAATCACTTATTAAAAGAATCACTTATTAAAGGATTTGTTTATTTAGAACGGAGTGTTCAAAGGTGTAGAGAAGGTAACGAATCTGAATCGGAGTTGGAAAGGAAAAGAGAGTCTTAAGCAAGACTTCTCGACTCGAAGGATCACTCCTAAACTAACACCTATTGGGGGTCCACCCCACCTCAGAAATGAGGTAAAAGGATCTCGGAACCTCTCTGTTTAGGGGTGTCTAAACAGTGGCTCCTAAATCCGAGAGAATGTTAGTTATACTTGTTCAAGGTAGAAATGAACATAGTATCCCAACGGAAAGAAGGGTAGTTTGATCCATTAGGGACATGGATACACTACCGATTTTTGAAAGCAGAACTTATTTGATTAAAATGGAGAGAGGAACTACTCCCCAGCGGAGTCGCCAGAAATATGTCGGCATTATTTTTTTTAGGTTATGTGTTTTATTTTGAAAAGGGGTCGCCTACAGAAATTGTCGGCGTATTTTTAATTTAATTTAAATAAATAATTTGAAAAGTAATATTTGATTTTGAAAATAATTTTAAGTTTAAAAGTTTTAAGATATGAAATCAAACCGATCTCACATCCCAAATAGTTTATATAAACGAGCACCGCACCACAAACCGTGTATCTATCCCGAAGAATGGACACACTTGCTTGATGATGGGGCTCGATTAAATAAACTAGGAGATTTGTGACATCCGTTTGGTCCGCGAACCAATTTTTTAAGCCGACAAATTCCCTTGCTTAATATAAATGAATTAAGCGAGGTTTATATTACTCAGGTTCTTAAAGTTCCCTATAAGGGCAAGCCCCTATAGTTAATTACATCTCAAGTGACGGGAATCACCTAAGAAAACTCTCGATAATAATCAATAATTCTGCTCTCAGGAATTTCAAAGTTTAAGTTTTCAAAGGATTGAATTTTTTGAATCTCAATAGGGAATGGATCAAGTTTGGAACATTTTATTTTGGGAATTCAAAGGAAGAAAAGTAGGAGAAATTACGGATTCGAAGTGAATTCGATAATCTCCCGACTATCCTATTGTTTGGCTTGGATTTAGGAAAGTCCTAATGTTTATTTAATGTTTTAATCTTGCCAATTTTAATTAATTAGGGCTTATATTTATATGATAGAATCATACAAATAGCACTGGAAGATATGAGGGTTTATGTCGTATCGGACGACTACCTCGGAATCCTAAGACCGGTTAGGGCTTAATTTGCAATGCAAATGCCTAACGAAGAGTTGAGGATTTATGTTGCACTTAGCGAAACTACCTCGAAGTCCTATGGCTTTGTTGTTTAATTCTAGGAAAGTTTTGTTGATGTAGATTCAAGTTTTGCTTGACGACGATGGCCGTGCCGCCCACCATGCTCCGAGCTCCTTGTTGTTGCAGAGGTTTAGTTTTAGAAATCATAAATCGAGGCTGAGAAAAGTGTTTTGGTTTAGAGAAGTCTTAATTTCCAAGTGTTCTTTATGTTTTAATTAAAACAGATCTTAAAGTTGATTAAACAGAACCGATTAAGATCCCACGGTTCCGTCATCCCGGCATCGTTATTTTCATCGAATTCACTTAGTCCGGATGAATTTGCTAAACTCAACTAAATGAGTTCCGCACTTTCATTTAGACACGTGGGAAATCCCGTTAGCAACACGTGGGTTACATCATCCGAGGTATTCCCGATCATTCAATGAGACGTTTTAATTTAGTTGTAATTGTAGTTTTGTCGTTCGTTTGTGATTAAATTTTGAGTTGTCTTATATTTTGAAATGTTGTGGAGGTGAATTTTATCTTGTAGTGTCTTTTAATTTAGTTATGAGTTTCAGTTTTGGTTTCTGTCCTAAAGGTGTAGGTTTTCATGCAATTGTTGTTTATCATGCAAAAAAAATAAGTGCGATGCGATTAAATAAATTACCGTAAAGTAAATCGCAATAAAATAAAAGCGTACTGGAGGGTCTTCCCGTCATCCCAAGCTGCACTTAAAACACAGTTAGAACATTTAAGCAAGTTCCTAGGTAAAGCTAAGGTAAGGGTTATGGTTTTCTACCAAATTCCTAATCCTATAGCTAGTCATTTCCTATGACGTCTAGGTTCTTTGTGTTTTTGGTTTGAAGACGATTTTCTTCATCAAAGAACAATTAAGTTCAATTGTTCTTATAAATATCCTATCATATTGAGGAAGTGCTTAGGAAGAATCTTAAACATCTTTTCAATATTTCTAGGATTGTTTTAAGTCCAGAATGAATTTAATTATGTAAATGAATCGATCATCCAGAGGTTTTCAAGTTTTGTTAACTTGCTCAGGTGAACTAGGATGTTTGAATATCCTTATAAGTGAAGTGTCATTTCATTTGGTACTCCATTTAGGAATTATAATAGTAAAAGCTCCTAAGGGCAAAATGATATTTAATGATTTGTGATTCAAATTTAAGTTCAAATTAATGATTTAAGTTTGGAATAGTGTTCAAGTTATCTTAGATTTATTTTTGAATTCTTTATGTCTTAGGTGATGTTATTTAATTCAACTTAATTCAATTTAATTTAATTTAATTCAATTTAATTTAATTTAGTTTGATTTAATTTAATTTAATCTAATTTAACTTAATTTAATTTAATTTAATTTAATTTAATTTATTTAATTTAATTTAATTTATTTATTTAATTTTATTTAATTTAATCTAATTTAATTTTATATAATATAATATAATTTAATTTAATTTAATTTAATTTAATTCAATTTAATTTAATTTGGTTTGATGTTATGTTAAATTAATTTGAGTTAATTTGATTTTTAATTTAATTTGATTTATTTTTTTAATTTAATTTAATTTAATTTAATTTTTAATTTAATTTAAATTTTTTTTTAATTTAATTTAATTTTTAATTTAATTTAATTTAATTTTATTCATTTTAATTTTAATTAAAGAGTTCAATTATTTAATTTTAGTTTAATGATTAAGTCTTTTAATATTTTAAATTTGAATTATCATTTTAATTAAGAATTAAACATTAATGAGATGATTAATTTAGGGAATTTTAAATTAAAGAATAAATCTCTTCCTAATAATATCCCTATTTTAATAATTCCAATTTTATTATTCTTCCGAATTTAATCAATTATTTAATTAAGGTTTAACCATTTTAAATTGCTCAATGGGTTTCTACCCTTTAATTATTTAAATTTCAATCATCCAAATCAGATTAGGATCAAATATTTTACTTGTTAATTTTTTATTAAACCTAAAGTTTTAATTAAGGGTTAAAATTTAATTACCATTTTGCCCTTCAAGCCTAATAATTTTATAACTCACTAAATTGAGCTCAAATGAACTTGAAATTTTTATGTGACTTCACTCATATGTCAATAAAGACATGAGAGGAGAAAATGTGATTTTTTTGTATTTAATTTATTTATATAATTATTTTTAGTAGAAAATAGAGATTTTCAAGGAAAATTTGATAACATGACCAAAGGAAAGTTTCTGTCCTTAAGAAAATTAGAGGACATTCCTAATGACCAGAGGACCACTTGGACTAATTTTGGTGATTTTTTGAATTATATTATTTTTATTATAATTATTTTAAGTTTTAGAGTGTTAATTAATTTAAAAATAAAATAAATGTTGAAAAATGAATTTTATATTTTTCAAAAATCTCTCTGATATCAAAGAAATCAGAGAATCAAATTTTACAATTTTCTGATTTTTCTTTGATTTATTATAATTATTTTAGTGAAAATGCTAGAAAATACATTTTTTTAATTTTAAAATTACCCTAGAGCTTTAAAAATTAATATCTCACTAAATAAGCCTGAGAAAAATATGGGGTTTTTTTCCTAAGTGATTAAAATTCAAAATGTGACATTTTGGTGAATTTTATTATTTTTGTGATTTTTATTATTTTTTAATTATTAAAAATATTAAAATAATATTAAAAATCAACTTTTTTAGAAAATTGAAATTTTAATTTTCATAAATTCCCCTAATATCAGAGAGGCTCCAAAACCAATTTGGTGAATTTCTGAAAGATATTTTGAAAGTTATGAATTTTCAAAGTTTAAATTGGCTAAATGGCTTAATCAACCCATTTGATAGGGCTAACCAAACCCAATTGACTTCAAACTTTTATGGTGGGTTCCTCTGATCCTAAAGGTCAGTGGAGAATTGATTTCAAGTCAATTTGATGTATGGTTAGTTCTAATTAATTAGAGACCTATTTTGGGTGTTTAAGCCAATTAGGGTTGTCTAAAATAAACTAACTCAAAACCTATTTTTCCTAGGGTTCTCTCGGTCATAAGGAACATCACCAAATTTTCCTAGAATTTATTACACAACATGCTATTTATTGGAATTAAAATACTCAAAACGGTGACATGAATTTGAAAAATCAATAACTCTTCATAGGGATGGCCTCCGACTTTGGAAAATTCAGGGAATGTTCCCAAATTCAGAGGCTTCAAAAGCCCTATGGTCTCATGCCATGGTGAATTGTATGAATGCATGGAGAATTAAATGTATGCAGAGAGTAAATAAATTACTAAAAATAAAATACTTGATGAAATTAAATGATTTCTTTTCCACATTATTCTCCTCTGTTCACTGAGCAAGAGGGTATTTTTCTTTTATTTTTCTGATTTTCCTACACAAAGTTATGAATTTTCCAAGTTTAGGGAATTAAATAAATAGAAAATACCCTATTTTTCTATTTATCCGAGTCGGCGCCGCGTCAACCTTAGCATCTCCGAAGTGCCGCGTGGCGCGCTCCCATTCGACGCCGCCATCTGAGTCAGCAGCCCGGGCCCCGCGGTTCTCGTACCGTCTCCTGGTCCGACGCCATCTGAGCCGTCCGTCCGCGCGTGTATTAAATGGATGGCATCCGTTCATCGTCCCCGAGCGTCCTCACCCGAGAGCCGTCCACACTAAATCCCTAAGATCTCACTCGATACTCAACGGATTTTTATGTTCTTATGCTCTATGGATTCGTCTTGAAGAGACGAACACATCTATACGGTTATCATGCATTGAAATTAAGGCATTTGAAATGGAGAATCTCCGGAAGCTCGGGATGAAGAATTAGTTCATACCTTTGCTCGGAGAAGTGTGGCTTCGATGCGAGAGTTGTTGCACCTTCGATTGGATCCCGCAAGCTCCGGATGAAGTCTCCTGGTGCAGTGAATTGTCTAGATGTGATTTCGACCAAGCCCGATCACAAAGCTTGGAGGCTGGAGCAGCCGGGTGGCCTCGGAGATGGGGCTTTTCTTCGGTGGACACCTTCCCTTGGTCCGGTGAAGGTGTAGAACCAATCAATTTGGGGATTGGCTCCACTGTGGAGAAGTGTCCCGGTTTTGGGTGGAATTTCAACTACGAAATTGAGCTCGCGCAGAAGAAATGGCGGGGGATCTCACTGGGGATCAAGTGCTCTGTGTATGGGGAGGAGTGCGGAACAATTTTGGCGAGTTTCCTTAAGGTTTTTTTTAGCTCTACTCATGGCCGAGAGGGGTGGAGTTTAAATAGGAGAGGGTGGAGGGCCTCCCGGGGGAGTTAGGGCTTGGGATCGAGCTGCTGCGGTGAGGAGAAGAACAGCCATGGTGACCACTAGGCATGGGGCGGCTCGGCAAGGGAGAATTTCAATGTTGGCTCACATGTGAGCTCTCGGCCATGGTGTTTTCCGGCGGCTCGGTGACCGGCCGCCGGGCATTGGTCACCATCTTGGTCGGGGAGGTCGGGCTGGAGCTTAGTGCAATCAATTAGCATTGGCCATGTGTAAAGGGTTTGATTTAGATGGAATGGGGGCATGGCTAAATTTGGACCTAAATGGGTCAACCCCCCATTTGGGCTAGGTGCACCACCCAAGGCTCGGTTTTGGCTGAGGAAAAGTGATTTGGCTCGAGCATAATCAGTAGGGTCAAGTCACCATCGAAGCACAATTAGGCATAAGCATGGTTAAGGGGAATCATGGGAGTGGTTAATCACCTTTAGAAATTAAGGAAAGAGTCTCCTCCTTTTGCCCAAAATGGCATGGTGACATGTAAAGAGGCTCTCATGGCTTGCATATGGCTTGTGCATGGCTCCATGGCTCCATTTGGCTTGGGAAAAGGTTGGGTCAATTTCATAAAAATGGGTTTTAAGAATTTTGGATATTTTGGTGAAAATTTGCATGAGGCTTGATTTGGAATGGTTTAATTGATGATTTTGAAACTTAGGGGTGATTTTGATTAAATGGATGATGAAAGGAAGTGTCATGTGGGCTTTGGATGAATTTGGGCTTTTGAATTTGAAGGGAGTGGGCTTTTAGGAAAGTTCAAGGGAAATGGGCTTTTGAATTTTAAAATGAATTTTAGGATGGAATTTTAGTAAAGGCTTGGGCCAAATAATTGTTGAGTTTGGTTTAGGGATGTTTCATGAGTGGTTTGAAATAAATTTGAGGTGATTTGGGCTTGAATTGGTTTGAATTTGGGTTTAATTGGTAAGTGGGCCTATGTAGGTCAAATTGGGCTAACTTGGGCCAATGTTGGGCTAGAGTTGAAATTGATGTAAAATTAATGTTGAGAAATATTTATGGGAGTGTTTCAAAGAGGTTTTGACTTTGGTTGGGTTTTGATTTTGGGGTTTGGGCTCATTTGGGTTAGGTTTGGGTTTAGGTCAAAAATGGGCCTTTTAATTTTGGGTTGAATTTGAGTGGGGTTTGGGTCTAACTTTTGGGCAAATCATGTTAGTGTTTTGTTTATGGGGATGTCAAGGAAGGTTTAGAAAAGATTTGGGGTTAATTGGAGTTGAATTGGGTGAGTTTGGGTTAAGTTTGGGTCATGGGTCCAAATTGGGCTTTAAGGCCAAAAGTGAAATTGGATCCCAATGCCAATCAAATTGGGCTTGGATTTGGTCTAGATTGGTGTTGGGGATGTTGAATTGAAATTTAGAATTGAATTGGACCAAAATTGGGGTCAATTGGGTAGGTTAGGTTTGACATTGGGTTTACTTTGGGTTAAAATGGGTCAAATTGGGGGTTTTGATAAAAGTGGGGTAAATTGACAAAATTGGCCCATGGTGTAGTTGAACAAAATGAAATTGGGAATATTTGGGATTTTTTTGAATTTTCTGGGAATTTTCTAAATTTTTGGATTTTTGGGTCAAGAGGGGTATTTTGGGTATTTGGAGGGTATTAGGAGGTTGTCTTGGAATTTTTGGTATTTTTGGGTATGGATGATCAATTTAAGTGATGTGGAAATGTTTGGGATTGATTTTGGAGAATTTTGGGTAATTTGGAAATTTTTGAGAAATTTGGGTAGTTTCAAGGGTTTTGGGTAGGCTAAGCGGGTGTAGGGTCCCGGGGGTCAAAAATTGAAAATTTGAAAAATTGAAGATTGGGTGGATGTAAGTGGAATAAAACCATTTTGGTTGAGCCATGAAGCCATATCAAGCCCACATGAGCCATGAAGGGACTCATTTGAGGCATTCATCTATGTTGTTCACTAACCTCTTGCCAAGGGCTTAGGGGTTAAGGACCATCCATGTGAATCACCTACATGAGTCAGGAGGTCAAGTTGGGTATGGGTGTAGTTTTAGGAGGTGTGTGGAAGTGTAGTGTGTAGGTGTAGTATAAGTCAGCCCCTCACCAGACCAGGCCACCCAGGGCAGTCCTAAGGCCAAAAAGTCCTATAGGAACTCATCCTTTAAACTTCCACATTTGATTTCAACCCTCTAGGTGATTAGGGGTCTACAGTCAAGTTTGTGGGGTTTGCGGGGAGTTTAGAAGTGGTTTGAATTTCTAAAAGGTGGGTCTCGATTCTAATCCTCTAAGATAGTCAAAGGAAAAGCCTAAAGCTAGATCCTAAGTACTAAAGAGAGGAAGAGAAGACCTCATCAAAAATGAGGTCAACAAATGGACCCCTAATAGGTGTGGTGAGCTGACGGAGCACACCGCGCATATTGGTGTTGACCGAAGCGATCAACAAAACCAACACAGATGTCCAAGTAACAAACTTAGGACGAAGTAGAAGAGCTTCTCACTGGGGAGTGTCAAGTATATCTCTGGAACTGGAGATTCTTGAACTCTCGCTGGGGAAAGGAAAAGGAGGTGAAATCCAAATCACATGATCTGGGAGAATTTCGATTTAGATTTTATTTTGTTTCATGTTCAAGTCATGATGTGTGAGTTTAGATTTCAATTTGGAGTTTCAATTTAGATTGAAGTTTGTCAAGATTAATTTGAAGGGATTTGATTTGAAATGAAAATTGGAATTTTGAAGTTTTAGATGTAACATCTTCAACCCCAAAAGAAGATCGAATCGATTGGATTGGGTCATTACAATAAGGAAAGATCTCAGAGTAATGCGGTATTGGATGTAAAATCCTTAACCTCAAGAGTTTGATTTTGATGTATTTCATTGCGATAGGGAAAGAATCCTAGCGATGCGAGTCTTGGATGTAAAATCCTCGACCTCGGGAATTTGATTTGATGTATTTCAGTGCAATAGGAAAAGAATCCTAAAGCAGTGCAGTCTTGGATGTAAAATCCTCGACCCAAGAGTTTGAATTTGATGTATTTCAGTGCAATAGGAAAAGGATCCTAAAGCAGTGCAGTCTTGGATGTAAAATCCTCGACCCAAGAGTTTGAATTTGATGTATTTCGGTGCAATAGGAAAAGGATCCTAAAGCGGTGCGATCTTGGATGTAAAATCCTCGACCCGAGAGTTTGAATTTGATGTATTTCAGTGCAATAGGAAAAGGATCCTAAAGCAGTGCAGTCTTGGATGTAAAATCCTCGACCCAAGAGTTTGAATTGATGTATTTCAGTGCAATAGGGAAAAGGATCCTAAAGCAGTGCAGTCTTGGATGTAAAATCCTCGACCCAAGAGTTTGAATTGATGTATTTCAGTGCAACAGGGAAAGAATCCTAAAGCAGTGCAGTCTTGGATGTAAAATCCTCGACCCAAGAGTTTGAATTTGATGTATTTCGGTGCGATAGGAAAAGGATCCTAAAGCGAGTGCGATCTTGGATGTAAAATCCTCGACCCAAGAGTTTGAATTGATGTATTTCGAGTGCAATAGGGAAAAAATCCTAAAGCGAGTGCGGTCTTGGATGTAAAATCCTCGACCCAAGAGTTTGAATTTGATGTATTTCAGGTGCAATAGGAAAAGGATCCTAAAGCGATGCGGTCTTGGATGTAAAATCCTCGACCCAAGAGTTTGAATTGATGTATTTCGGTGCAATAGGGAAAAATCCTAAAGCGATGCGGTCTTGGATGTAAAATCCTCGACCCAAGAGTTTGAATTTGATGTATTTCGGTGCGATAGGAAAAGGATCCTAAAGCGAGTGCGGTCTTGGATGTAAAATCCTCGACCCAAGAGTTTGAATTTGATGTATTTCAGGTGCGATAGGAAAAGAATCCTAAGCGAGTGCGGTCTTGGATGTAAAATCCTCGACCCAAGAGTTTGAATTTGATGTATTTCGGTGCGATAGGAAAAGGATCCTAAAGCGAGTGCGATCTTGGATGTAAAATCCTCGACCCAAGAGTTTGAATTTGATGTATTTCAGTGCGATAGGAAAAGGATCCTAAAGCGGTGCGGTCTTGGATGTAAAATCCTCGACCCAAAAGTTTGAATTTGATGTATTTCGGTGCGATAGGAAAAGGATCCTAAAGCGGTGCAGTCTTGGATGTAAAATCCTCGACCCAAAAGTTTGAATTTGACTGAGGTTTGATGTGAGATCTAGAAAGATCGAGTTTGAGATTTGAAATTTGGAAAGGTTGAGCTTGAATTTGAAATTTGACTGAGATTTGGAATCTGGAAAGATTGAATTTGAGATTGGAACCAGTTTCCATTTCTCTCTAGACCTTTGAGATTGGAACCAGTTTCCATTTCTCTTTAGACCTTTGAGATTGGAACCAGTTTCCATTTCTCTTTAGACCTTTGAGATTGGAACCAGTTTCCATTTCTCTTTAGACCTTTGAGATTGGAACTAGTTTCCATTTCTCGTTAGACCTTTGAGATTGGAACCAGTTTCCATTTCTCTTTAGACCTTTGAGATTGGAACCAGTTTCCATTTCTCTTTAAACCTTCGAGACTGGAACCAGATTCCAGTTCTCTTTAAACCTTCGAGACTAGAACCCGATTCCAGTTCTCTTTAAACTTTCGAGATTGAAACTCCGTTTCAATTCTCATTAAACTTTCGAGATCAGTACCTAAATTCGATTCTCATCCCCTTCGATCAACACTTAAACTCCGATTCTCATTCCGCGTACGGTACCCAGATTCCGGTTTTCCTTGCAATCCCGAGATTGGAACTTAGGTTTCAATTCTCATTTCAAATCCAAATTTCAAATTCAAATTTCCTCAAGTTGATTTTAAACCAAACCTCAATCTAAATTGAAACTCAAAATCTAAACTTACACATCAAAACTTAAACTGAAACAAAACGAAAATCTAAATCGAAATTCCCCCAGATCATATGATTTGGGACTCACCTCCTTTTCCTCTCCCCAGCGAGAGTTCAGGGATCTCCAGTCTCAGAGATATACTTGACACTCCCCAGCGGAAACTCTTCTACTTCGTCCTAAGTTTGTCACTTGGACATCTGTGTTGGTTTTGTTGATCTTGTCGGTCAACGCCAATACGTGCGGTGTGCTTGGTTAGCACACCACACCTATTGGGGGTCCATTTGTTGACCTCATTTTTGATGAGGTCTTCTCTTCTTCTCTTTAGTACTTAGGATCTAGCCTTAGGCTTTTCCTTTGACTATCCTAGAGGATTAGAATTGGGACCCACCACTTAGAAATTCAAACCACTTCTTAACTCCCTGCAAACTCCACAAACTTGATTGTAGACCCCTAATCACCTAGAGGGTTGAGATCGAATGTGGAAGTTTAAAGGATGAGTTCCTATAGGACTCTTTGGCCTTAGGACCGCCTACAGGTGGCCTGGTCCAGTGAAGGGGCTGACTTACACGGACATTACACCTATACACTACACTTTCACACACCTCCTAAAACCACACCCATACCCAACTTGACCTCCCGACTCATGAAGGTGGTTCGCATGGATGGTCCTTAACCCCTAAGCCCTTGGCAAGAGGGTTAGGAACAACATAGTGGATGCCTCAAATGAGTCCCTCCATGGCTCATGTGGACTTGATATGGCTTCATGGCTCAACAAAAATGATTTCATTCCACTTACATTCACCCAATCTTCAATTTTCCAAATTTTCGATTTTTGACCCCGGGACCCTACACCACGCCTGCCTACCCAAAACCCTCGAAACCCTCCAAAATTTGCAAAATCACCTAAACTACCAAAAATTCTCCAAAATCATTCCTAAACATGTCTTCACCAATCAAATTGATCATCCATAACCAAAAATTCCAAAAATACCTCCCAATACCCTCCAAATACCCAAAATACCCCTCTTAGCCAAAAAATCCAAAAATTCAGAAAATTCCCAGAAAATTCCAGAAAATCCCAAATATTCCCAATTTCATTTTGTTCAACTACATTATGGGCCAATTTTGTCAATTTACCCCACTTTTATCAAAACCCCCAATTTGACCCATTTTAACCCAAAGTAAACCCAATGTCAAACCAAACCTACCCAATTGACCCAAATTCTGGTCCAATTCAATTCTAAACTTCAATTCAACATCCCCAACACCAATCTAGACCAAATCCAAGCCCAATTTGATTGGCATTGGGATCCAATCTCACTTTTGGCCTTAAAGCCCAATTTGGACCCATGACCCAAACTTAGCCCAAACTCACCCAATTCAACTCCAATTAACCCCAAATCTTTTCTAAACCTTCTTTAACATCCCCATAAACAAAACACTAACATGATTTGCCCAAGATTTTGACCCAAACCCCACTCAAATTCAACCCAAAATCAAAAAGCCCAATTTTGACCTAAACCCAAACCAACCCAAATAGGCCCAAACCCCAAAATCAAAACCCAACCAAAGCCAAAACCTCTTTGAAACACTCCCAAAAACATTTCCCAACATTTATTTTACATCAATTTCAACTCTAGCCCAACATTGGCCCAAGTTAGCCCAATTTGACCTACATTGGCCCACTTACCAAATAAACCCAAATTCAAACCAATTCAAGTCCAAATCACACCAAATTGACTCCAAACCACTCATGACACATCCCTAAACCAAACTCAACAACTATTTGGCCCCACCTCTTTACAAAATTTCCATCCATAAATTCATTTTTTTTAAGGGCCCATTCCTTAAACCATTTTAAAAGCCCATCCTTTACCACATCCAAAGGCCCAAAATTGGTCCCAAAGCCCATATGACATTTCCCCTCATCATACTTTCAATTAAACTCAATACCTAAGTCCTAAATTCATCATCAAATCATTCCAAATCAAGTTTCATACAAATTTCCATCAAATTACCAAAAATTCCTAAAATCCATTTTCATGAAATTGACCAAGCTTTCCCTAAGCCAAAGACAAGCCATGCAAGCCATGGACAAGCCACATGAAGCCATGGAGAGTTTGACATGTGATCAAGCTATTAATGGAAAAAGGAGGACCCCCTTTCCTAATCCTTCTTAAGCCTTTTTTTACCTTAAGCATGTCACACTCTAAACCATGCTTTGCCACCTAATCCTTAATGGAGACTCCACCACACATGGGAGATTGACCCACCTAACCTCCTCAGCCCAAAACCAGGTCTTGGGGAGGTGCACCCAACCCATTTGCATGGGTTGACCAAAATAAGCTAAAATGGCTCCTTTCCCTTTCTACTTTGGTTCAACCACTTTACACATGTCAAACCTCAATTGAATGCACCAAACCCCAACTACGACCCACCTGAACAAGATGGTGACCAATGCACGGCCGGCCGACCACCGGTCGCCGGAAAACACCATGGCCGAGAGCTCGCATGTGAGCCGACTTTGAGATTCTACTTTGCTGAGGCGCCCATGCCCAATGGCCACCATGGTCGTTCTTCCCTTGACCTAAGCAGCTGATCCCAAGCCCTAACTCTCCACGGGAGGCCCTCCACCCTCTCCTATTTAAACACCACCCCTCTCGGCCATGAGAGGTGCTCGAACCGAGACCATACCAAAACTGCGCCGAAATCACTCCTCACTCCCCCCGGACTTAGAGCAATTGATCCCTATCGTCCTCCTCGCTCTAATCCCCATTGATTGAGCTCGATTTTGGAGCTCGATTCTCGAGCTAGAACGGGACACTCCTAAATCCTCCACCAAAATCAAATTAAACTCACCTACACCTTCACCGAGCCAAGAGAAGAAGTTTTCCGAGTGAAAGCCCCTCTCCGGAGCCACCCGGTTGTTCCGGACTCCAAAGGTTGTGATCGGCCTTGGTGGAAATCACACCTAGGCAATTCACCACATCCCCAGGGCTTCATCCCTAGCCTCCTGCGGTTCCAACGAACGTGCCGAACATCTCCGATCGAGGCTTCACCTCTCGGAGCTAAGGTATGGATCAATTCTTCATCCCGAGCTTCGAACATTCTCCATTTCAAATGAGTCGATTTCGATGAACATTAGCCGTATGGATGTGTTCGTCTCTTCAAGACGAATCCATAGAGCATAAGAACATAAAAATCCATGGAGAATTGAGTGAGATCTTAGGGGCTAGAAGGTAGACGGCTCTCGGGTTAGGACGCTCGGGGACGATGAACGGATGCCGTTCATTCAATACACGCGCGGACGGACGGCTCGGATGGCGTCGGACCGGGAGACGCGTACGTGAACCGCGGGCCGCGTGGCGCTGAATCAGAAGGCGGCGTCAAATGGGAGCGCGCCGCGTGTGCGTTCGGAGCTGCCGAGGTTGACGCGGCGCCGCGTCACTTAAGTAGAAAAATAGGATTTTTCTTATTTATTTAAATCCCAGAACTTCAAAAATCCATATCTTTGTGTAGAAAAATCACAAAAATAAAATAAAAATACCCTCTTGCTCAGTGAACAAAGGAGAATAATGTGGAAAAGAAATTAATTAATTTTATCCAGTATTTTATTTTTAATTAATTATTTACTCCCTGCATTGTTTTAATTCTCCATGCATTCATACAATTCACCAAGACATGAGACCATAGGGCTTTGAAGCCTCCGAACTTGGGAACATTCCCTGAATTTTCCAAGGTCGAGGCCATCTCTGTGAAAAGTTATTGATTTTTCAAATGCATGTTGTCTGTTTTGAGTATTTTAATTCCAAAAATTAGCATGTTGTGAAATAAATTCTAGGAAAATTTGGTGATGTTCCTTATGACCACAGAACCCTAGTAAAAATAGGACTTAAGTTAATTCACTCAGATTAACCCTAATTGGCTTAAACACCCAAAATAGACCACTAATTAATTAGAGTTAACCATACATCAAATTGACTTGAAATAAATTCTCCACTGACCTTTAGGATCAGAGGAACCCACCATAAAAATTTGAAGTCAATTGGATTTGGTTAGCCTTACTAAATGGGTTGATTAAGCCATTTAGTCATTTTAAACTTTAAAAATTCATAACTTTCAAAATACCTTTCAAAAATTCACCAAATTGGTTTTGGAGCCTCTCTGATATCAGGGGAATTTAAGAAAATTAAAATTTCAATTTTCTAAAAAAGTTAATTTTTTAGTATTATTTTAATATTTTAATAATTAAAAAATAATAAAAATCACAAAAATAATAAAATTCACCAAAATGTCATATTTTGAAATTTAATCACTTAGGAACAAACCCCATATTTTTCTCAGGTCTATTTAATGAGATATTAAATTTTAAAGCCCTAGGGTAATTTTAAAATAAAAAAAATATATTTTCTAGCATTTTCACTAAAATAATTATAATAAATCAAAGAAAAATAAGAAAATTGTAAAATTTGGTTCTCTGGAATCCTTGATATCAGAGAGAATTTTAAAAAATTATAAAATTCATTTTTCAACTTATATTCTGTTTTTAAATTAATTAATACTCCAGAACTTAAAATAATCTTAATAAATAAAATATAATTCAAAAAATCACAAAAATTGGTCCAAGTGGTCCTCTGGTCATTAGGAATGTCCCATAATTTTCTTAAGGACAGAAACTTTCCCTTGGTCATATTATTAAATTTTCCTTGGAAATCCTTATTTTCCACCAAAAATAATTATATAAATAAATTAAATACAGAAAAATCACATTTTTTCCTCTAATGTCTTTATTGACATATGAGTGAAGTCACATAAAAATTTCAAATTCATTTGAGCTCAATTTAGTGAGTTATGAAATTATTAGGCTTGAAGGGCAAAATGGTAATTAAAATTTTAACCCTTAATTAAAACTTTAGGCTTAATAAAATTAATAGGTAAAATATTTGATTTTAATCTGATTTGGATGATTGAAATTTAGATAATTAAAGGGTAGAAACCTACTAAACAATTTAAAATAATTGAAATAAACCTTAATTAAATAATTAATTAAATTTGGAAGAATAACAAAATTGGAATTATTAAAATAGGGATATTATTAAGAAGAGATTTATTCTTTAATCTAAAGATCCCTAAATTAATCATCTCAATAATATTTAATTCTTAATTAAAATGGTGATTCAAATTTAAGTTTTTAAAAAAAAAATGTTAAAAGATTCAATCATTTAAATTGAATTAAAGGTAAATTATTAAACTCTTTTTAAAGTTTCAATTAAAATTAAAATTAAAAATAAAATTAAATTAAATTAAAAAAAATTTAAATTAAATTAAATTAAATCAAAACAAAAAATATAATAATAATAAAACTAAATTAAATTAAATTGAATAAATAAATTAAATTAAATTAAATAATTAAATTAAGTTAAGATTAAATTAAATTAAATTAAATTAAATTAAATAAAAAATAAATAAAATAAAATATTAAATTAAATTAAATTAAATTAAAACAAATTAAATTAAATTAAATTAAAACAAATTAAATTAAATTAAATTAAAACAAATTAAATTAAATTAAACAAATTAAATTAAATCAAGTCAAATTAAATTAAATTAATTCACATCAAGTTAAACTAAATTGGATTAAATCAAAATTAAATTAAAATTAAAACTAAACTAAATTAAATTAAATTAAATTAAATCAAAGTTAAATTAAATTGAATTAAAAGACATCACCTAAGACGTGAAGAATTCAAAATAAATCCAAAATAACTTGAACACTATTCCAAACTTAAATCCATTAACTAAAATTAAATCACAACTCACTTGAACATCCATTTGCCCTCGAAAGCTCGTGATGTCATAACTCTTAAAATGAGTGTTAAAAGAAGTGTTACTTCACTCATAGGATATTCAAATGTCCTAGTTCACTGAGCAAGACAACAAAACTTAAACTCTCGGACGATTAATTCATTTGTGTAATCAAATTCATTTGGACTTAAAACAATCCTAGAAATATTGAAAAGATGTTTAAGATTCGTCTTAAGCACTTCCTCAATATGATAGGATATTTATAAGAACAATTGAACTTAGTTGTTCTTTGATGAAGAAAATCGTCCTCAAACTAAAATACAGGAACCTTGACGTCATAGGAATGACTAGCTATAGGATTAGGACTTTGGTAGAAAACCATAACCCTTCCCTTAGCTTTACCTAGGAAATTGTTATAAATGCTTAAATGCTCTAAATTGTATTTTAAGTGCAGCTTGGGATGACGGGAAGGCCCTCCAGGTACGCTTTTATTTTATTGCAATTTATCTTACTGCAATTCATTTACTCGTGTTGCACTTTACCTTTCTTGCATGATAAACAACAGTTGCATGAAAACCTACACCTTTAGGGGCGAAACCAAAACTGAAACCCATAACTAAATTAAAAGACACTACAAGATAAAATTCACCGCCACAACATTTCAAAATATAAGACAACTCAAAATTTAATCACAAACAGAACAACAAAACTACAACTACAACTAAATTAAAACGTCTTGTTGGATGATCGGGAATACCTCGGATGATGTAACCTACGTGTTGCTAACGGGATTTCCCACGGTCTAAATGAAAGTGTGGAACTCATTCGATTGAGTTTAGCAAATTCATCCGGACTAAGTGAATCCGATAAAAATAACTGTGCTTGGAAGGATGGAACCGTGGGATCTTAACCGGTGTTGTTATAATCAACTTTAAGATTTGTTTAATTAAAATATTAAAAACACCCGGACTTTAAGACTTTCTCTAAACCAAACACTTCTCTCATCTCCTGATTTATGACTTCTAAAACTAAACCTCTGCAACAACAAGGAGCTTGGAGCATGGTGGGCGAGCACGGCCATCGTCATCGGCAAAACCCGAGTCTACTTCGACAAAACTTTCCTTAGAATTAAATAACCAAGCTCGTAGGACTTCGAGGTAGTTTGCACTAGTGCAACATAAATCCCCAACTCTTCGTTAGGCATTTGCATGATCATATCATGTAAATTAAGCCCTAACCGGTCTTAGGATTTCCGAGGTAGTCGTCCGATACGACATAAACCCTCACATCTTCGAGGCTATTTGTATGATTTTATCATACAAATATAAGTCCTAACTAATTAAAATCGGCAAGATCAAAACATTAAATAAACATTAGGACTTTCCTAAATTCAAGCCAAACAATAGGATAGTTGGGAAATTATCGAATTTCGCTTCGAATCTGTGATTTCTCCTACCTTTCTTCCTTTGAATTCCTAAAACAAAATGTTCCAAACTTGATCCATTCCCTATTGAAATTCCAAAATTCAATCCCTTGAAAACTTAAACTTTGAAATTCTTGAGAGCGTAACTACCGATTATTATCGAGAGTTTTCTTAGGTGATTTCCGTCACTTAAGATGTAATTAACTATAGGGGCTTGCCCTTATAGGGAATTTTAAGAACCCGAGTAATATAAACCCCGTTTAATGTTTTCATATTAAACGAGGAATTTGTCGGCTTATAAAATTGGTTCGCGAGACCAAACGGATGTCACAAATCTTCTAGTTTATTTAATCGAGCCCCATCATCAAACAATGTGTCTATTCTTCGGGATAAATACATGGTTTGTGATGCGGTGCTCGTTTATATAAACTATTCGGGATGTGAGATCAGTTTGATTTCATATCTTAAAATTTTCAAATTTAAAATTATTTTTTCAAATATTACTTTTCAAATTATTTATTTAAATTAAATTAAAATTCGCCGACAATTTCTGTAGGCGACCCCCCTTTTAAAAAAATACAACACTCAACCTAAAAATAAGCCGTACAGGCTTGACATACCAGGAGAGGAAGAAATTTTTATCTGATGCTAAAACTTATTTTTGGGATGACCCATTTTTATATAAATAAGGAAAGGATCTGATCATTCGAAAATGTGTGCCTTTAGAAGAAACTTATGAAATTATTTAAAAATGTCATAATTCTGATTATGGGGGACATTTTGGAGTTGATAGAACTGCTTATAGAATTTTACAATCTGGATTTTATTGGCCTACAATTTTTAAAGATGTTAATGCATATATTAAAAATTGTGATCGATGTCAGCGTGCAGACAATATTTCTAGAAGAAACGAGATGCCCCTCAATTATATGTTGGAACTTAAAATATTTGATGTTTGGGGATTAGATTTCATGGGACCATTTACACAATCTTTTGGAAAGAATTATATTTTAATAGCAGTAGACTATGTATCCAAATGGATTGAAGTTATTGTTTTACCTCAATGTGGTGCTCAAAGTGTTGCAAAGTTTTTAGGAAAGAATATATTTTGCAGATTTGGAATACCAAGAGTAATCATAATAGATGGGGGAAGTCATTTTGGAAATATGATTATGGAGAAGTTAGTAAAAAAATATCATATTAACCATCGCATTGCTACTGCTTATCATCTGCAGACAAGTGATTTGGTTGAATTATCCAATCATGAAATTAAAGGAATATTGGAAAAGACTGTTAATCCAAACAGAAAGAATTTTGGTCAATTAAATAGGATTATGCTTTGTAGGCCTATAGGATTGCTGACAGAACTCCTATAAGGATGTCCCCATATAGGCTAATTTTTGGAAAAGCTTCTCATTTACCTGTTGAAATTGAGCATAAAGCATATTGAGCTTTAAAAGAGTTCAATTATAATTTGAAAGATGTTGCTGAGAAGAGACTATTGCAATTAAATAAGCTTGAAGAGATAAAGAATGAATCTTATGAAGATGCTAAGATTTATAAAGAGAAGATGAAATTATGGCATGATCAGAAGATTCTTACTAAAAATCTTGAGCCAGGACAAAAATTTTTGTTGTATAATGTCAAATTGAGAATTTTTGCTGAAAAACTTAAGTCCAAATGGATGGATCCATTTATTATGATAAAATTTTATTCTTATGGAGCTGTGGATATTCAAGATCCTAAGAATGGAAAAATATTCAAAGTTAATGGTCATAGAATTAAACTTTATTTTTCAGTCGATCAACTTAAATTGATGAGAATCTAATGTTGGGTCACTTAGAATAAGTTCTAGGTATGTCAGGTTGAACACATTAAACCAAACGCTTTGTGGGAGGCAACCCATAGTTATTGGTGTGTTTTGTTTTATGTTTGCTTTGGGTGCTTTGTTTGCTTTGTTTTTATGAATATATGGTAGTATTTTGAAAAGATTAGTTATAGTGGTGTTTATTTGACATTAATTGATGACTTAAAAGAGTCAGAATAAAAAATTTGGATATTTGACAGACCTGTGCAAAAATGTGCACTGGCGGCTAAGCGTCGCAGTTATGAAAAACATGATAAATAAATTTCTAGAAGCCAAAATCGTGGGGAAGTGGTTTTAGAAGTTATTTTGGAGTTTTAAAACGTCTAGGGTCAATTTTAGTACTTCTTATTGTTGACCTCATTTTTATTATAAGGTCAACCTTGGTCAAAATGCTCAATCCTGACCCAATAACCAACCCTGTTGACCCAATCGGTCAAACTTTTGACCTAAAAAATCAACTTTGGTCAAAATGGTCAATCCTGACCCAATGACCAACCCTGTTGACCCAATAGGTCAACCTTTTGACCTAAAAAAGTCAACTTTGGCCAATTTGGTCAATCCTACCAATGAACAACCCTATTAACCTAATAGGTCAACCAATGACCTAAAAAGTTAACTTTGGTCAAAATGGTCAATCCTGACCCAATGACCAACCGTGTTGCCCAATAGGTCAACCTTTTGACCTAAAAAGTCAACTTTGGTCAAAATGGTCAATTCTGACCCAATGACCAACCCTGTTGACCCAATAGGTCAACCAATGACCTAAAAAGTTAACTTCGGTCAAAATGGTCAATTCTGACCTAATGACCAACCCTGTCGACCCAATAGGTTAACCAATGACCTAAAAAGTCAACTTTGGTCAAAATGGTCAATTCTGACCCAATGACCAACCCTGTTAACCCAATATGTCAACCTTTTGACCTAAAAAGTCAACTTTGGTTAAAATGTCAATCTTGACCCAATGACTAACCCTGTTGACCCAATAAGTTAACCTTTTGACCAAAAAAGTTAACATTTATCAAAATGGTCAATTTTTTACTAAATATTGACCCAATGACATATTTAAGACCCCAAAAATGACAAAATTAATCAAATAATTAATTTCAAAAATTATTTTGATTAATTAAATGAAATTGACTAATGATTTAATTTTCAATATTTTAATTAATTAAATGACATAATTAATTAAAATAAAAATTAAATTAAAAGTCATAAAATGACAAAATGCACCAAAATGAAATGAAAATGAAAAAATTAATCAAATAATTAATATCAAAATTTATTTGATTAATTAATTGGCTAATGATTTAATTTTAAAATTTTAATTAATGACATAATTAATTAAAATGAAAAATTAAATTCAAAAGCCGTAAAATGCAAAAATTAATTAAAAATGATGGAATTAATCAAATAATTAATTCCAAAACTAATTTTCATTAATTAATTGACTAATAATTTAATTTTCATATTTTAATTAATGACATAGTTAATTAAAATGAAAATTAAATTGAAAAGTCATGAAAAGAGAAAAAATTCAATTATAACGACATGATTATTAATCAAATAATTAATTTGGAATTATTTCAAATTAATAATTGATTAATAAAATAATTTCCAACATTTAATTAATGACATAATTAATTAAAAATGGAAATTAAATTAAGAGGGGTATTAAATGGAATTTTTAAACCTATGACATTTTAGTTTTCAAAAAATTCCAAAACTCCTTTATGACATCACACATGACTGTCGGCATATTTTTAGGTTTGTGTGTTGTATTTTAAAAAGGGGTCGCCTAACAGAAATTGTCGGCGAATTTTAGGTTTTAAATTTAATTTAAATATATATATTACTTGGAAAGTAGTTTTTGATTTTGAAAATAATTTTAAATGTGAAAATTTTAAGATATGAAATTAAACTGATCTCACATCCCAAATAGTTTATATAAACGAGCGCCGCACCACAAACCATGTATCTATCCTGAAGAATAGACACACTGCTTGATGATGGGGCTCGATTAAATAAACTAAAAGATTTGTGACATCCGTTTGGTCTGCGAACCAATTTTATAAGCCGACAAGTTTCCCTGCTTAATATAAATGAATTAAGCAGGTTTTAGATTACTCAGGGTCTTAAAATTCCCTATAAGGGCGAGCCCACATAGTTAATTACATCCTAAGTGACGGGAATCACTTAAGAAAACTCTCGATAATAATCGGTAGTTCTGCTCTCAAGAATTTCAAAGTTTAAGTTTTCAAGGGATTGAATTTTGGAATTTCAATAGGGAATGGATCAAATTTGGAACATTTTATTTTGGGAATTCAAAGGAAGTAAGGTAGGAGAAATCACAGATTCGAAGAAAACTTCGGTAATTTCCCGACTATTCTATTGTTTGGCTTGAATTCAGGAAGGCCCTAATGTTTATTTAATGTTTTGATCTTGCCAATTTTTAATTAATTAGGACTTATATTCGTATGACGTGATCACACAAATAGCCTCGAAGATGTGAGGGTTTATGTCGTATCGGACAACTACCTCGGAATCCTAAGACCGGTTAGGGCTTAATTTGCAATGCAAATGCCTAACAAAAGATTGAGGATTTATGTTGCACTAAGCAAACTACCTCGAAGTCCTATGGTTTAATTATTTAATTCTAAGAAAGTTTTGCTAAAGTAGACCAGGTTTTGCTGATGACGATGGTACGTCTTGCCCACCATGCTCCGAGCTCCTTGTTGTTGCGGAGGTTTAATTTTAGAAGTCATAAAATCAGGAGATGAGAGAAGTGTTTTGGTTTAGAGAAGGTCTTAATTTCCAAGTGTTTTTTTTATGTTTTAATTAAAACAAATCTTAAAGTTGATTATAACAACACCGGTTAAGATCCCACGGTTCCATCCTTCCGGCATCGTTATTTTTATCGGATTCACTTAGTCCGAGATGAATTTGCTAAACTCAATCGAATGAGTTCCAAACCTTCATTTAGACCGTGGGAAATCCCGTTAGCAACACGTAAGTTACATCATCCGAGGTATTCCCGATCATCCAACAAGACGTTTTAATTTAGTTGTAGTTGTAGTTTTGTTGTTCTGTTTGTGATTAAATTTTGAGTTGTTTTATATTTTGAATGTTGTGACGGTGAATTTTATCTTGTAATGACTTTTAATTTAGTTTTGGTTTCAATTTTAGGGACTATCCTAAAGGTGTGGGTTTTCATGCAACAGTTGTTTATCATGCAAGAAAAGTACTTGCGATGCGATTAAGTAAATTGCAATAAGTAAATTGCAATAAAATAAAAGCGTACCTGGAGGGTCTTCCCGTCATCCCAAGCTGCACTTAAACACAATTTAGAATATTTAAGCATTTAAAGCAAATTCCTAGGTAAAGCTAAGGGAAGGGTTATGGTTTTCTACCAAGGTCTTAATCCTATAGCTAGTCATCTCCTATGACGTACTAGGTTCTTGTGTTTTGGTTTAAGGACGATTTTCTTCATCAAAGAACAATTAAGTTCAATTGTTCTTATAAATATCCTATCATATTGAGGAAGTGCTTAAGACGAGTCTTAAACATCTTTTCAATACCTCTAGGATTGTTTTAAGTCCAAGAGAATTTAATTATATAAATGAATTAATCATCGAGGAGTTCAAGTTTTGTTATCTTGCTCAGTGAACTAGGACATTTGAATATCCTATGAGTGAAGTGACACTTCACTTAACACTCCGTTTAAGAGTTATGACAACAAGACCTTTTGAGGGCAAGTCAATGCTCAAGTGATTTGTGATTTAATTTAATTTCAATTAATGGGTTTAAGTTTGGAATAGTGTTCAAGTTGTTTTAGGTTTATTTTGAGTTCTTTATGTCTTAGGTGATGTTATATTTAATTCAATTTAATTTAATTTAAATTTAATTTAATTTAATTTGGTTTAGTTTTAATTTTAATTTAATTTTATTTTATTTTATTTAATTGTTTTAATTTAATTTAATGTGATTTAATTTAATTTAATTTTAATTTTAATTTAATTTAATTTAATTTAGCTTAAATTTTAATTTGGTTTTATTTTTAATTTTAATTTAATTTAAATTTTAATTTAATTTAATTTTTAATTTTAATTTAATATTTTATTTTTTTTTATGTTTTAAAGATGATTTAATTTTAATTGTTAAAGTATTAATTTAATTGAAATTTTAAAAGGATTTGATTTAAATGTTTTAACTTTAATTTAATTTAATGATTAAGTTTTTTAGCATTTTAAATCTTAAATTTGGATTATCATTTTAATTATGAATTAAATATTATTGAGGTGATTAATTTAGGGATTCTTAAATTAAAGAACAAATCTCTTCCTAATAATATCTCTATTTTAATAATTCCAATTTTTCATTATTCTTCCAAATTTAATTAATTATTTAATTAAGGTTTATTTTAATTATTTTTAAATTATTTCGTAGGTTTCTACCCTTTAATTATTTAAATTTCAATCATCCAAATCAGATTAGGATCAAATATTTTACTCTTTCATTTTAATTAAACCTAAAATTTTTAATTATAGGTTAAAATTTTAATTACCATTTTGCCCTTTAAACTTACTAATTTCATAACTCACTAAATTGAGCTTAAATGAATTTGAAATTTTTATGTGACTTCACTCATATGTCAATCAAGACATTAGAGGAGAAAATGTGATTTTTCTGTATTTAATTTATTTATGTAATTATTTTTGGTGGAAAATAGTGATTTTGAAGGAAAATTTAATAATATGACCAAGGGAAAGTTTCAAACTTTTATGGTGGGTTCCTCTGATCCTAAAGGTCAGTGGAGAATTGATTTCAAGTCAATTTGATGTATGATTAGCTCTAATTAATTAAAGCCCCATTTTGGGTGTTTAAGCCAATTAGGATTATTACAAGTGAGTTAACTCAAGAACTATTTTTCCTAAGGTCCTCTGGTCATCAGAAGCATCACCAAATTTTCCTAGAATTTATTTCACAACATGCTAATTATTGGAATTAAAATACTCAGAATAGTGACCTAGAATTGAAAAATCAATAACTCTTCATAGGGATGGCCTCCGACTTTGAAAAATTCGGAGAATGTTCCCAAATTCGGAGGCTTCAAAGCCCTATGGTCTCATGCCATGGTGAATTGTATACATGCATGGAGAATTGAAATAGTGCAGAGAGTAAATAAATGATTTAAAATAAAATACTTGATGAAATTACATGATTTCTTTTCCACATTATTCTCCTCTGTTCACCTGTGACCGTCAACCTTCGAACGCTAATTTCTCACTCGATTCTCAATGGATTTTTGAGTTCTTATGCTCTATGGATTCGTCTTGAGGAGACGAACACATCCATACGGTAAACATGTATTGAAATTGACTTAAATTAAATAGAGAATCTCTGTAAGCTCGGGAAGAAGAGTGAGTCCATACTTTTGCTCGGAGAAGTGAAGCTTCGATCCGAGAGTTGTGTCACCTTCGATTGGGTCCAAGCAAGCTCCGGATGAAGTCCCTTGGGCTGGTGAATTGTCCGGTATGATTTCGACCACGTACCGATTACAAAGCTTGGAGTCTCGAACAGATGGGTGGCCTGGAGAGGGGGCTTTCACTGAGGAACTCCTTCTCTTGACCTTGTGCAGGTGTGGGTGAGTTTAATTTGAATTTGGTGGAGGATTGGGAGATGTCCTGTTTTTTGGTGGAATTTTGGCTGAGAAATTGGGCTCTGTTAGTGGGGATTAGGGCAAATTGTCATTGGGGATCAACTGCTCTAAGTATGAAGAGTGATCTGGAGCAATTTTGGCAGGGTTTCAGTAAGGTCTGGTTCAGCACCTCTCATGGCCGAGAGGTGGTGGTGTTTAAATAGGAGAGGGTGGAGGGCCTCTTAGGGGGGTTTAAGGTTGGGGATCAGCTGCTCTGGTGAGGAGAAGAAGAGCTATGTCGTCCATTTGGGTTGAGACAAGTCAACAAGGGAGAATTGAATTTTTGGCTCCTCCCAAGGTCTCGGCCATGGTGTTTTCCGGCGATCCAGGGCGGTGGCCGGCGGCAATGGTCACCCTCGAGTTCGGGTGGGTCGGGGTCGGGGTTTTGTGTAGGCGATCGCCAATGCCATGTGTAAAGAGCTTGGATTGAAATGGAATGGGGGAAGGCTATTTTGGGTTCAAATGAGTCAACCCATGATTTTGGGCTAGGTTCACCACCCAAGGCCTGGTCTTGGGCCGAAAAGGATCACTTGGGTCAGCCAAGAGAAAATGGTGTGGTCTCCATCCATGGTGAGGTGGCTAAGCATGGTTTAGAGTGTGACATGAGTATGGTTAAAAGGCTTAATGAAGGATTTGGAAAGGGTCCCCTCCTCTTGCCATTAATGGCTTGGTGAGGTGGAAAGTGGCTCCCATGGCTTCCATGTGGCTTGTACATGGCTCAATGGCTCACATCTGGCTTGGAAAAAGTTTGGTCAATTTCATAAAAATGGATTTTAAGGATTTTGGATATTTTAGTGGAAAGTTGGATGAAGCTTTATTTAGAATGACTTGATCATTGGATTAGGACTTAGGGATGATTTTAATTGAATGCATGATGAAGAAGAGTGTCATATGGACTTTGGATGAATTTTTGGGCTTTTGGATTTGGTGGAAGTGGGCTTTTAAAGGCTTCATGGAAGTGGGCTTTTGGATTTTAAAATGGGCTTTTGGGATGAAAGATTTGTGAAGGACCATGTCAAATAAATGTTGCAATTGGTTTAGGCATGTGTCATGAGTGGTTTGAAACAAACTTGAGGTGGTTTGGGTTTGAATTGGGTTGAATTTGGGCTTTTTGGTAAAGTGGCCAATAGTAGGCCAATTTGAGTTAACTTGGGCTAATGTTGAAATTGGTGTAAAATTAATGTTGAGAAATGTTTGTAGGGCTGTTTCAAAGAGGTTTCAACTTTGGTTGGGTTTGGATTTTGGGGTTTGGGCCTATTTGGGTTAAGTTTGGGTTTAGGTCAAAATTGGGCTTTTTGGTTTTGGGTTGAATTTTAGTGGGGTTTGGGTCCAAATTTTGGGCAAATTATGTTAGTGTTTTGTTTGTGGGGATGTTAGGGAAGGTTTAGAAAAGATTTGGGGTTAATTGGAGTTGAATTGGGTTAGTTTGGGCTAAGTTTGGGTCATGGGTCCAAATTGGGCTTTAAGGTCAAAAGTGAAATTGGATTCAAATTTCAATCAAATTGGGCTTGGATTTGGTCTAGATTGGTTTTGGGGATGTTGAATTGAAGTGATTTGGTCTAGATTGGTGTTGGGGATGTTGAATTGAAGTTTAGAATTGAATTGGACCATAATTTGGGTCAATTGGGTAGGTTTGGTTTGACATTGGGTTCACTTTGGGTTAAAATGCGTCAAATTGGGGATTTTAACAAAAGTGGGGTAAATTGACAAAATTGGCCCATGGTGTAGTTGAACAAAATGAAATTGGGAATATTTGGGATTTTCTGGAATTTTTTGGGAATTTTCTGAATTTTGGATTTTTGGTTCAAGAGGGGCATTTTGGGTATTTGGAGGGTATTGAGGGGGTATTTTTGAAATTTTTGGTATTTTTGGCTATGGATGATCAATTTGAGTGATGTGGGAATGTTTGGGATTGGTTTTGAAGAATTTTGGGTGATTTGGAGATTTTTGGAAAATTTGGGTAATTTCAAGGGTTTTGGGTAGGCTAGGCGGGTCTGGGGTCCCGGGGGTCAAAAAATTAAAAATTTGGAAAATTGAAGATTGGGTAAATGTAAGTGGAATGAAATCATTTTGGTTGAGCCATGAAGCCATATTAAGCCTATATGAGCCATGAGAGGATTCATTTGAGGCATTCACTATGTTGTTCCTAACCCTCTTAGCCAAGGGCTTAGGGGTTAAGGACCATCCATGTGAATCATCTTCATGAGTCAAAAGATCAAGTTGGGTATGGGTGTGGTTTTAGGGGGTGTGTGAAAGTGTAGTGTATAAGTGTAGTGTGTGTGTAAGTCAGCCCTCACCAGACCAGGCCACCTAGGGCAGTCCTAAGGCCAAAGAGTCCTATATGAACTCATCCCTTAAACTTCCACATTTGATTCCAATCCTCTAGGTGATTAGGGGTCTACAATCAAGTTTGTGGAGTTTGCAGGGAGTTAAGAAGTGGTTTGAATTTCTAAATGGTGGGTCTCAATTCTAATCCTCTAGGATAGTCAAAGGAAAAGCCTAAGGGTAGATCTTAAGTACTAAAAAGAAGAAGAGAAGACCTCATCAAAAATGAGGTCAACAAATGGACCCCCAATAGGTGTCGTGTGCTAACAAAGCACACCGCGCGTATTGGCGTTGACCGAAAAGATCAACAAAACCAACACAGATGTCCAAGTGACAAACTTAGGATAAAGTAGAAGAATTTCCGCTGGGGAGTGTCAAGTATATCTCCGAGACTCGGAGATTCCCGAACTTTCGCTGGGGAAAGGAAAAGGAGGTGAATCCCAAATCACATGATCTGGGGGAATTTCGATTTAGATTTCATTTTGTTTCAGTTTAAGTTTTGATGTGTAAGTTCAGATTTTAGTTTGAGTTTCAATTTAGATTTAAGTTTTGTTAAAATTAATTTGAAGGGATTTGAACTTGAAATGAAAGTTGGAATTTTATGGTTTTAGATGTAACATCTTCAACCACAAAAAAAAAAATTTGAATTGATTGGATTGAACCATTACAATGAGGAAAGAACTCAGAGCAATGCGGTATTGGATGTAAAATCCTTAACCTCAAAAGCTTGATTTGGTGTGCTTCATTGCAATAGGGAGAGAACCTAAAGCAATGCGGTATTGGATGTAAAATCCTCAACCTTAAAAGTTTGATTTGGTGTATTTCATTGCGATAGGGAAAGAACCTAAAGTAATGCAGTATCGGATGTAAAATCCTCAACCCCAAGAATTTGATTTTGATGTATTTCATTGCGATATGGAAAGAACCTAAAGCAATGCAGTATCGGATGTAAAATCCTCAACCCCAAAAGTTTGATTTTGATGTATTTCATTGCGATAGGGAAAGAACCTAAAGCAATGCAGTATCATGTAAAATCCTCTACCCCAAAAGTTTGATTTTGATGTATTTCATTGTGATAGGGAAAGAACCTAAAGCAATGCAGTATCGGATGTAAAATCCTCAACCCCAAGAATTTGATTTTGATGTATTTCATTGCGATAGGGAAAGAACCTAAAGCAATGGAGTCTCGGATGTAAAATCCTCAACCCCAAAAGTTTGATTTTGATGTATTTCATTGCAATAGGGAAAGAACCTAAAGCAATGCAGGTATCGGATGTAAAATCCTCAACCCCAAAAGTTTGATTTTGATGTATTTCATTGCGATAGGGAAAGAACCTAAAGCAATGCAGTATCGGATGTAAAATCCTCAACCCCAAAAGTTTGATTTTGATGTATGTCATTGCGATAGGGAAAAAACCTAAAGCAATGCAGTATCGGATGTAAAATCCTCAACCCCAAGAATTTGATTTTGAATGGTAATTGATTTTGCAAAGATTTGTAGTGTTGATTTGAAAAGTGTAGAATTTTGGTGTTTCGAGAATTTCATGAAAGTTGTAAAAGATTTTTGTGGAAAGAAACAGATTAGGAGAGAATATGTAGATGCTATATATCCCATTCAAAAGAGTTGATCGAAGGTTGCTGGTTTGGATTGGATTTCAGATTTGGAAGGTTGAGTTTGAATTTGATTGAGATTTGATTTGAGATCTGGAAAGTTGAATTTGAATTTTGATTTAAAATTTGTGTTCATTTTGTTTGTCCTTTAACGATCCAAATTTGCTTTATTGTTCATTTAATGTTTCATGTGAATTTGGAGTTCATCATTTTTTTTAGATTTTTAAGGAAAGTTTTCTTTTATTCTTTTTGTTTCTTTTCTGTTCTCTATTTGAAGTTTATTTAACTTTAATGGCGTTTCCTAGTCAACTTGCAAAAGAGGTGAAGGCCAAAAATGTGACATGGTCACTTTCATTCCAATCATGTTGAAGATATATCATACAACTCGATCTGAAATACATCTCATACAATCCATGTAGACTCAAAAAGGACTATGTATGATCTTCATTGATCCATCCAAAAAGGCATCTGTCAAAAATCCATGTCTGAATAGTGAGGTACATGGTCAATAACATCACCTTCCAAGCCATCCTTGGCAAGAATGTCGTATGGATGTACGTTGGAGGTGTGATATTTTCCATGTAACTCACAGCTCGTAAGGCCGGAGGCTCTCTAGCTCTGGGTCTGGCTGGAAGTGGTAAGGTGCTTTCCTGTCATCCATCCTTCGAAAGTAACTCGAGATCCGCTTCATTGGTACTCCCGGTATGCAATGTTTAGCGACATCTCGCTCCGTTGCCCTTCGATATCATGACGGAACCTACCGGTAATGGTATTTTTACCGGCCCTCGGAACTCACCCGGGCTCGCTATCCGGAGGTCGGATCCGAACATGATATTACACTCGTTCGTAAAAGAAACTGTGCAGAAAGGTCTGACAAATTCGTGGTGATCTAAGTGCGGGGGTATGCAGTCACCCTTCTTGTAAATGTTAATGATGCAACTGTTAGGTATGCAATCTGCTGGCAGTACCCCCCATGTTATCATTCTCTTTACCATCCTTTTGATGACTAATGGCATCGGATCTACCTTGCCATGACGGAGTATCCCCGGTGGGTTTCCCTTCTTGTCTTCTGCGAAGTTGTAGCAGGCATCCACATTGTATTGTAATTCTTCCTTTCCCCGGCATCCACCTCCGGGTTCCGAGTAAGTGTTTTCTCTTAGGCGGCCGCTCGACCCATTCTTTTCAAATCCCGGATGCGATCCACGATTTGTTGTTGTTCGTATTCCGAGAACACGTCCGTATGTAGCTCGAGGCCTTCAAGTATATTGATCCTCCTCGCCTCGATTCTCTCGAAGTATTCGAAAGTTTGCTTCTCGACATTCTCGCATTCTTTCTAGCTCGTATTCCGGAATAATCCGCAAATGGCGAGGCCCGGTGACGTATCGTGGGATATATGGCTCAATCCCTTCGCGTTCTCCTGCATACCTCGGCTCCTCGGGGATGGCCTCCGTCGGGACATCCTCCGGGGTTGCTTCTGCAACAAGGTGATGCATTACTGGTGGCTTTATTTGGTGGCGTGGTAGCCATCCTTCTTATGATCTTCTTGAGATTTCCTTGGTCTCTTCTGTTATCCTCGGAGCTGGCCTCCTTTCTTCAGGTTCCTGGCGAACCGGTATCCTCGAAGTATATGCACCTGGTAGTAGCTGATCGTCTCGTCGCGCCGGTCCGCTCGCTAGTTTAGTTAACATCTTGCGAATACGGCAATTTTTATTTCTTCGCCGAGTTGTCGTGAGAGTAGCTCTTCGTACTTCCCGAACTTACGTGGGCGCGGCGCCGACAAGCTCGCCCTCTGCTGTAGCGACTACGCGACTTGATTCTCTTGTCTTCCTCGGTGTTTGTTTTCCTTTTCTTCGTCTCTGGGTTGGTGGCTTGGGCCACCCACTTTCATTATCGTCTAACCGGACAGTTCCTCTCGATCAACTGGGACCCAGTCATCTTCCTCGTATTGCAGGCTCGCCGGTGCGAAGTCCGAGTCAATCTCTATTATCGCTCCATCTTTCACCCTCTTTTCGTCGAGTGCAAGGCTTACGCCATTTCTAAAGTTCAGGACCAACCGCCCGTTCGACATTTCCCTGTGAAAAGATAAGGAAAAGGATCAGGGGTTGTACTAAGAACAAGAACATTAAGAAAATGTTTATTAGAGACATAGTTTTCTTTTTTTTCTTTTTTTTATTATTCCTTTTGTATATTTTTTTTTAAATTCAACAGGAATGAAGTGAGAAAAGATCGGAAAAAAGATTTTGATTTGGAAGATAGAACAATGAAAACTTTATTATCATGATTTTATTTATTTTAGCACATTTTTTATTGTTTTTTGGGTTCAGACCCAGTCATAAGTAATTACTTCACCCGTGCTTCTAGGGATGAAAAGTTCATTCCTTCGAAACATCTGGTAGCGTAATACTTTTTCAAGTATCGTCCGTTGATCGGAAGCATATGTCGTTCTCCTTGGCAATTCACTAGCTGGTAGGAGCCTCATGAGTAGACTGCCTCAACCACAAACGGCCCTTCCCAAGTGGGTTCAAAATTTTCCTCCTATCTTGCGGTGTGCAAGGATAGGTCTCTTGAGAACGAGAACTAAGTCACCAACTTTGAAGGTTCTTGGGCGGACCCGCTCCGTCATGGGCTTGAACCATCTTTGCTTGGTATAGTTCTAAATTCTGCTGCGCTGCAAGTCTTCCCTTCCAGGCTTTCCAATTCCTCTAGTCGTAATTTGGCATTCTCTTCTGTCGTGATTTTTTTTGCAACGACAATTATGAGTGATGGAAGCTGGACCTGTAAGGGTAACACTGCCTTGGACCCATACACCAGAGCGTAAGGTGTAGCTTGAGTAGGAGTTCTGAAGGTTGTCTGGTAGGCCCATAAGGCTTCTAATAACTTCTCGTGCCAATTTTTCTTATTATCGTCCAAATTTTTCTTTAAAATTTGAACGAGAGTTTTATTAAAAGCCTCGGCCAGGCCGTTTGCTCTTGGGTAGTAAATTGTTGAATACCGCCAGTCGATTCCGTGTCTCCAGACAAAATTGTTGATTTGCGTGCTTCTGAATGCTGACCCATTATCTGAGATGATCCAGCGCGGCACTCCGAAACGGTAGACAACTTGGTTCTTCGAAAACCGTAAGCACGTGGTGTGCTTTCACTTCTACGAGTGGAACTCGCCTCGCCCACTTGGAAAAATAATTTATAGCCGCAAGGATAAAGCGATGTCCTTTCGAAGATGGTGGTTCTATTGGACCCACCATATCCGTGCCCCAACATTCAAATGGCCGCGACGCAATTGTCTGGATGTAGCACATTTGGAGGTTGGTGTAGAACCACTCCGTGCACTCGGCATTGGTGACAGCTCTTGGTGATTTTCATGCGATCGGTCATCATCGAGGGCCAGTAGTACCCTAATCTTTTAATTTTCATTTTCATCTTCGACCCGATCGGTGAGCGCCACTGCAGTCCCGAATGCACCTCTTTAACAATTTCACGGCCTCGGACCCGCTTAGGCACCTTAGCCACATTTGGTCGAAAGACCTTCTATATAACGTGTTATTTATTAATGCGTAGACGAGTTCTTTTCTTGATCCGATGGGCTAACGACCTATCGTCCGGTAGTTTTCCCGTTTGCGGTGTAGTCTATTAATGGCCGTCACCAATCTTCCATGTTTTCTCGTCACTCGTTGCAACCGATTCTTCTTCTTTTCTCGATTTGTGTATTGTGTCTATGTCGAGTCGTCATAGGACCTCGACGTCCGCGAACCGACACTTCCATCGATTCATCTTGCAAGCGAGCAAATTCTTTTGCGAGGTGGGCTAACGCATCTCGCTAAAGTGTTTTCTTTTCCGGGAATTTTGTAGATCGTCACATTCGGAATCTGTTCCAACAACCGTATGGCATACTCGGAATTATCGCTCAAGTCTCGGCATTAAAATTTGCATCGTCCGGCGATCCGTTGAATGATTAACTCGCGAATCCCCGTAGATGTCGATGTTTGTTATCCCCATTTGAATAGTTAATTCCAGTCTTGTTACGAGAGCTTCGTATTCTCGCTTCGTTGTTCGTACACGGCTCGTTAAGTGGTAGGAGTATCTTAACATCCCCGCTCCGTGTTATAAAGATTATTCCGATTCCCGCCTTACCGGCACTATCACTTGCGATTCTTCGTCTTTGTGTGCCGAAGATGTTCCGTCGAAATATAGTTCCCAGCGTCGATCATCGTGGTCTTCTACGCTCATTATTTGTTCATCCGGCAAGTCGTCATCGAGAGGAGATTCTGCCGCAAAGGGTGTGCCGCGAGGAAGTCTCGCTAGACTTGTCCCTTTACGGCACGAAGAGGCACGAAAGTTATATCGAATTGCAATAATATCATCGACCACCCGGCAAGCCCGCGAAAGCGTTGGACGGGTCATCAAGTATTGCAATGGATTAAATTTCGAGATCGGTCTGACCTTATGAGAAAGCATGTAGTGCTCGAGCTTTGAAGCGGCGAAGATCAGGGCCAAACAATGCTTTTCAATTGTGGGATACTTTATTTCCGTCGGAAGTAAACGACGGCTTAGGTAGTAAAGAGCATTTTATTTACCCTCATCATTGACCTGGTCTAATAGGGCTCCGAGAGAGTCGTCTAAAGCCGCGGTTAATCTTCTCGTACATTGATTTATATTCCTCGTTCTTTTTATCTTCGAGAGAGATCCTGAATTGCGGCTTCTTCCGACTTATTGTTGTTGCTTCTTGCTTGATTTCTTTTTCTTCTTCAGAACTATCTTCCCAATCAACATTGATGGCTGGTTTCCTCTGTCCAACTGTCCTAACGTCTCTGCCACGACCTCGTCCTCGGCCTCGACCTCGGATGCGAGTTGTGGAGAAACCTTCACCATCTTGCTGTAAGGGAGTGGTGAGTGACTGTTGGACTAGAACTTCAGGTTCCTCGTCGTCCCGAACTTCCTTTGCTTCATTCGTTATGGTATCTCTGGAGAATATTGTTTTCTTCGGAGGTGCGTAATAAGCTGCATCTTCATGGATTCCAATTTCATGTACGGAGAATGGTTGTAAGTCACCTTTGATGCACTTCGTTCCCCTCCATCGTAGTATTTGATGCACCGATGTAGAGATGATGGTACCATCCGGTTTTCATGTATCCATGGTCGGCCCAGTAGAGCGTTGAATGACGTTTCTGAATCAATTATGTGAAATTTCACGGTTGTCTTTGCTAAGTCACCGATCTTCATTAGCAGTGTTATTGATCTGAGGGCTCTTTCTCATTTCTGGTTGAATCCTCTTAATAACATTTTGTCCGCTTCGAGCTCGTGAGCATCAATTTCTAAGTATGCTAGCGTTCGAAGATTCATTATATTGATTGATGCTCCTGGATCCACCAATACTCTGGAGAGTGTAAACTTCCTAATTGTAACTAAAATGTACAATGGTCGGTTGTGGTCTGCTGTCCCAAGTAGCAGGTCATTGTCCGTGAAGGTAACACCTCGCTGTTCCTTTAATGAGCAAACCTCGTCTAAGGAATCTCCGGTCATTTGAGCTAAGCAAATTTCTGGATCAAGTAAGGCCTTGATCAGAGCTTCTCTCATCTCCTTTGATAAGATGAGAGCGTCGTAGATGCTCAGTTTGGCCGGTAGTTTCCTAAGATGGGCTAGCACGTTGTAGTCCACTTTATTTTCATGTGTCTCGATTTCTTCCTGAATGGGTATTTCTTCTGCCGGGGTTGGTTCTTCCTGAACAATCACCTGCTTTCCTTTGTCCTTTGGACCCATTCTCGGAGGTAGAGCTCTTCCACTTCTTAAATTGACTTCTGTGATTTCCTCTGAATCTAGTATTGAGTTTGCTGATGTCTCCTTCTGAATTGGAATGACAGCTTCTTCTGGATTAGCTTCGGAGTCTGAAGGCTCTAACTCTATTGTGACTGGAGCTCCTCGAAACTCGCAAATAGATTCGTTGCTTGTTGAACTCTCGTAGCCTCCTTGGTGGATGTCTTCTTTGTCATTGTGATCGTCGAGATTGTGTATGATTTGAGAATTGTTATTTGTATCGGAATCGACGTCCGAATTAGGTTGGTTGCCGCTAGTTATGTAATCGCTAGAAACAGTCAAAACGTATCCAACGCTATAACCCTTATCATTATAAGATCCCACCGGAGTGAGCAAGTAATCATACAGAGTCAGAGGTTCGAGGGATTTCTCCCCCGAATCAGAAACAACTATCCTAGGATAAGCAGCCCCTAGCCTAGCCTCAGGAGCCTCGGTCTTTTCTTCTTCATCAATTTTCTTCTTTTCTTCAATCGTCTCTTGTTGAGGTGGTTCTTCTATCGCAAGTGATAGTGCCGACTCGACAGGTTTCGAACTATGAATTGAAGCTCGCACCGAAGTGGTTTGGATGCGATCCAAAATCTTCTTCGAAGACTTTGTCCAAGTGGTAGTCCATCCATCATCAGTCGCATAGGGATCTATCGGAACAATGAAATCCGTTGAGATAACATTGACGGAACCTCCTTTCTGGGGTTCCTTCATGTATTCCTTCAAGATCGTTATGTTCCCTTTTAGAAGATTGTCGTTGAGCCAACTTTTGAAGGTAATACAATCTTCTATCTTGTGTCCAAGCATCTGGTGGTAGGGGCAAACGTTGGGATCACATTTCTTGTCGACCTCTTCTGGTTTCTTAGGCTCGGCGAGTTGGAAATCCGGAGTCTTCATCGGATCGCGGAACATTTTCGGCACTCGCCTCATTCTTGAACGGATACTCCTCGCTCGAAGCTCCCTTAACGTACGTTGTGGACGAGGCGGTTGTTCATACCTGTTGAGATGACCGATAGCCGGGTCGGGGTCTGTCGGTAATTCGTTGAGGTTGCTCGCGGCCGTTCGACGGTATTTGTATCGGCTGCTTGCCTTTATCGATCGTTGCGACGATCCGGACTTCTTTTCAAAAGTCTTCACGGCTTCGTTTGTCCGTTTTGTTGGTGAAACTTAATTGCTTCGCCTCCTCTTGCAAGCTTTCGGCCTTGCTTAACAACTTCTCGAAAGTCTTAATAGTAAATCCCTTGAGGAGAAGTGCTATCGAGCCATGAATGCTCTTAAGTAAAATGCCGACTGCATGCTGTTCTTGTAGTTGTGGCTCACACTTCATGCTTAGATTTCTCCATCGAAGTATGTAGTCTACCAAAGTTTCGTTCAGCTTCTGCTTCTCTACCACTAAATCACCTATAGTGATGTGGTGCTGAGCTCCGGAAAAATCGCTTGATGAAGAGGTTCTCTAATTCTGAAAATGTCTTCACCGAACCGTTCGGTAATTCGGCATACCAATCAAAGGCGATCCTCGACGAGCCGTCGACAAATTGTCGAAGAGTAAAGCATCACTTCCGTCGGCATTGCAACAACTGGCACGAAAATGTGCAACATGCTGCCGAGGGTTTCCGGTTCCATCAAAGGACTTGAACAGAGGTGGTACGAAGCCTTTCAGATATTGAACAGCGTCGAATTCTTCGGGGTAAGGTCTACCCGTCCGAATGGATGTCCCGCTCTTTGATTGTGCCAAGGCTTCTCGCACCTGCTGTTCCACCATGCTCTTGATATCCTTTTCTGGAATCATGCACTGGGTAGAATCTTTCATTGGCTGATCGTCTCCGTTAACGGATGTAATCTCTTTTTCTCTATCTGTAATATGAATAACTTCTGGAGGCGTTTCTCTTGGGGGTTGAACTTGACTCTGGAGAGTGGCTAGGGTTGCAGCCATCTCTTCCATCCTTTTTGCCAATTGAGAGATTGTATCGTCTTTTTCTCGAATTTGTGCTCTTAATGCTTCCGGTTCATCTCTTTCCGCAGCTGCCGGAGCACCTTGCGAAGCTGACGATGCTCGTGTCTCAACCATGTTGATCTCCACATATTCGTCATCCATGAACTCCGACGAGTCAACGTCATCTCCAAACTTTTCTTCTCTTTCTCTTGTTAATCATTGAATGTCGGTTCTTAGCTTTTTCATAGCGTCTTCCAATGGTCTTTTTCGTGCGGTTTCGCAGTTATCATGCGATGGCTGTCGGGTTTCCTTTTTGGGAGTCCCCTTCATTGCAGTGGCGCTCTCTTCGGACTCGAGTCTCCTGACGGGACTTTCCTTTTATGGTCGTTGTTTCGGTCTTAATTGGCCGGTAGTAGGACGCCATACCATCCTTCTAGCAGCAGAAGGCCTAGGACCGGATGGTCTGTCGGCTGAATGCTGGAAGGTGGTATCCTCCCTGATCTGTAAACCTGAAACAACAACAGGTGGACTAGCCTTCATCTTCTTACTCGGCTTTTCTGTGGCGATAACGGGTTCTACTCGCGGCCCAAGACGGGATTTGGCTGGCACCCGCCCTATTCTTCTTAAAATCTCTGATACAGGACATTTCTCTTTCTTTGCTAACTTCTCTATCACAGTCTGTAGTCGGGCAAATGGTGTAATCCTAGCCCTTTTCTTTCGACTCGTCGCTTATAGTATGCGGGTCGAGGTAATGTAGAAGCAATCCTGCGGACATTTTCCTCGTCAGCTGCGGCGGAAAGGGGATGGAATCTACTTCCTTCCAAAAGCGGTGTATACTCAGGCAATGGTATGTACTCAGGTAGTGGTGCGTACTCAGGGATTTCATCTAAGAAAGCGACTTCAGCAGCTTTGGCCTTTCTGGCAATCTTCCTACCTCTGTTTCTTCTCTGAGTCCGTGTTAGGGGTGGAACCCTTGAGCTGGACCCACTTTCAAAAACAGAAGGTCTTGTACGGAAATCTGTACCCTCCACGGTAACATGCTCGTTACAAATTTGAACTTCCTTCCCCTTCAGTTTGGCGGAAGCCGGGGTAGGTGCGGAGATGACTAGACCAGTGGGGGTAGAGATAACGGTCCTCCTATGGACAGTAGCATTCCTCTCAGCTGGAACCCTTTGCAGGGGAGGGAACTCTTGATTTGACTTAAGGTTGAACTCGATCAAAGGTCTTTTAGTTTCATATACTTTGTCTGTCAATGCGAAAAGGGTAACGTCAGTGATCTTGACATTTGTGTTCTCGAATCCTTGTCCAAACCGGATGATCCCATTGTCGGGCAGCTCATCCTTGTAAATAGCGAAGTCCAGTCCATTAGTGAAGGAGAAAATCAGCTTTAGGGCTTCCATTTCTGCAAGGTAGATTTTGATTGTCAGTCCCAAGTTATGCTTCTTCTCATCAGGACGAAAAGAAAGGAATTGAAAAGAGTCCGAACACATTCTTGTTCATGTATTTATAAAAAAGGTGTTATTTGTTAAAAGAGTCATTCATTAGAGGGTTTGTTTATTAGGAACGGAATGTTCAAAGGTGTGGAGAAGGTAAGGAATCCGATTCAGAATTGGAAAGGAAAAGAAAGTCTTATGCGAGACTTCTCGACTCAAAGGACCGCTCCTAAACTAACACCTATTGGGGGTCCACCCCACCTCAGAAAAGAGGCAAAAGGATCTCAGAACCTCTCTATTTAGGGGTGTCTAAACATTGGCTCCTGAATCCGAGAGAATGTTGGCTATACTCGTTCAAGGTAGAAATGAACATAGTATTCCAACGGAAATAAGGGTAGTTTGATCCACTAGGGACATGGATACATTACCGATTTTCTAAAGCAGAACTATCTGATTAAAAATGGAGAGAGGAATTTTCCCCAGCGGAGTCGCCAGAAATTGTCGGCATATTTTTATGTTTGTGTGTTGTATTTTAAAAAGGGGTCGCCTAACAGAAATTATCGGCGAATTTTAGGTTTTAAATTTAATTTAAATATATATATTACTTGGAAAGTAGTTTTTGATTTTGAAAATAATTTTAAATGTGAAAATTTTAAGATATGAAATTAAACTGATCTCACATCCCAAATAGTTTATATAAACGAGTGCCGCATCACAAACCGTGTATCTATCCCGAAGAATAGACACCTTTGCTTGATGATGGGGCTCGATTAAATAAACTAAAAGATTTGTGACATCCGTTTGGTCTGCGAACCAATTTTATAAGCCGACAAGTTCCCCTGCTTAATATAAATGAATTAAGTAGGGTTTATATTACCTGGGTTCTTAAAATTCCCTATAAGGGTAAGCCCCTATAGTTAATTACATCCTAAGTGACGGGAATCACTTAAGAAAACTCTCTATAATAATCGATAGTTCCGCTCTCAAGAATTTCAAAGTTTAAGTTTTCGAGGATTGAATTTTGGAATTTCAATAGGGAATGGATCAAATTTCGAACATTTTATTTTGGGAATTCAAAAGAAGTAAGGTAGGAGAAATCACAGATTCGAAGTAAACTTCGGTAATTTCCCGACTATCCTATTGTTTTGCTTGAATTCAGGAAGGCCCTAATGTTTATTTAATGTTTTGATCTTGCCAATTTTTAATTAATTAGGACTTATATTCGTATGATGTGATCACACAAATAGCCTCGAAGATGTGAGGGTTTATGTCGTATCGGACGACTACCTCAGAATCCTAAGACCGGTTAGGACTTAATTTGCAATGCAAATGCCTAACAAAAGATTGAGGATTTATGTTGCACTAAGCAAACTACCTCGAAGTCCTATGGTTTAATTATTTAATTCTAAGAAAGTTTTGCTAAAGTAGACTCAGGTTTTGCTGATGACGATGGCCGTGCTGCCCACCATGCTCCGAGCTCCTTGTTGTTGCAGAGGTTTAATTTTAGAAGTCATAAATCAGGAGATGAGAGAAGTGTTTTGGTTTAGAGAAGGTCTTAATTTCCAAGTGTTTTTTTTATGTTTTAATTAAAACAAATCTTAAAGTTGATTATAACAACACCGGTTAAGATCCCACGGTTCCATCCTTCCGGCATCGCTATTTTTATCGGATTCACTTAGATACAGATGAATTTGCTAAACTCAATTGAATGAGTTCCACACTTTCATTTAGACGATGGGAAATCTCGTTAGCAACATGTAGGTTACATCATCGAGGTATTCCCGATCATCCAACAAGACGTTTTAATTTAGTTGTAGTTGTAGTTTTGTTGTTCGTTTGTGATTAAATTTTGAGTTGTTTTATATTTTGAAATGTTGTGACGGTGAATTTTATCTTGTAATGACTTTTAATTTAGTTTTGGTTTCAATTTTAGGGACTATCCTAAAGGTGTGGGTTTTCATGCAACAGTTGTTTATCATGCAAGAAAAGTAAGTGCGATGCGATAAAGTAAATTGCGATAAGTAAATTGCAATAAAATAAAAGCGTACTCGGAGGGTCTTCCCGTCATCCCAAGCTGCACTTAAACACAATTTAGAATATTTAAGCATTTAAAGCAAATTCCTAGGTAAAGCTAAGGGAAGGGTTATGGTTTTCTACCAAGGTCTTAATCCTATAGCTAGTCATCTCCTATGACGTCTAGGTTCTTGTGTTTTGGTTTAAGGACGATTTTCTTCATCAAAGAACAATTAAGTTCAATTGTTCTTATAAATATCCTATCATATTGAGGAAGTGCTTAAGACGAGTCTTCAACATCTTTTCAATACCTCTAGGATTGTTTTAAGTCCAAGAGAATTTAATTATATAAACGAATTAATCATCCAGGAGTTTAAGTTTTGTTATCTTGCTCAGTGAACTAGGACATTTGAATATCCTATGAGTGAAGTAACACTTCACTTAACACTCCGTTTAGGAGTTATGACAACAAGAGCTTTTGAGGGCGAGTCGATGTTCAGTGATTTGTGATTTAATTTAATTTCAATTAATGGGTTTAAGTTTGGAATAGTGTTCGAGTTGTTTTAGGTTTATTTTGAGTTCTTTATGTCTTAGGTGATGTTATATTTAATTCAATTTAATTTAATTTAAATTTAATTTAATTTAATTTTGTTTAGTTTTAATTTGAATTTAATTTTATTTTATTTAATTTAATTGTTTTAATTTAATTTAATTTAATTTAATTTAATGTGATTTAATTTAATTTAAATTAATTTAATTTAATTTAATTTAATTTAGCCTAAATTTTAATTTAATTTAAATTTTAATTTGGTTTTATTTTTAATTTTAATTTAATTTAAATTTTAATTTGGTTTTAATTTTAATTTTAATTTAATTTAAATTTTAATTTAATTTAATTTTTAATTTTAATTTAATATTTTATTTTTTTATGTTTTAAAGATGATTTAATTTTAATTGTTAAAGTATTAATTTAATTGCAATTTTAAAAGGATTTGATTTAATTGTTTTAACTTTAATTTAATTTAATGATTAAGTCTTTTAGCATTTTAAATCTTAAATTTGGATTATAATTTTAATTAGGAATTAAATATTATAGAGGTGATTAATTTAGGGATTCTTAAATTAAAGAACAAATCTCCTTCTAATAATATCCCTATTTAAATAATTCCAATTTTTCATTATTCTTCCAAATTTAATTAACTATTTAATTAAGGTTTATTTTAATTATTTTTAAATTATTTGGTAGGTTTCTACCCTTTAATTATTTAAATTTCAATCATCGAAATCAGATTAGAATCAAATATTTTACTCTTTCATTTTAATTAAACCTAAAATTTTTAATTATAGGTTAAAATTTTAATTACCATTTTGCCCTTTAAACTTACTAATTTCATAACTCACTAAATTGAGCTTAAATGAATTTGAAATTTTTATGTGACTTCACTCATATGTCAATCAAGACATTAGAGGAGAAAATGTGATTTTTCTGTATTTAATTTATTTATGTAATTATTTTTGGTGGAAAATAGGGATTTTGAAGGAAAATTTAATAATATGACCAAGGGAAAGTTTCTATCCTTAAGAAAATTATGGGACATTTCTAATGACCAGAGAACCACTTGGACCAATTTTGGTGATTTTTTGAATTATATTCTTTTTATTATAATTATTTTGAATTCTGGAGTATTAATTAATTTAGAAATAAAATAAAGGTTAAAAAATGGATTTTATATTTTTTAAAAATCTCTCTGATATCAAGGAAATCAGAGAACAAATTCTTACAATTTTCTGATTTTTCTTTGATTTATTAGAATTATTTTAGTGAAAATGCTAGAAAATGCATTTTTTAATTTTTAAAATTACCTTAGGGCTTTAAAATTTAATATCTCATCATAAAGACTTAAGAAAAATATGAGATTTGTTCCTAAGTGATTAAAATTCAAAATGTGACACTTTGATGAATTTTATTATTTTTGTGATTTTTATTATTTTTTAATTATTAAAAATATTAAAATAATGCAAAAAATCAACTTTTTTAGAAAATTATAATTTTAATTTTCTTAAATTCCCCTAATATCATAGAGGCTCCAAAACCAATTTGGTGAAATTTTAAGAAGTATTTTGAAAGTTATGAATTTTTGAAGTTTAATTTTGGCTAAATGGCTTAATCAACCCATTTGATAGGGCTAACCAAGTCCAATTGACTTCAAAATTTTATGGTGGGTTCCTCTGATCCTAAAGGTCAGTGGAGAATTGATTTCAAGTCAATTTGATGTATGATTAGCTCTAATTAATTAAAGCCCCATTTTGGGTGTTTAAGCCAATTAGGATTATTACAAGTGAGTTAACTCAAGAACTATTTTTCCTAAGGTCCTCTGGTCATCAGAAGCATCACCAAATTTTCCTAGAATTTATTTCACAACATGCTAATTATTGGAATTAAAATACTCAGAATAGTAACCTAGAATTTAAAAATCAATAACTCTTCATAGGGATGACCTCTGACTTTGAAAAATTCAGGGAATGTTCCCAAATTCAGAGGCTTCAAAAGCCCTATGGTCTCATGCCATGGTGAATTGTATACATGCATGGAGAATTGAAATAGTTCAGAGAGTAAATAAATGATTTAAAATAAAATACTTGATGAAATTACATGATTTCTTTTCCACATTATTCTCCTCTGTTCACTGAGCAAGAGGATATTTTTATTTTATTTTTTTGATTTTCCTACACAAAGTTATGCATTTTTGAAGTTTAGGGAATTAAATAAATCAAAAAATACCCTAATTTCCTACTTATCCACGCGGCGCCACGCCATCCTCGGCGACTCCGAAAGGCCACGCGTCGTCTTCCGATTCGGCGCCGCCATCCGACTCGGCGCTCCAGGGGCCGCGGTTCATGCACCATCGCGGCGTCCGGCTCGATCCGGACCGTCCGCTCGATACACGCTCGATCCGAGCGGCTCCCGGTCATCGTCTACGGCCGGTGTGTACCCGTGACCGTCGACCTTCTAACCCTAATTTCTCACTCGATTCTCAATGGATTTTTGAGTTCTTATGCTCTATGGATTCGTCTTGAGGAGACGAACACATCCATACGGTAAACATGTATTGAAATTGACTTAAATTAAATAGAGAATCTCTGTAAGCTCGGGAAGAAGAGTGAGTCCATACCTTTGCTCAGAGAAGTGAAGCTTCGATCTGAGAGTTGTGTCACCTTCGATTGGGTCCAAGCAAGCTCCAGATGAAGTCCCTTGGGCTAGTGAATTGTCAGGTATGATTTCGACCACGGCCGATTACAAAGCTTGGAGTCTCGAACGGATAGGTGGCCCGGAGAGGGGGCTTTCATCGAGGAACTCCTTCTCTTGACCTTGTGCGAGTGTGGGTGAGTTTAATTTGAATTTGGTGGAGGATTGGGAGATGTCCTGTTTTTTGGTGGAATTTTGGCTGAGAAATTGGGCTCTGTTAGTGGGGATTAGGGCAAATTGTCATTGGGGATCAACTGCTCTAAGTATGAAGAGTGATCTGGAGCAATTTTGGCAGGGTTTCAGTAAGGTCTGGTTCAGCACCTCTCATGGCCGAGAGGGGGTGGTGTTTAAATAGGAGAGGGTGGAGGGCCTCCCAAGGGGGTTTAAGGTGGGGATCGAGTTGCTACGGTGAGGAGAAGAAGAGTTATGTTGTCCATTTGGGTTGAGACAAGTCAGCAAGGGAGAAATGAATTTTTTGGCTCCTCCCAAGGTCTCGGCCATGGTGTTTTTCGGCGATCCAGGTGGCTGGCCGGCAGGCAATGGTCACCCTCAAGTTCAGGTGGGTCAGGGCTGGGGTTTTGTGTAGGCAATTGGTCAATGCCATGTGTAAAGAGCTTGGATTGAAATGGAATGGGGGGAAGGCTATTTTGGGTTCAAATGAGTCAACCCATGATTTTGGGCTAGGTTCACCTCCCAAGGCCTGGTCTTAGGCTGAAAAGGATCACTTGGGTCAGCCAAGAGAAAATGGTGTGGTCTCCATCCATGGTGAGGTGGCTAAGCATGGTTTAGAGTGTGACATGAGTATGGTTAAAAGGCTTAATGAAGGATTAAGAAAGGGTCCCCTCCTCTTGCCATTAATGGCTTGGTGAGGTGGAAAGTGGCTCCCATGGCTTCCATGTGGCTTGTACATGACTCAATGGCTCACATGTGGCTTGGAAAAAGTTTGGTCAATTTCATAAAAAATGGATTTTAAGGATTTTGGATATTTTAGTGGAAAGTTGGATGAAGCTTTATTTAGAATGATTTGATCATTGGATTAGGACTTAGGGATGATTTTAATTGAATGCATGATGAAGAAGAGTGTCATATGGACTTTGGATGAATTTTTGGGCTTTTGGGTTTGGTGGAAGTGGGCTTTTAAAGGCTTCATGGAAGTGGGCTTTTGGATTTTAAAATGGGCTTTTGGGATGAAAGTTTTGTGAAGGACCATGTAAAATAAATGTTGCAATTGGTTTAGGCATATGTCATGAGTGGTTTGAAACAAACTTGAGGTGGTTTGGGTTTGAATTGGGTTGAATTTGGGCTTTTTGGTAAAGTGGCGATAGTAGGCGATTTGAGTTAACTTAGGCTAATGTTGGGCTAATGTTGAAATTGGTGTAAAATTAATGTTGAGAAATGTTTGTAGGGCTGTTTCAAAGAGGTTTCAACTTTGGTTGGGTTTGGATTTTGGGGTTTGGGCCTATTTGGGTTAAGTTTGGGTTTAGATCAAAATTGGGCTTTTTGGTTTTGGGTTGAATTTGAGTGGGGTTTGGTTCCAAATTTTGGGCAAATTATGTTAGTGTTTTGTTTGTGGGGATGTTAGGGAAGGTTTAGAAAAGATTTGGGGTTAATTGGAGTTGAATTGGGTTAGTTTGGGCTAAGTTTGGGTCATGGGTCCAAATTGGGCTTTAAGGTCAAAAGTGAAATTAGATTCAAATTTCAATCAAATTGGGCTTGGATTTGGTCTAGATTGGTGTTGGCGATGTTGAATTGAAGTGATTTGGTCTAGATTGGTGTTGGGGATGTTGAATTGAAGTTTAGAATTGAATTGGACCAGAATTTGGGTCAATTGGGTAGGTTTGGTTTGACATTGGGTTCACTTTGGGTTAAAATGGGACAAATTGGAGATTTTAACAAAATTGGGGTAAATTGACAAAATTCGCCCATGGTGTAGTTGAACAAAATGAAATTGGGAATATTTGGGATTTTCTGGAATTTTCTGGGAGTTTTCTGAATTTTTGGATTTTTGGGTCAAGAGGGGCATTTTGGGTATTTGGAGGGTATTGAGGGGGTATTTTTGAAATTTTTGGTATTTTTGGCTATGGATGATCAATTTGAGTGATGTGGGAATGTTTGGGATTGGTTTTGAAGAATTTTGGGTGATTTGGAGATTTTTGGAAAATTTGGGTAATTTCAAGGGTTTTGGGTAGGCTAGGCGGGTCTGGGGTCCCGGGGGTCAAAAAATTGAAAATTTGGAAAATTGAAGATTGGGTAAATGTAAGTGGAATGAAATCATTTTGGTTGAGCCATGAAGCCATATTAAGCCTATATGAGCCATGAGAGGATTCATTTGAGGCATTCACTATGTTGTTCCTAACCCTCTTAGCCAGGGGCTTAGGGGTTAAGGACCATCCATGTGAATCACCTTCATGAGTCAGAAGATCAAGTTGGGTATGGGTGTGGTTTTAGGGGGTGTGTGAAAGTGTAGTGTATAAGTGTAGTGTGAGTGTAAGTCAGCCCTCACCAGACCGGAGCCACCTGAGGGCGGTCCCTAAGGCCGAAAGAGTCCTATATGAACTCATCCTTTAAACTTCCACATTTGATTCCAACCCTCTAGGTGATTAGGGGTCTACAATCAACTTTGTGGAGTTTGCAGGGAGTTAAGAAGTGGTTTGAATTTCTAAATGGTGGGTCCCAATTCTAATCCTCTAAGATAGTCAAAGGAAAAGCCTAAGGCTAGACCCTAAGTACTAAAAAGAAGAAGAGAAGACCTCATCAAAAATGAGGTCAACAATGACCTCATATGGGTTAAACACAACCCATATGACCCCTTAAAGAGAAAACAACCCATGCATGACTCATATTTAACCATGGTAAAGGGGCATACTGACATGAAGGTGAGGTGGCAAAACCATGGTGATTTGAAGTGTGACTCACCCCCTTTGCAAAGTGAGGTGTCTTGCCATGGTGAGATGAGTTTAGCCACCTCCCTAGCCACCCAATGATGAGAAGACAAGGCTTTAACCATTCTACACACCATGGTTAAGCTCATCATAACATTTTATAAAAAATGTTAAGGGGGGGGAGCTAATGTGTCACCACCCCATGAAATGATAAATGAGGTGTTGCAAGGAGAAGGTCTCAACCATTTGAGTCACCATTAACCTCTCCCTTAGCAAATGGAATGGAAACAAAGAGATCAAGAGCTTATCATGACAATTTAGATCCATGATTGCCATGAAATGTTTACTTGCTTAAGTGGAAAAATTCTCATGGGAAATGAAGAGGTGATGGTTGGATTACATGGGGGAGGTTGTACTCCACAGCTCTAACCATACCATGATCAAATCCTAAGCTAACCAAGGTTGAAACATAGACATCCATGACTATAAAAGGACCCCTTGGCTGAAATTTTGAAAGAGAAAAAAAATCCATAGAAACTTATAGGCTTCCCAAATCCGTTAGCTCCCAACACAAAAAGTCTTGCTAAGGACCTCAACAACCTATTCCAACCAAGATCAAGCCATAGGATCAGCCCAATCAAACCAATTTGGCCAAAATCCAAAATCAGTCCAAACTAGCCACTTTGCCAAAATTGCTCACCAAGGCTAGCTACAAAACCAAATTGAAGTGACAAAGATTTTCTTTGGGAGTCCTAGAAGCTGACCATCAAGGCTGATCAAGCTCAAGATTGTTGTGGCCAAGGTATTGATTTATTTTGTCCAAAACAATGCATATAATCGAAAAATTTTAGGTTAAACTAGCCCAGAAATGTATCATCACCGTATAGATATAATCTATACATCCAGATGATTCCATAGGTTCAAAAATCACTCAATTTCATTGAGAAATGAGTGAGATATTGAGCTTTGATGTTGGACGGTTCGAAATATTTTTGAATTTATGGCGATTAATCTCCGCCGTCCGTTCCCGTGTTTTGGATTGGATGGTGCTGATCGCCTACCCCCGTGTTCCCTGTTCAGATTCGACCAGCGAATCTTCCTGCCTTCGACGCGTCCGAAGACACGCGGCACGCCGTCAAATTTCCGGGCTAGGTTAATCCATATTAACCTTTAAAAAATAAAAAATTCATATCTTTTTATCCAGTGCTCATAAAAATAAAATAAAAATACCTCTGGAAAGCTCTTGAAGAGAAGAAAATTATGAGACTAAAATCATAATTTTATTCTTAGTATTTAGTTTTTAAATAATTAAATACTCTCTGGTGTATTTAATTATTAAAATTATTTACAAATCAGAAAAATGTGAAATTTTTAGGGAAGAACCTTTAAGTCCTTAGACACATCTCCTGATTTTTCTAAGACTAGGATAGCTCTCTAGTATGTGATTTTCTAATTTCCATGATATTTTATAATTATTTCCAAAAATAATTATAAAATTTGAAAAATTGGAAAATTAAAGCTCAAAATGATTGAGAATCTTAGGGTGACAGATAACAATACTAAAACAACAATTCTCAAGCTATCAAATCAATCTGAAAGACATTTCAAAACAATGTTAAGATTTATTAATTATAAAATTAATATTTCAAAACTTTTTCTTAATCCATTTCATAATGGGCTAAGCCAATGATGAATCAAAACTCAAATGAACTCAAAACAAACATTAATTAGGTTTAAAGACAACTTAAGTCTAATCAAAATCATTAAATGTTAGGGTTTAATACAAAATCGAGACTTTAATTAAGTTTAAGGACATATTAAACTTAATGAACCAATTAAACCTTAACTAAATTAGGTTTAATACAAAATCAAAGTTTTAATTAAGTTTAAGGACATATTAAACTTAATTAATCCATTAAACCTTAACTAAATTAGGTTTAATACAAAATCAAGATTTTAATTAAGTTTAAAGACATATTAAACTTAATTAACCCATTAAACCTTAACTAAATTAGGTTTAATACAAAATCAAAGCTTTAATTAAGTTTGAGGACATATTAAACTTAATTAACCGATTAAACCTTAACTAAAATATGTTTAATACAAAAATCAAAACTTTAATTAAGTTTAAAGACATATTAAACTTAATTAGCCCATTAAACCTTAACTAAATTAGGTTTAATACAAAATCAAGACATTAATTAAGTTTAAGGACATATTAAACTTAATTAACCCATTAAACCTTAACTAAATTTGGTTTAATACAAAAATCAAAACTTTAATTAAGTTTAAAGACATATTAAACTTAATTAACCCATTAAACCTTAACTAAATTAGGTTTAATACAGAACCAAACTTTAATTAAGTTTAAGTATATGCTAAACTTAATTAACATTCTTAAACATTAGGTTTAAGGCAAACCTAAACCCTAATTTGGTCTAACCCATTAGATCTAATTAAACCTTTAAGTCTTAATTAAATTAGACTTAATCAAACTTAAACCCTAATTAGGTCTAACCCATTAAACCTAATTAAACCATTAAGTCTTAACTAAATTAGACTTAATCAAACCTAAATCTAATTATGTCTAACCTATTAGACCTAATTAAACATTAAGTCTTAACTAAATTAGACTTAATCAAACATAAACCTAATTAGGTCTAACCCATTAGACTTAATTAAACCATTAAGTCTTAACTAAATTAGACTTAATCAAACCTAAACCCTAATTAGGTCTAACCCATTAGACCTAATTAAATCATTAATTCTTAACTAAATTAGACTTAATCAAACCTAAACCTAATTAGGTCTAACCCATTAGACATAATTAAACCATTAAGTCTTAACTAAATTAGACTTAATCAAACTTAAACCCTAATTAGGTCTAACCCATTAGACCTAATTAAAACATTAAGTCTTAACTAAATTAGACTTAATCAAACCTCAACCTAATTCGGTCTAACCCATTAGACCTAATTAAACATTAAGTCTTAACTAAATTAGACTTAATCAAACCTCAACCTAATTCGGTCTAACCCATTAGACCTAATTAAACATTAAGTCTTAACTAAATTAAACTTAATCAAACCTAACCCTAATTAGGTCTAACCCATTATACATAATTAAACCATTAAGTCTTGATTAAATTAGACTTAATCAAACATAAACCCTAATTAGGTCTAACCCATTAGACATAATTAAACCATTAAGTCTTAATTAAATTAGACTTAATCAAACCTAAACCCTAATTAGGTTTAACCCATTAGACCTAATTAAACCATTAAGTCTTAACTAAATTAGACTTAATCAAACCTGAACCCCAATTAGGTCTAATCCATTAGACCTAATTAAACCATTAAGTCTTAATTAAATTAGACTTAATCAAACCTGAACCCCAATTAGGTTTAACCCATTAGACCTAATTAAACCATTAAGTATTAACTAAATTAGACTTAATCAAACTTGAATCCTAATTAGGTCTAACCCATTAGACCTAATTAAACCATTAAGTCTTAACTAAATTAGACTCAATCAAACCTGAACCCCAATTAAGTCTAACCCATTAGACCTAATTAAACCATTAAGTCTTAACTAAATTAGACTTAATCAAACCTAAATCCTAATTAGGTCTAACCCATTAGACCTAATTAAACCATTAAGTCTTAATTAAATTAGACTTAATCAAACTTGAACCCTAATTAGGTCAAACCCATTAGACCTAATTAAACCATTAAGTCTTAACTAAATTAGACTTAATCAAACATGAACCCCAATTAGGTCTAACCCATTATACCTAATTAAACTATTAAGTCTTAACTAAATTAGACTTAATCAAACATAAACCCTAATTAGGTCTAACCCATTAGACCTAATTAAACTATTAAGTCTTAACTAAATTAGACCTAATCAAACCTAAATCCTAATTAGGTTTAATCCATTAGACCTGATCAAACCATTAAGTCTTAACTAAATTAGACTTAATTAAACCTAAACCCTGATTAGGTTTAATCCATCATAAAATCAAATAAAAATCAAATTTAAATCATATTTAAGTCTACCACACTAGACTTAATTAATCTATTAAACCTTAAACAATTAAGGTTTAGTCAAAATCAAACCAAAAACAACCCTTAACATAGGTTCAACCCAACTTGAACCCAAGTTTTACCTTTAACTTAGGTTCAACCCAACTTGAACCTAAGTTCAACCTTTAACTTAGGTTCAACCCAACTTGAGCCCAAGTTCAATCTTTAACTTAGGTTCAACCAAACTTGAACCCAAGTTTAACCTTTAACTTAGGTTCAACCCAACTTGAACTCAAGTCAACCTTAAGTCTAGGTTCAACCTAACTTGAACCTAACTTAACTCGAACTTAAATCTAACGTGAGTTTAACCCATATTGAACTTAAGTCAACCTTAAGTCTAGGTTCAACCTAACTTGAACCTAACTTAATTCAAACTTAAATCTAACTTGAGTTCAACCTATATTAAACTTAAGTTAACCTTAAGTATAGGTTCAACCTAACTTGAACCTAAGTTAAATCAAACTTAAATCTAACCTGAGTTCAACCCATATTGAACTTAAGTCAACCTTAAGTCTAGATTCAACCTTACTTGAACCTAATTTAACTCAAACTTAAATCTAACTTGAGTCCAACCCAAATTGAACTTAAGTCAACCTTAAGTCTAGGTTCAACCTAACTTGAACCTAAATTAACTCAATCCCAAATCAAACCTAAGCTCTAATTAAGTCTACCACATTAGACTTAATTAAATTATTAAACCTTAACCAACTATGGTTTAATCAAATCTAAACTCTAATTAAGTCTACCACATCAGACTTAATTAAATCATTAAACCTTAACTAACTAAGGTTTAATCCAATCTAAACTCTAATTAAGTATATCACATTAGATTTAATTAAATCATTAAACCTTAACTAACTTAGGTTTAATCAAACCATAAACCATAATTATGTCTACCACATTAGACTTAATTAAACTATTAAACCTTAACCAACTAAGGTTTAATTCAACCTAAACCATAATTAAGTCTACCACATTAGACTTAATTAAACTATTAAACCTTAACCAACTAAGGTTTAATTCAACCTAAACCATAATTAAGTCTACCACATCAGACTTAATTAAACTATTAAACCTTAACTAACTAAGGTTTAATCAAATATAAACTCTAATTAAGTCTACCACATTAGACTTAATTAAATCATTAAAACTTAACTAACTAAGGTTTAATCAAACCTAAACCTTAATTAAGTCTACCACATTAGACTTAATTAAATCATTAAACCTTAACCAACTAAGGTTTAATCAATTCTAAACCAAACCTAAACTCTGATTAAGTCTAATACACTAGACTTAACTAGCTAAGGTTTAACGAAATTAAGCCTAACTAATTAGGCTTAATTAATGTTTAAACCTTACTCAAATAAATACCGGTTAAATTAAAGTAGACTTAATTAAAACTTAAGCCTTACCTAAGAAGGACTTAGATAGTCGATAATTATAATTAAGTCTAATTTAATTAGTTTTAATTAGACTTAATTAACCTTTAAGTATTTTTTAAACAAGGCTTAAAACTTAATTAGGTCTATTCTAATTAAACCTAACTTTTAACTTAAGTTCAAACAGACATGAACTCAAGTTAATTAGATTTACATTGAATCCAATTTTCCAATGAACTTGAACTCAAAATTTAAGTATTAAACTTAATTTGAATTTAAGTCAAAACTTAAGTTTGATCCACATCAAACTTAACCCGACATCAAATATAAATAAAAATTTGAACAAACAAAAATCGACATAATCGACATAAATTTGACATTTCAAATAAAAATCGACATAATCGACATAAATTTGACATTTCAAACAAAAATCAACATAATCGACATAAATTTGACATTTCAAATAAAAATGGATATAATCGAGATAAATTTGACATTTCAAACATAAATCGATATAATCGATAAAAATTTGACATTTCAAAAAAAAATCAACATAACCGACATAAATCAACATTCTAAATAAAACTCAACAAAATTCAACATTCTAAATATAATTAAACATAATTCGACATTAATCAACATTTTAAACCAAATTCAATAAACACTGACATTAAATGACATTAATTGACATTTCAAACTAAACTCAATCGACATGATTCGACATAAACCGACATTTAAGACATGCTAAATCAAACTTGGACATCCTACAAATTCTGAGACAATGAACATTTCATGATATTATTTCTGACAGTGTTTCCTTTGCAGGATGAAGACAAGTTTTGTTTAGATTTCCTTTGCATATTATAGGGTGTGTTAACTCTATTTTGCAGGACGACATTTTGGAAATGAGATGAACAACAAAACAACAACATTGAAAAAACAAAACAAAACAATGACATTGACAAAAACAATGACATTAACAAAACAACAATAACAAAACCAAAACTTTTAGGTTAGCTACAAAACCTAAACAACAAACAACAAAATGACATAAAACCGACATGACAAAATGACATTTGGGATTGATAGTGGGTACATCTTTCCCTAAAAATAAAATTTCTAGAAAATAAATGATCAACATGAATCAGAAGTTTTCTTAGACAATTACAAATTGCCTAAGATGTATTAACTATAGAAGCTTGCTACTATAGGAGAAGTAAAAGAATCCGCGAAAGAAATCTCTAGTTAAAACTTCGTGATCTTCCTTATATAGAAACTCTAGGATATGACATTCTAGAATTCTCTTTTATAAGGATTATCATGAACATCCTTCTTTTTCTCTATTTTATATTGGCCCTAAAATTTCTTAAGTCTTTTATAGGATTTATAGAAATAAGATTAGGGCAGTATTAAAACAGACTGGTGACTCCTTGACATTGACATGATACGGGAATTGATAGCGATGCGAATTGACCAGTGAGGGGGATTTTCATCGCCATCACTTATGTCTATAAAAAGGCCCTGAATTAAGAGAAACACTTGCCCCGGTCCCTATTTTCATTCATGGGTCTTAAGAAGAGTATTTTGAGTGCAAAAATGTCTTATTGGGAGAGTAAAATTAAGAAGAAGGAGGAAGCCAACACCGGACAGGCTAGGAGAGGTGGCCAGTGTGTCAGGTGAGCGAGTGGGCAGGCCATCATGGGGTGAGTTTAAGTGGTTAAAGCATTATGGCAAAACCCCCTTAGATTTAACCATTTAAAGGTGAAGATCCCCGAAATTGGGGGACCTTTGGTCCATGGCTCCACTAGGGTGGCCTAGGTGGGTCTAGCCCAGTCCATAGGGTGAATTTAGTGGCTGTGGAGGGGTTAGTTTGGTCACATTTGGTTCAATTTGGTGAATTTGTGTCATAGGTTCAATTGGGCACAATGGGTTCAAATTGGGCTAACTTGAGTTTGTGCTTGAATTGAGCCCAAGTGATTGAGCAATATGGTGTATATGATTGTCATGAATAGTTTATAGAAGGATTGGAGTGGTTTTGGATTGGTTTGGAAGATCAATTTAGCTTGATTTGGGATTTTGGTCAATTTGGGGCAAGTTGGGTTAAATTGGGTTTAAGTTAGGCTAGGGATGGGTCCAAGGCCAATTGAAGGTTCCACATGGTCTAAGGGGATGTTATAAAGAGTTCCCAACATCAATTGGGTGGCAATTTTGAGAGTAGGGCAATCAATTTGGGAGATTTTGGAGATGAGTTCAATTTGGGCTAAAATTGGTATTTTTGGTTCAAGTGGGTTTGAGTGAGGCTTGAACTCAAACTAGGGCTAATTGATGGTCAAATTCAGTTTAGGAGAGTATTATGAAGAGTTTGGGATTCAAATTGGTGAGAAATTGATTGGTGTTAGATCAATTTGGGGATTTGGATTATGAGGTTAACATTGGGGATTTTGGATTTATGTTGAAATTAAACTCAAATGTGGATCCATTTGAGCTTGAATTTGGTTTAAATTGAGGCTAGAAATGTTGAATTAAAGTTTGGAATTGAATTTGGGCAAGATTGGGGTCAATTGGGTAGACATTGGGTTTAATTTGGGTACTTTTTGGTTAAATGGGTCAAATTGGGGCTTTTGGTTAAATTGGGCTAAATTGGCAAAATTGGGTCATGTGATAGTTGAGAGAAATTAAATTAGGAATATTTGGGAGGTTTTGGGAATTTATGAGAATTTTTTGAATTATTTTGAATTTTAGGCTAAGAGGGGCATTTTGGTCATTTTGGGGATTTTTTTGGGGGAAATTTGGAAATTTTGGACAATTTTGGTTAATTTGAGTTGTACGGAGTATTTGGAATAATTTTTGAAGAATTATGGGTAATTTGGGTGATTTTGAAAATTTTGGGGGATTTTAGGGTTTTAAGGGGTATTTTGGGTAGGTTTATGAGCAAAGGGGTTAGAAGTTTGAAATTTTCGAAAAATTGTGATTGGTTGAAGGTGAGTAATATGAAATTGTTTAGGTTGAGCCATGGAACAAGGTTCACTCTCATTTGGTCCTCTATGTGTTGGTACTAGCCAAACCCTAGCCTAAGGCTAAGAACTTGGGAAAACCACTCACATGAGTTTCCAAAGAGTTAGGGGATCAAAGGAGATGTGCTTTGTTTAGGATTGTGAGTGTGGAGTGTAAGTGTGGTGTAAGTGTGGTGTAATTTCCAAACCTCTTAGGGTAGATCCTAGTTCTGACCACCTATAGGAGACTTCCCTTGGGCTTCCTTATGCTTGGTCTCTTCCTCTCAAAAACTGGAGGTTAAGCCTTAAGCATATGAAAACTCCCAGTGAAATGAAAAAAGTTTGAATTTCTAAGGGGGATGGCTCCATGACTAGTCTTCTAAGAAAGTCACCAGAAGTGTCCTATGGCTAGACCATAGGCTATTCTAAACTAGACCCCAACCAAAGGTGAGGTTAACAATGACTTTTCATACATACATGACAAGGCTGCCATGAGATCTGCAGTAGTTCTTTGTTTGGCGATGTTGTGTGCAATGGACCTCGATAGGGGCAATCGAATAACTCCTAGAACTTTTCGATCCAACAAATTACATTCAGCCTCATCCATCCTTTTCAGTCTTTTCCCCATTAATGGAAGATGAAGTTTCTTCAAATAGAGGTATTCCTCTATTTGCATTCTCCAATAACTAAAGTCTGTGCCATCAAATTTCTCGATCCTTGAAACATTCACTTCATATGCAGTCATCGTCTTTCCTCTGAAAAAAGAGAAAATTCACATCAGAAAAATACATAGATTTACGTGGTTTGGCTAATTTCATACGTCTATGGAGTTAGAGGATTTTCTTACTTGAGAAAATTACACTGTCAATCGCCTCGGTGATTACAAGAATCAACTTTCTCTCTTCTATCTCTCTCACTACTCGTGAGCAACAACACCGAAGAGTATAACCACGAGTAACACACCTTGCGATCATTGTCCTTCGTCCGTCAGCCAAGAGCATTGAAGAACTTCGCACCAAAAAGAATTTCCTTCCCACAAATTCTGCCCTCAAGCTTTTCTCCTGGATTTCCTGCCATCGTCATCTGCTTTACTACATAAAAAATCGTGATAAAAGCGGAGCCTTTCAATTCTTCCCTCTGTTCAAAACTACACAATGGAGAGGCGGGATTTGCTTTATATCGCGAAAAAGAACACAAAAGCGATGATTCTGTTTGCTGGTATGGAGGAAGGCAGGAGCAAGTGGCGGCGTCGTTTCGCGAAATGGCCAAGCGAAGCTTCACTTCACGCCCACGGGAGAAGGCGGAAGCGGGCAGCGAACAAGATTTAAATATATAAATATAAATATAAATATATATATATATATATATATATATATATAATAATAATAATAAGCCGGGCTCCACCTTTAACACTGATTTGATGTGCAATTCTGAAATAATATTTTTTTTCAAAGATTCGTTGCCACATTTTTTATTAGACCTCATAACCCGATATGTTTTTATTGTTTTATTTCTGATTTATTTGCTAGGTTCAACCGTGGTCTATATATATGTTATAATTCTATATTGGGACAAATAAATACATACAGCTCAATTTATATATATTTATATATCTAACAACTGAAATTTACTTTTTACATTCATGCCATTCAAATCTTTCACATCACATGAAAAATACCACCTGAAATTTATATATATTTATATATTTATATATATTTATGTAAAAATTGAAGTTTAAGAATTACATGTAGAAATAGTTATGAATTGAGTGGTGTGTATGCAAATCTTCCTTTTATTTTTTAATCTATTTCAAGAGAATATGAAGTCTGCAACCGAGGAAGCGGTATAATTCAACCAAAATCTCATAGCTAACCAAATTTCATTATTTGTTGTTGACAAAACACTTTATTTTATTGTTATATTGTTTATCTTTATTATATATGCAACAACGACAATCCATTTTTTATCTGTAAAGCTATTACTCTTTCACACCAGTGTTCACTCTCTAAAGATAATACCCTATTGAAGAAACTTTCATTTCATTAACTACATAAACAACCATATTGGTCATTCTTTATTTCTATAGCTTATCTCTGATACTGCAGTTAACAATGCATCATTTTTCAGTTTGTTAATGTGGGTAGGATCCATGGAGCCACTGCCCATACCTAAAGCCTAATTCTATAGCCTGTGAATATTTGAATTTTGTGGAGAGAACAAGATGTGTAAAGTGTGAAACCAAAGTAATTGATCTAAAATAGCAATTATGGAACTTTCAACAAGACACCAACTTTAACCAAAACTCAAACAAGCAATTCCAAATTAAAGCCAGACGTGATATGAAAGTTATTGGCCGAAGATGATACAGACAAATGAAGCTTTAAGAGACAAATAATTGATTTTTAGTTGTGTTGACCTTAATTTTGACGTCTTTCTATTTTCTCTCCTTAGAGCATAGAATCTAGCCTTAGGATTTTTTGTTTGACACTTTTAGATGATTAGATTGAGATATAAACCATTTAGAAATTCAAGTCATTTATTCGCTTCTTGAAGTTTCATATGGATTGTTTACAATCTTCAGCGTCCAGTAGAGGTGATTAAAGCCGATTTACTGAAGCTCATGTTGAGTTCTTATAGAAATTTGAAAGTCATAAGTGGACCCCACGATGTATGACGTTTGATTTTCTGCCGAGAGCAATTTGTGTGACTTTAGTTGTTACTTAAGCAAGGACCGGTCAACAATTTGCTCGCCAAACGACTCCAGCTGGACCGAATAGCTTCATTTTTCACGACGCAGGCGAAGGAGTTAAATCAGCATGATCGTCGATGAATTTGCCCGGATAACCCCAGATGATGAAACAGACCGCACGAACACGTATGAAACGTCGATTTTACTTAGAAAGGATATCACCTTTTATATATTAATTAATATGATAAAATAATAGTAAAAAAAAAGTGGAATCAAATTAAAGTTGAAATTAAATACATGGATAAAAATCAAGAGATTTTAAATTCAAAACAAAATGAATATATATAAGATTAAATTTCTTAATTAAATTTCTCAATGAACGCAAATAAGATTAATTAAATTTTTCTTAAGTAAAAAAAAAGAAAAATAATAAATTTGACAATAAAAGAATTAAAAAAATAAAATATCTAAAACGTTTGTGAATAAAATTCTTAACAATTTTAATCATCGTAAATAAAATCTAAATATAAAATTGAAATTATAAATAATGAAATATAAAATATAATTAGTACAAATTGGTTTTCTCCCGCCCAATTCTTCTTCCCCTTTTTCTTCCCTTTCAGCTGGGCTCGATCATTTCTCTCAAGAAACTAATACTTCTTCTCCACGCAGCTCTATATTTTCTTCACGCAGCTTTTCTGGATCTCCAACGTCTCCTTCTTCCAATCGCAAAACCGAAGGCATGAGGATGTGAATCGGCTTCTACTTGTTGAACGCAGAGCTGTAGCAGTCCTCTACGTCTTCCTCTCCAAATCACCCCAAAGAAAATCCACCTTCCCTCATATACGTTTATTGACGGCTCTTCTCCGATCATTTTCTAATGCTTCCTCTGGGATGGGAGTTGTTCACTGTCAGGACACTTTCTTAGTGCTACAAAGAAAGAAAACACAGCGATATGTGATTTTCAAAATTGATATGAAGCGATTAAGGAGCAGCGGATAAGGTTCAGAGACCTCTCCAGCAGATCTTTGTGGAGTTTCTTGAGCTACCCTGTACTTCTGAGTTCTCTGAATTTCTGCTGTATAAGGATAGCCGAGGGCTGCTTCTAGTCGGTGATCCGAGTGATGCAGCCGTCATCCTCCTGCAGGTTTGCAAGTTTGCTCGGATTGAAAGTTTTTTTTTTTTTTTTTGTTGCAAATCCTCGAACAATGGCGGGGATTGTAACATTTGACTCTGCTATTCATTTCTACAATCTCAAGCGAGTTTTATAGCAGCCCTTGATTCTTTTTGCTCCTGATATGCAATATGCTTACACTTCATTGCACACCGATCTAATTATTCCAGTTATCGAGTGCCGGCAACACCTTGGGCAGTTGTTTGAAAGTCTTTGATATTTGAAAACAACAGAGTTGCAGATTCAACTTTTGGTGTTGCAATAAAGGCTGTTTTTCTTGGCTATGAAGCCAACAAGGGGAACCTTCTCGTTTTTCAGTCAGTTTTGCCTTCTATTGGAACTGGGTCACTTTCCTCAAAGAAGCTGAAGGAAGAACACATGTTTCTTCTGGGGAAAAGGAAGCTCCTAAGTTGCAGCAATACCAAGTCATGTATTTCTGACGGGGACCTGCTTGCAAATATCTGAAGGATAACTTCAAATCTCATAACAATCTTGGAAGATCTTCTTAAGAAATGGAGACATGTGGAGTGTTGAACGCTCTGTAGATTTTCTGATCAGAGAAATAGAAGACATGCTTGTCAATGAGTATAGGAGTAATGTAACATGCCTGTCTGTGTTGAACTCACGTTTAGAAGATGATGAAGATTTTTGCTGCAGTCCCCTAAGGGCATTGCAAATAGTTCTCCCCATGAAGCAGTTGGTGGTTTGAGAAGCCATTTCTCTGGAAATCATCCTTTAGACAAACAACATATTTTGGAGAACGTGGAACAACAGATGGAGATGAAGGTATGCTTCTTGTTTTTTTGGCTTCATTTTATTATTTGACACATGCCACTTATATAGATTTAAGAAAATTTACATACATACCACTGATTTTCATATGTATTTACACATCTAATACATAAATTTTACTTTTTACATTTATATTACATTTAGAAGACATGCTTGTCTGTGTTGAACTCACGTTAGAAGATGATGAAGATTTTTGCTGCAGTCCCCTAAGGGCATTGCAAATAGTTCTCCCCATGAAGCAGTTGGTGGTTTGGGAAGCCATTTCTCTGGAAATCATCCTTTAGACAAACAACATATTTTGGAGAACGTGGAACAAGAGATGGAGATGAAGGTATGCTTCTTATTTTTTTGGCTTCATTTTATTATTTGACACATGCCATATATATAGATTTAAGAAGATTTACATACATACCACTAATTTTCATATGTATTTACACATCTAATACATAAATTTTACTTTTATACACCCCCCCCCCCCCCAATTCTTTCATATCACATTAAAATATTATCATTGTAATTTTTTTTTTAAATAAAGAATACTGATTCCTCCATAGTTAAGGTGGCATGTATGTAAGAAAAAAAGGTTGAAGTTTGGATATTAGATATGTATATACATATAAATTGTGGTATGTGTATTAATTCCACATATTTTTCTAGGTTATCTGTTTCAAAGAATTTGACTAATAATTAAAACTTGATTGAAAAGAATGTTTAATTAAATCCTGAGGTTATATTCATTTTGAATGCCAGAACTTATTTATATGAATCTTGCATAAAAGTTTAGTGAAATAAGTTGCATTTTTGTTGAATAATAGGTACATTTAATACACTTGGTTGTTTGCATGTTTTGTAATACGCATATTCGTACATATATATTCTTGTGATCATATGATAAACTGTTTCTCATACAAATTTCTCTGTGCGCCTTTTACGAGGTAAACTCGATCGTGATCAAGACATTGGAGGATCGTAAAGCTACTTTGAGATGAAGGAAATAGATAACATCAAACATCGTGTCGGTAAGATCTCTCTAAAACCACTTAATAGATAACAATATAAATAAAATAATAACAACATAATAATAATTCACTTCTTTGCATTTACGATATTCCCTCGGATAAGGTAACCCGCGGTTGCTAACGAGAATTCTCTGATCTAAATGAGTTCGATAGCTTGTTTAGATTAAGTAAATACAAAATTAATGGCGGTGTCGGGACGATGGAACCGTGGGATCTTAATCGGTGTCGCTTAATATAAAATAAAATTCTTCCATTTTGATTTTCATATGCTTGCTTAAATTTATTTGTTAATATCCAAACACTTGTAATATTTTAATCATTAACAGAGTAAACCAGATATGTCTTGATCTTTTCCACCTTACTGTATATTACTACACAGTTCTTTTCTTTCTTTATTGTATTCTACTGCACAATATTTTCTTACTTTATTATACTTTATTGTGCAGTTTCTTTCTTTCTTTACTGTATTATACTGTATAACCTCTCTTTTTGTTTTCTCTTATTGCACTGTATTATACATGTCTACATATACCTCTGCTTTTAGTTACTGTTTTTCTGGCATATTTATATATAATTCTAGGATAGGCTGTTTGAGGCGTGGTTTCTCTTTTCTCTCTTCTCACCTACTAAGACGACAATACGGTCAAGTAACGATTCACCTCCGAGCAGTGGACGAGATGACAACTGAAGGCAGAAGGAGTTTCAACTGAACTTTCATAGATTTAAATAACATACACTCATATGACGTCGAGGTTGTTTGTATGGTACAATATAAATCCTCACATTGTCTTTTAGGACTTTGTATGATTGTATATCGTACAATAAGTCCTAAATTCTTTTTAGGTTTTCGAGATCGTCGTTCGGTACTACATAAATCCTCTTATTTTCTCGGGTCATTTGCATATGACATGCAAATATAAATCCCGAAGATCTAAATAATTTACAGGATTGAAACATTAAAGATAATTTTTCTTTCAAAGATGTAAATCCAAATCATATGTTAGTTTGAGATGTCACTGAAGCTTCTTCAGTATCTTCGACATCTCCTACTCTTCACTTCTTTAGATTCCGAAAATAACTGTTCCACATTGAACTTTTTCCATTTGATATTCTTATAAGCAATCGTGAAAATATAAACGTTGATTTTCTTAAAGATGAAACCCTGATCTTAATCGAGATTTTTCTTAGGTGACTTCAGTCACCTAAGATATAATTAATTATAGAGGCTTGCCTCTATAAAGAATTAAGAACCTAGATTAATCTAAACTCTGTCTAATCTCTGTATTAGATAGGTGAATTTGTCGACTATAAAATTCGAAGTCCAAAATAAAGTCTTTTAAGTTTGAATAGTTAAACCTACCAACAAGTGGTACACTCATCTTTCAAAATTATATCACTTGTAGTATCGTACTCAGTTATTTAAGTTATTAGATATATGAAATATATTCGGTCTCGTTGTTTTCCAAAATAAATAATATCATTTTCAAAATCAAAATTACATTACATATTACATTAAATTTAAATTTTAAAATTTTATTTTCAAAATAAATTAGCTGACAAGTTGTTTTTGAAGGCATCTGCATGCATACCACCCAATACCTATGTATTTACATAAACACCTAAAGTTTGTTTTTTACATTTACTCTTCCCTATTTTTGTTAGATTACAAAAAAGATATCAGACTTGAATAGAAGTGAAAACATATGGACTTTGTGTATAGAAAAAATATTGTTTATGGATGCGAAAGGTGCAGGAATCAACAGTGATTAAGCGGCGAAAAAAAAAGAATTCCCGTGGATCGCAACAGTTAGCCTTAAGTGCAACGTCCCCACCTAACAAAACTTTCTTTGAATGAGATTTCTTTGAATGAGATTTATTTTCTTGTACTTGTTGTGTTGTTTGGCCTTGCTTAACTCCAATGACTCTGGTTTACCAAATTGACCCAAGCTAGCTCTCAGCTTTTCGGGCAAACCATTCATGATATATATCTCATTTTATACTGCATTAATTCCTTAGGTAATCAACCAGTGACCTATCCTACTGAGCTTTGATTGATTCAAAAGATTAATATCCACTATAGATAACCTTAAGTTGTTTAGTAAATCTTGTCCTTGGCTCTTCTAATATATCATAAAGAGTATTCTAGAAACATTAGCATATTCTAGGATAGATGGAGGAATGTTTTATTTCAACTTTTTGTTTTTTGTCTTTATTATGATTTTCTTATCTGAATCATTGGACTATTATTTCTTGTGTGAATCTAAATCTACTGTTCTTTTATTTAATTCTGCTTATGCTAGGTATGTGTATTATGTTGTTGCTTCTAATTTTACTTATATTTGTTTTAGGTGAGTCTCCCATTTAATTCTTCATAGAGGAAGAGAATATTTAATGTTTTTTTAATAAACTAATAATTAAATTTAGGGGCATTTCCATTCTCAAAATTTTTTAGAAGGAATTGATCACATTTGAATTTTATAATATAAATGTTAGCATAAAAATAAAAATAATGAAAAGAAGATCAAGAATTTTCCCACTTCAAATGCTTCATTTATTACATAATGTAATGACAAAAAAATTTTTGCTTAAAAAAAAGCATCATGCTTTATAAATGACTAATAAACTAACTTTATTTTTCGCTTAACTATATTATAAATACTTGTTTATATTATTTATGCGGTTGTTGTTGAATATGCTTGAAAGCTGAGACCGAAGTCTTTTTAAAGTTTGATCATATGTAGTGAAGTCTGGTCGTCGTTGTTTATGCATCAGACGCCTTCCAATATCTTTGTCAAACTGGTTGCGCACATTTCTCGTGTCAACAATATTGGAATGGGCTGAAAATTTCTAATGCTCCAAAGTTGAAATATTATCATTCCCTATAAAATATATTATTAATATATTAAGAGAAAAAAGTAACAGTAATATTGAAAAATATAGTATCAGACATACCTTTTTTGATGAATTATCACCTCTCAACTTTACAGTGGAGGTGGCATGTATAATGTCGACTTTCAAATTCCTTCCGTTGACATTTGCCTCATAAGCAAATGCTTTATTGGTTGTGTTAATATAACTCATCACGCAATCATTAAAAACTATACTATTGAATCTATCTGAAAGATCCTCTAGACCGAATGGGGAGAAGAGAAATGACCAATGCTTAGTACATCCACATTTTGAGGCTTTTGAAAGATAATCTGTTTCCTCCATATTTTTAAAATTGTCAATAGAGTAAACCAAGACAAGTATGTCGAGGCTTCCATCTGAAAGTTGGTACAAATGCGAACAAGGCTGCTATATATATTTTGCATCTTACAATAAAACTCGTGAATAATGGTATCACGACGGACGACATTAACACGTGAATGTCCGCCAATGTAACATAGATTTTCATCTCTACGTCGAGGCATAAAATTGCCGCCAAAGCTACAAAAAAGTTTCACCTTAGCTGTTGTTTGGTCTTTGGTGGCGTTTCGTGTGAGTGAAATTGTAGAAATAGGAGAATTTCGGTTAAACTTCAAGAAGTTGTTCAAAGATTCAGAATAAAAATTCTTCTTGATTGCCACAGGTTCGCAGGGGTATTTGAAGGCGGGTAGATTGAGAAAAGTGTTAGAAAAGTGAAATGGAGAGATGTGAAATTTTAGATGAGGTTTATGCATATGCTCGCGAAAGGAATTCAACAAGCCATGAATTGCAACGGCGCAAGCAGAGGCGGTAGTAATAAACATTCTTGAAATTATCTGGAGAAGAAAAGATTGCAAACTGGTTTCGGATAGGAGGAGGCGACAAATTATTTAGAAACAAATACTTTCGAAGCAAAATTGTTGCTCAAATTAGACCCAACGAACAAGAAATTTCAAAACAAAAGAATATGAGCTGATATGTGTTTTTTAATTTAACAAATTCATAAATAAATGACATGAAGGTGAAGGATTTAAAAATTTAATAAGACTTCTTCAACAAAAATTCTTTAGACACGGCTATTTCTTTGAGAAAAGTTGGTTTAAAACTCCTTTAAAAGTAGCATCCTAAGAAAACTCCTTTATAAAATGACCATTCCACACTTTTTAATTTATTATACAAGTTAAAATACTATAGTAACCCTGTCTCCTCTTAGAAACTTTTTACAAGATTGATCTTGCTCTAGACAAGCTGTTGTAGATGTCGCGGTGCTTCCATGCTGGAAGCAAAAGTCGACATCATAGAGATTTACAACAGCAGGTGTCGCTCGCGAGTAAGCGAGTAGGAATTGGATGCCCCATATATATATATATATATATATATATATATATATATATTATTTTATTTATTTATTTTTTTTCAAAGGCCTCAAGGGCCAATTTCATTAAGATAAAACAGATACAAGATCTTGTGGATGGGCCCGAAACCTGAAGCCCAACCCATACGATACAGCGCTAAACAAAATGAAGCTTAAGGTCATAACAAAAAATTACAAAACAGCCATGTCTACGAACGAGAACGTGCTTGCTCTTGCTCGTTCCTAGGAGATCCATAAAGTAAACTCTTAACAGCTGCACCATTGCCATGAGTGATCAAAGTATCATAACAAAAAGAGAATCGCCAGGCTTCTTCTTCCGTCGAGAAGTGTAAACCTGCCAATTCGCTGCCTCTTCTTCTTCTTCATCTTCTTTTTCTTCAGATGCTTCGTCTTCTGATGTCTGAATCTGCGAACACTTACCGGTGAGTCGGTCAGAAGCGACAGCTATGGTAGCCTCCTGAGCTGTTTGCACCGCAGGAGAGGGGGTCACCATACCAGCTTGTTCAGCAAGCACAGTGCTAATCACCGGAGAGGCAACTAGAGTAGGATGAAGAGTCACCTAGACAGCCATGTCAGACTCAGATTGTACCGTGTTCCCCTTTTGAACCAGGGTAGCATCAGCGCTTTGTTGAAGAATCTCAACAGCAGCTAAAGAAGGCCCAGAGGCCCTTTTCCTTTAGGGGGTGCGACCGTAGCAAGTGCCCCTAGTGTGCCCAAACATTTTGCAATCGTTGGCAAAAAGAGGTTTATCCTCTACCACCACCTTCTGCCAAAACCCATCTTTGTCGTCCGTGATCCAAATTTGATCCACATCTGGGAGGGTAAAATCCCTCTCAACCTGAACCCTCGCACCATCAGGCGATACCATATCATAAGTGTCTGAATCCACTCTCAGAGGAGTACCAAGCGCTTGACTAATGTTATATAAAGCTTTATGTTGGCACAAATGAAAGGGGAGTCCCGGAAGCTTGAACCACATAGGAACAACAGGAGGTTCCTTAGATGGGTCAAAATCTGGAGTCCATTTAATAATCTTCATATAGGTACCAGTAACCAGAACTGATTGTTGAGCAAAAAATCTCGCATAATCTTCTTCCTTTTGAATTCTGATAAGTAGATGTCTACCATCCAAAACTCCTAATCTCCAACCTCCAATGAAATTCAGATCCTCAAAGAACTTTCTGACCAAATCCATTTTGGGATGACCAAATGGAATTTCCCGATTAGCGTGAACTTCACTTCCTCAGTAAGAACCTTCATTTCCACGGCAGTGAAGATAACCGCCGGCTTCCCATCCTTTACCCCAACCGGCCTAATAAAATGTTGTTCAATTTTACCTGCCGCCGCATCTTGAAAGGATTGTGGAAAAAAACAGATGATCAGAAACTTTTTTGTGGGAAGAGATATTCCTGCCTACCACTCCCGCAAAAGTCGATTTTGCTGCCATGAAGGCGTCTGAGAAACCGGCCGATGTCGCAGCTGCAGCAGGGCAGCAGGAGGGGTCGGCTAAGAGGACCCTGCTGCTGAGGAGACTGTGCAGTGCGTCGTTCAGTCAGCACAGACGAGCCCCCAGTCGCAGACCGCAGGGACCGCGACTGCACAGACGAATCCAGGCGACGCGAGCTCCCCGACCCGCCTACTTAGGAAGACAAACGACGCGAGCTCCAGGAGACGACGCGAGCTCCCGAGACCCCGCAAGCTCCTTCGCGGGACGACGAAGCTGAGGGCGACGCACGGAGACCGACGATCGACGAGATCGACGCAGTGGAAAAATCGTCGCGGGTTTCGCCATCAGGCGAAAACCCTAGCGGAGCGGGACGACGACGACGGCATCATCCAAAACATATATATATATATATATATATATATATATATATATATATATATATATATATATATATATATATATATATATATATATATATATATATATATATATATATATATATATAGAATAGGTTCTTTGAGAGAGCTAGCATGTAATACAAAGCAACAATGTAGCTCTGCTGGAGCTGTTGCTTGGCATGGTGAAGCAGACAGTGATATTTATTTTGTTATAATAAGTAATTATTTTTTGAAGGATATGATCAAGATTTTGAATTCAACTCACTATGTAATTGGCGTAGACTAGTTTTTGGAGATGAGTAGGTTTCACTTTACTATTTTTTCTCTTGTAACTCTTCGAGAACCACCTCACCTCACAACCTCAAAGCATCTATAGAATGAAAACATAAACTAAGAGGGACCTGATTATTTGCCATATTTGATAAAATGACCAATCTATATGTGCTCGACCTTTTTTGGTTATGCGTAGGTATTCGATAACACTCTTGCTTAAAAATGGCAAATGAAGGAACTAATGTTAGTGAGATAATTTTAACATGAGGTTACTATTCAAAAATTCCAAACATTATTTGTTATCACAAGAAAGATGCAATTAGGTGAAAGAAGTTTGTATGCAGTTCTTTATTATTCATTTGTTTCTTTTCCTGTCTTGTTTAATGACTAAAATTAGGACCCTGATATAAGGAATGAACTTTAGAGCCAACGTCGACAACTTCACCAGCTATATCTAACTCTGCTCTTTCAAGTAGACATTACGGTTAGCATCAAGTGATACTTATAGGAGGTATTATTCATATGAAGATCTTGTGCATTGAAAGAAGGAAAGGCAGTTGATGCTATGAAACATGCACATGACAAATAAAAAAAAAGGGAAATTTAAATGCACACCACAATTGTATGCATTTACATATTCAACACCTAAAGTTCGATATTTACATTTATAAAACTTTGATAACTTGCTCTTCAGAATAAATTTAAATCATATGTTTGATAAATTCAAGATATCCAAGAATTCAAAATGATACACAATGAAATTTTGTATTATTTCCTTGACATTGAAGCTGTGCAAAAAAGATGATATTATTTATCTCTAAAAAATATTAAGTAAAATATGTAATAACAAAATCCAACGTTTATGAAACTATTTGGTTAAGAAAATTGCTGGAAAAGTGAGAATATTTATAAAACTATCCAGGAAAAATTATCATTGACAACAAGTTAACAATAAAACATAGAATCTAGCACAGTATGGAAGAAACAAATACGAAAACAAGGTAGCAGAGTTTTCATATTGCAACAATTAAGAAAAGAAAACAAATTGATGTTTGCTATAGAGGAGTGGAGATGAAAGGTTATAACAATTGAGAGTCCTCTTGGCTTTATCTGCTGCCACTGCCATCCTTTCTGCCTTCATGAGTGTCATGCTTGTGGCTGGTTTTAGGCCATCTTATTTGATTTTGCTTGATGTCGGTTTTATGTATGCAATTTAGCTTTATGACATTACTTTTTTTTTCTTGGTATCTGGTTCAAATATATCATTGCAATGAAATAACTTACATAGAAGAGGACCATAAATATAAAACTAAAAAGAGAATTTCAACATAATTACAAAATAAGATGAAAGAAAATTACCTATAAAAAAATAAAAAAATAAAAGTTAGGGCAGGCTCAAAAAATTTGAAAATCCAATATCATAGGAATCATCATAGCGACATAACACAACATAAGGACTATAATATAGGCATACCAAAATTGAAGTAATAGAGATGATCAAGGATCCAAATTTCAATTAAATGAAAGAAAACAACCAACCAGAATGAGCAGTAACTCCAAGAGATTGTAACCGCTGAGAAAATCAAAATCAAATAAGAAGAGTGAAATGTTCCTTGGTCTATATCATCATCCGCCAAATATATTAGAGAAGAACAGAGGCATCCGGAACAGAATCTTATGCCCCCAAAATTATTTGCCTGCCAAGTAAATTTCTCCTTGGTCTATATCATCGTCCGCCAAAAAAACAATTCAACTTGTATAGTATAACTCAACAAAATAACAAAAGTATATATTTACATAACTAAGGCATAAACCTTCCTTTTTATGTTTATAATATTTTATATCAAATTAAAAATACCATTATTTTAATTTTTAAGAAGTGAAATACATATTTTCATGGATAGGTAAGGTGACTTGATGTAGCTCACCCAAAATCAAACCTAGAACCAAATACTTTTGCCTCTACCTGTAGATAAACACACATATATATTTAGTATTATCTCAAAGTTCTATTTTATTTGCCATAATTATTTGCTTTATTAACCGTGTTAGCTATTTTTATGAGTTTCTTAATTACACATCATTTGGGATGTGGTCCCATTTATTAGTTAGTTTCTCTTCCTCTTCCTTGCTCTAGAGGAGCGGAGATGAAAGGGATAAGTGACCTTTTTTGCTTCTTCATTTTGGGAATAATTTAAATCATAGGGATTGTACTTCTTTGGTTGTTGCGCTGCTTTGTTTCTGGCTTTTCATTCATCAGGTTTTACACCATGAAATATATGCAAAAATCAAAGTTTAGGTGTTAGATAAATACATGAGAATTTTGTGATTCGTCACAACCAAAACAATCTTAGGCAAGCTCTACACAAACTGATAAGGCAAATGGAGTGCACATCTCTTATAACTACTTAGGGTTAAATAGGTGATATGTACATACAACTACTAGAATATTCAACACTACACATTTATACCCATCATGTACTGTTCTCGGTTTCGAATGGAGAGAATTATATGTGATTCCCTCTTGTCTTCTGCTTTATATATCAAAGCAGCAGCGCAAGGTGATTTGGGTCTTCTCCAATTTCACAATCGGGAGACGTCTAGGAAGCAGAGATTGGCTATTGATCTTCATCATCCACTCCGATCTTCTACATAAGAGTAAGGATTTGTATCTCCCTCCCTCTACTTGTCTCTATACTGATCATCTCTCTCGATCTATTCTTCAACTGATCCTCTTTACCCGAACCATCTCTTTAATTACCTGAAATTTCAACTTCTCCATTATTTGAAGCTCATGATTCCTGCTTCTTGGAAACAAATTCCAGCTAATGCTACACCTCCTGCATTGAAATTCAACTGAATAAACTGAATAATTTCAATTGAAGTCCTCATACAGTTGAGAACTAACATATATGGTGAGCACAAGTTCTTAAGGATTTTTTGGCAAATGGTTTCATGGGTTTCCTGTAAGGAAGCGCTCCATGTCCACCTAATTCACTTTCTTCAGTGAAGATACCCTAACACCAATCCTCAATATTCAAGTTAGATCCTAGTTGATCAAAACTTGACCGTAAATTTTATTCAATTATCTCTCCTGCAATTTTTTCTTACGTGCTTTACTTATCCATCACCATTGAAATTCAGAGTACCTTAGCCAAACGTCTCTAACCAAAAAGATAGAGGCTCATTCAGTTGAAAAACGAGCTTCACAATTTTTCCATGAATACTAAATCCATGACTCAATACCTCTCTACCATCAAAACTCTGGTGCATAATATATCTGCAGCAGGAAGACATCTAGATCAAGAGGATATCATCCTATACAGTTTGAACGGACTACCATCGACTTATCAAGCATTCAAGATGATCATTCATACTCAACTACAACCTATTGAGCTCTAAGAATTCTATGCCTTATTGTGAAATTTTGATCAACACAATTAGGGCTCTCGGCTAACCAAAAATTGGCAATGAATGCCTAACGGGGATGAAAAAACAACTCATCCCTTGGTCGTGAAGAAATTAGCCATATAATTCTACCAGATTTAAATCGAGGCCGCAATCCAACCCGCTCTCCGGCTTGTCTGTCAAATATGCAATAAATTTCAACACTCAACTATGCACTGTCGGCACCGTTCAAATCTCAAATATACGACCACCAACAAGGCATTGCAAGCAGAATCATCATGGGTTCTTGATTTTGGAGCTACAACCCAGCTCACGACAGACCTCAACCAACTTCAACACACCGGCTGGAGGATCTAAACAAGTTATTGTGGGAAGTGGTCAACCTATAGAGGCGAAACACGCAGGTGATGGTATTCTTCCTACACCAAATTGCTCTCTTCACCTTCCTTCCATATGGCATGTATCATCCCTTTCCCATTATTTACTATTTGTTAATAAACTCGTTGAGGATAATGATGTCACCATTATTTTTGATAAATTTAGTTTTCTTATCTTTGTTCCACAGACTCACCAAATTCTACTTCATGGCCATAGCTCCAAGTGGTTATACTCTATTCCTACTTCACAAAGCTATCCACCTACTTCCATTACCCATCAAGCTTTGTATACCTCCATACAAACATCTACATTGTCACACAAAAGGCTTGGACATCCTCATTCGGACACTACATCTATCCAAGTCTCAACTCGCACTTGGAATTAATTATCCTTTTTATTTATGAAATAGTTGCAAATGTAGCGAGAATCATAGACAATCTTTTCCATCTAGTTCCTCAAATATGTATTTACCATTACAACTTATACATTCAAATGCATAGGGTCCGTCCTCAATATTATCAAATCAAGGCTTTCATTGTTATGTGATTTTCGTTGATGACTATTTTAAATTTGGTTGGTTATATCCCCTCAAGCATATATATGAATTTCCACAAATATGCTTGTAATTCTTCCTAATGCTCAAGAATCAATTTAATACAACCATAAAACTTTTTTGATCCGACAACGGAGGAGAATACACCAACTCTAAACACAAACATGCCTTTCATTAACAAGGAATCATTCACTAATTCTCTTTCTCATATACATCCCAATAATATGGAGTGGCCGAACGTAAACACTGCCACTTAATTGAGACAACTCAGGCCTTTGCATGATGCATCTATTCCACTCAAATTCTGGCTTGAAGCACTTCTTAACACCATCTACCTCATATGCCCTCCAAAATTACAAAATGGCTTGCTCCTTATGAACTCCTATACAAGAAGCCTCCTACATATTCTCACCTAAAAGTGTTTGGTTGCCTATGTTGCCCATGGTTGAAACCTATAGCACCACACAAATTGGCTTCCCGATCCACACCCTGCAAATTTATTGGCTCTCCTAAGCCACCAATGTTTCAAATGTTACAATCCTCACACATCTAAAATTATCATCTCTCGTAACTTTATTTTCCGTGAAACTATATTTTCTCACATTCAAGCTCCTCCACCATCTTCACCTCCAACCAATTCCCTATTCAACCCGTTGCTCCTCATACCTGCATCGACCACTCATCATCTGAATCTTCTAGACCTGTGCCTATAAAGCACTCACTACATTATCCACAACACAATTCACTCATCAACATGTCTGTAAGATCCACTGCCTGCTACTTCACTGTTCCCAGCTCCTCTGCTCAATGAGCTTCTGTAAGCAACTCCCATGCATGCAACTCCAAATCTCAAACCCATCCGATGACAACCCACACCTCAATCAGCAATCTTAAACCTATTCGGCGCCTCAATCTACTTCATACCCTAAACATACTTGATCTTATATCCTACTAACAAGCTGTAAATCATGACAACTAGAGGAATGCTATGAGTGCAGAATGCCATGCACTCCAAGCTCAAGACACATGGACACTTGTTCCTCTTCCATCGAAGACACTAGTGTTGGGATGTTGTTGGACATGTTGTAAAAAATATCACTCGGATGGATCAGTGGCGCAATCTAAAACGAGGCTTTTAGAACAATGATTCAACCAAGAATATAGTATCAACTATTATGAGACTTTTAGCCCAGTCAATCTGTATCGTCGTCGGCCAAAACCTTTCATATCTCGTCATGCTTTAATTTGGAATTGCTTATTTGAGTTTTGGTTATAGTCGATGTCTTGCTAAATGTTTCATAATTGTTATTTTAGATCGCTTATTTTGGCATTTAAATATCCCTGAATGGGAAAAAAAACATTGCAATTTACGAATCTAGCTCCCTCAGTCATACATTTTTCAAATTCTCTCTCAAATATTAAAATTCATGATAAAAACCAAATCCCAAATTTTTCATTTTTATCAAATTCCCAATGGTTTGATCATGACACAAAAATCCATCGTTTCAACAGTTCAAAAAAAAAATCGCCTGAGTGCTAGTTTTATAAATAGCAAAGTTTTACATGTTGTGTATGCAATTATAAAAAAAAAGGTGGCTTTATTTACTAAATTGTTTCAATGCACTATATTTGTTGATCCTTTTGAGCTAAGCAGATCGTGAACTATTAGGCATATTTTTTGTCCCGTAGGAACCCAGTTAACTTCATGCGAATTGTTCGATGTTCACATGAAGCCATTCTCTCTTTAAAGCCCAAGTTTTCCTATCATGTATACTCTCCCTCTTACTGAGCTCGTCTTGCTTTTGCTCAACCTTCCATTCACTAGTGATTTTTCATCGTCGAGTATGTGTCTTATCATAAAGGCAGCAGTTTCATTTTGATTTACAATTTTTGTCCATATTAATATTTATTCGACTGTTATTTCATTATAATTTACTATATGTGCGTTCAGTTACTTATTTATGAGTTTTCATATTACTGTAATCTTCATTCCATACATCAGAATACCAGCTTTGTACATAATTATATGGAGTTTTCTGAAGAAATTTATTCTAGTTTGTTTATTATATTATATTTGAAATTAGAGTTGTTTGGTTTAATGTAAAATAAATGTAGGACAGTTTTTTTTTTCTTTTTGGTTTGAAAAAAATAAATTCAATATAAAATAAACACATTAAACTGAAAAATGAAAGGCTTTGGGTATGGGCAGTGGCTCCATAGATCATTCCTACATTAACAAACTGAAAAATGATGCATTGTTAGCTGCAGCATCAGAGATAGGCTATACAAATAGAGAATGACCAATATGGCTTGTTATGGAGTTAATGAAATGAAGATTTCTTCAATAGAGTATTCTCTTTAGAGAGTGAACACTGTTCTGAAAGAGTAATAGCTATACACATAAAGAATGAATTGTTCTCGGTGCATATATAGCAATGATAAGCAATATAATAATAAAATAAAGCGGCCCACCCCATCCCCAGATAGAGTGCTTTGCCAACAATAAATAACAAAATTTGGTTAGCTTTGAGATTTTGGTTGCATTATGCCGCTGCCACAGTTGCAAACTTCCTATTCTCCTTTTCCCAACCCTTCCACAACTAGGTTATCTCCGAAATAGCTAAATAAAAGGAAGATTTATATCCACACCACTCAATTTATAAGTATATATATATATATATATATATATATATATATATATATATATATATATATATATAAAATTCCTAAACTTCAATTTTTACATACATGCCACCTTAACTATGAATGAGAATGTGTATTTCACTTTCTAAAGTTAGAATGGTGATATTTTTGATGTGATGTGAAAGATCTGAACCTTAATTTTCACTGAAAACGTCAGGTGAAGGATTCTTTTGATCCGTAAAGTATGGGAGAGATAGTATGTAAACTATGGTCCCATAACTCCAACAATAAATATTTTCATGCCCCTTTTATCGGGAAATTTTTTGTCAATGAGAGCCCTAAACCACGGTGCGGGTGCAATGCCCTAAACCCCGATTTTATCCAGAACATGTGTGGGGAGTTTGACGGATTCCTTTGGCCATGAGAGGCTTCGAATGGTTGGGAAATGATTTTCAAACATCAGAATGATCACTATGTGCCCCGATTTATAATTAACATCGTCATATGATGAATTCTCCCTGTTTGTGCCGAATAGGTACCAATCTTGATTCCGTGCTCGAGGCGCATACCAGGAGGTTCAATTGGATGTCTTGGATGATGGGAAGATGAACACAGTCCCTTGTTATTTAAAAAAGACACAACTTATATGAAATATAAAAAATTGTTGCCAGCAATTACATCTATCGTATGGCTGACAAAATCCGTAAGAGGTCTAAGATGAAATTTTCTTCTTGCGGGTTTGCCATTTCTCCTAAAATCATTTTCTTATGTTTGAGTTTCAATTTCTTTTAAAGAAATTTTTTATTCAAGGCCAAATAGAATAAGTTCACATGATTGAGTCAGACCCATACAACCTAAGTCTCACTAGTGACCCTAAACTAGCAATCAAAACAATGTGGTAAAGTACAAAGTAGTAAGCCACAATAATATACAAAGTAGTATGTCACAATAATAAGCACAGTATACACAATACTTACAAAAAATAACTAAAACAAAAATTAACAAATTTTATGCTTTTTTTTCCATAACTACAACATACTACAAATTAAAAAGTTTTACATACAATAACTAAATAAGGGAAAACACTAATTAAAACACAAATAGTAAATAACACTACAATTTTTAACCTAAACTTTGAATCATCGACTACTATTATCCTAATTTGAAAACTTATTATCGTTCCCCGATGACAGAACCAAAAATTTGATCCGCATTGTGGTGATGCACACGTTATCCGTACAAGTATATGTGTCGATCAAGTAGTATATGATTTTTGTCAAGTATCGTTCTCACAAGAAACTAATTATTATTAAAATAGTTTAATTATTTGTTTAATAATGCTAATCCTAGTCCAATAGATTTTGATATTTGAGCCTTTGGAAAGTTTATAAATCCTAGCTTCAAAATAAAAATACTAAACTTAATGTATTTTCTTTGTGGTTTGAAAATATCTCTTAAATTGGTTTTAGTAAATCCTAAGTTCCTTCAAGTGATTCTTTTATTGCAACTGAAATTCAAGCGTAATAATTATTCTCGTCTTATAAGATATAACAAGCATTAGATTTTCATATTATATTCAAGTTTTCTTAAGCCTACAAAACTCTCAGGCATCTATATTCTCAAAAATGATTGCAAATATCCGATGACAATATTGTTATTCCACTAAACACTTATATTTTAACTTAGTTCTGCTTCTAGTCTTCTTTTAATAGTCTTATATTTTTACGGTATTAACAATTCAAATGGCTAAATTAAATGTAAGCATGGAAGTTAAAGCATCAATATAAACATTCAAAGTTCAAGAATCTAACATAGATTCCCCTAGATTTTAAGGAAAACTAATCCAAAGAAGAGAAAAGTTTAAGTGTTAAATATGATTTGAAACAAAAACTGAATTGCATTAATAATCCAAACTAAATTTATAAAGTAAAAGGCATACAAAAACCAAATGGATGAAATCTCTCTCAAAAGAAGATTGCCCACTTAGATCTCCTTCTTTGCTCGATACAACCACAACCTCGCTCCTCACAACAATGTAAGTGAAAACCATCACTTTAGAACACTCTCCCTCACTTTCTAGCCTCTTCCCCATTCTTATTACAAGTATTTTTATTAAGAAAATTCAGCAAATCTTCATCAAACTGCATAACTACCATATGTAGTTTGTGGAGGATTGAGGCATTATTGATGTAGTACCGGGACAATGTCATCTGTCGCAGCGACGTTGGGTGCGAGCATTGCCTTTTGTGAAGCCTGATCCTCTAATTGGGGCGTGAGGAAGGACAACTCGTTCTTCTCATCTTAGACACACTATACTTGCAGCAGAGTCTTGATGTTGTTAAAAGAATTAGGCCGAAGCAGGCTTTGTTAATTGGCATGACACATAAATTTGATCACTACAAGGATAACAAGGCGTTGGCAGAAAGGTATAACAATGAAGGCATTCCGGTACAACTTGCTTTTGATGGGATGAGAAACTTTCTTGAATTGTTATTCGGTAGCATGGGATTAACTGTGGCGTGAAACGTTTCTGCTTAGAGGTGACTGTATGGTTCAGGGACATCCACCTATAATGTTTTGACCTGATATAAGGTGATGCAACAGAGAGGAAGCATATTATAGTGTCCGTAAGAATTCTTATTTTCTAATATATAGAAGCAATTTTTTTTTACATTTAAACTTTATTAATTTAGTATAATACTTCGAAAAATTTCTTTGGTCTCTTTCATATATTTGTTTTAGGGAAAGCTATGGGCCACTCGTTTTAATTATGTAATGGATATGTGACTTACAATTTACCATAGATTGCCTTTTTTTTGTCTTCTAACTGCTAGAATTCAAAGTGATTGTTATATATATATATAGACACACACACACACAGAGGAAAAGTATAAAACTGGAATAAAAAGGTATAAGAAAAATACTATATCACAACATCACATTCCACACGTATCACCCAGTTGCAAAAAGACCACAATAAGTGTCTCATCTCAGCTGCCATTTCCAAAATCAGACCCATAAGTTGTCTCCAATATCTTCTTAAATGGTCACCTCCAAGCTAAAATCTATATGAAATCACCTCATGAAATAACAAGAATAGCACTATAACACTCAGTGTATCCATGCCCACTTAAGCACAAACCATCTCCCTATCGTATATCTACCAATAGGAAATCCTAACTATCCTTGATGTAAAAGTTCCCTTTATCTCCTTACTCATTCATATATATATATATATATATATATATATATATATATATATATATATATATATATATATTTATTTATTATTATTTTTTTTAAAAGCCCTAGGGCCATTTCATTAAGATAAAATAGGGGGATACAAAACAAGTAGTAAGAGAGGGCCCCATGATGGAGCTCAACTCAAAGGAAACAAAAAGCAACTAAAATAAAAAGTACAAAAGAGATGACTAAAATAAACTTGCAACTAAAACTTTTTCAGTGGACGAGGTCGCCAAGGCCTTCCTCTTCCATGGGTTCTTGAAGCGCATTCAATAATCAGGCTCTGGAGAGATTCCCCATTGCCAGGAGAGACCAAGGTGTCATCCATAAGATTTCCAAGTAGCAATGTACCCCCAGTCTTCTTTCGCCTGGAGGTATACACTTGCCACTGATCCTCCGAAGTGTGAGCCGTCTGAGCTACAGTGGGAACCACCTGGGCGGATTGTACTACAGGAGGAAGGGCCACCCTTTCCACTTGTTCAGTAACCACGGTAGCCACCGGGGTGGCAATTGGTGCATCCTGATGAGGTTCCATAACCACCTGGGCGGTTTGCACCACAGTGGGAGAGGCTGCTGCAGTGACAACCGGTTGAGGAGTCGCCTCTACAGACTTGTCAGCTGAGTTTAAACTGTTATCAGCATCAGATGCTACCCTAATCTCTTGAGCCAGAGTAGCATCGACTCTTTGTTGGGAAATCCCAACAGCAGCAGAAGCCCAGAAGTCCTTTTCCTAGAGGGAGGATGCAGCCTATAGCAAGTGTCCCTGATGTGCCCGAACATTTTACAATGTCGGCAAAAGAGAGGCCTGTTCTCCACCACAGCCTCCTGCCAAAACCCATCCTGACCATCAGTAATCCAAAAACGATCCACATCTGGAAGAGTGAAATCTCTCTCCACCTGAACCATGGCACCACCTGGCGAGACCCTATCAAAGGTAGGTGAATCAACTCTGAGAGGTGTACCGAGAGCTTGGCTAATGTTGTACAAAGCGCGTGGATTGTACAAATGAAATGGGAGTCCCGGAAGTTTGAACCACATAGGAACGATAGGAGGTTCCTTAGATGGGTCAAAATCAGGAGTCCATTTAATAATCTTCATGTGGGTGTCAGCAACCAAAACAGATTGTTGAGCAAAGATTCTGGCATAATCTTCTTCCTTCTGAATTCGAATAAGTAAGTGTCTGTCATCCAAAACTCCCAACTTCCAACCTCCAATGAGCTTCAGATTCTCAAAAAATTTCCTGACTAAATCCATTTTGGGGTGACCGAATTGAAATTTCCCAACTAAATTGAACTTAACATCATCAGATAGAATCTTCATTTCTTGGGTGGTGAAGATAACAACAGGTTTCCCATCTTTAACACCAATAGGCCTGATAAAAGCATCTTGTCTTTTTCCAGCCGCAATGTCATGAAATTCTTGTGGAAAAAAAAGATGATCCAAGTTCTTGTGGGAATTGCTGCCCACAGCTCCAGCATAGGATGACTTAGCTGCCATGAACACAGGTCGCAGTTCGAGCAGCCCCTGCAGTAAATCAGCATAGAGCAGCCCCTGCAGTAAATAGCAGGGAGCGACAGCTGCCGCTGAAGCCCTCTTCACGCAACGCTGAAACACTTCTGTCGCAGCAGGCACACTCGGCTACGCCTAGATCGCCGAAGAAGATCGTAGGTTCAAATTTGCGAACGAAGGGCTGCGAGGAGACGACGAGCGTACCCGTGAAGCCGACTCGTGTGAAACAGCGCGGTGCAGTCGTCGTGCGGGACGACGAAGCTCAGCGTCGTGGACTGCCTCCATTCCACCAGAGTCGCAGCCGGATCGTGCGAAACCAGCGCGGTGCAGTCGTCGTGCGGGACATATATATATATATATTTTAAAAGAAGCCCTAGGGCCATTTTCATTAAAATAAAGGAGTTACAAAAGAAGTAATATGATAGGGCCCAATGATGGAGCTCTAGTCATAAGAAGCAAAGAGCAGAAAGCTCAAACAAACATTACAAAAGATAGGACAAAAATAAAACATGCAATATATATATATATATATATATTCCAAAAAGCCCTAGGGCCATTTTCATTAAGATAAAAGAGGGGAGTTACAAAACAAGTAGAATGAGAGGGCCCCATGGTGGAGTCCAACACAAAGAAACAAAAAGTAACTTTAAATAAAAGTACAAAAGATAGGACTAATATAAACTAGCAACTAAAACTTTTTCAGTGGATGAGGTCGCCAAGGCCTTCCTCTTCCATGGGTTCTAGAAGCGCATTCAATAATCAGGCTCTGGAGTGATTCCCCATTGCCTGGAGAGACCAAGGTGTCATCCATAAGATTCCCAAGTAGCAAAGTACCCCCCGTCTTCTTCTTCCTCCTGGAGGTGTACACTTGCCACTGATCCTCCGAAGTGTGAGCCGTCTGATCCGCAGTGGGAGAATCTGATGTAGTGATTGGTTCTCTAACCGCCTGGGCGGTTTGCACCACAGGAGGAAGGGCCACCCTTCCAACTTGTTCAGTAACCACGGTAGCCACAGGGGTGGCAACTAGTGCAACCTGCTGAGGAGTCTCCCCGACAGCCTTCACAACAGAGTCCCCGAAAGCCGAGTCAGCTGAATTATCAGCATCAGATGCTACCCTAGTCTCCTGAGCCAGGGTAGCGTCAACTCCATGTTGGGAATTTCCAACAACAGCAGAAGGCCTAACAGCCCTTTTCCTCGAGGGAGGATGTAGTCTATAGCAGGTGTCTCTAATGTGCCCAAACATTTTGCAATGCTGGCAAAAAGAAGGCCTACTCTCCACCACAGCCTCCTGCCAAAACCCATCCGCACCATCTGTGATCCAAAAACGATCCGCATCAGGGAGAGTGAAATCTCTCTCCACTTGAACCCTGGCACCACCTTGGGAGACCATATCAAAAGTAGGAGCATCCACTCTGAGAGGAGTACCGAGAGCCTGGCTAATGTTGTACAAAGCACGTGGATTGTACAAATGAAAAGGGAGCCCCGGAAGTTTGAACCACATAGGAACAATAGGAGGCTCCTTAGATGGGTCAAAATCAGGAGTCCATTTGATAATCTGCATTTGAGTGCCAGCAATCAAAACTGATTGTTGCGCAAAGAGTCTAGCATAGTCTTCTTCTTTTTGTATCCGAATAAGTAAATGTCTGCCATCTAACACTCCCAATTTCCATCCCCCAATGAGCTTCAAATTCTCGAAATATTTTCTGACTTTATCCATCTTGGGGTGCCCAAGTTGGAATTTTCCAACTAAAGTAAATTTAACATTGTCAGAGAGAACCTTCATTTCCAGTGTCGTGAACATAACAGCAGGTTTATCATCTTTAGTGCCAATTGGCCTGATAAAATGGCTCTGTATTTTGCCAGCCGCAGTGTCATGAAATTCTTGCGGAAAAAAGAGGTGATCATTGTGGGACTTGCTGCCCACAACTCCAGCATAGGACGTCCTAGTTGCCATCAGAATCCGCAACAGTCTGACAGAAACCACTATGCGACAAGCCTTCAAGCTCCCACAAGAGGCCGAGCTTGCCGAAGGAACCGCAACAGTCAACCTCACGAAAGAGCTGTAAACGCAGAAGCCTTCTTCTTCACTACAGCACAGAGCCCACCTGCAAGAGGACTGTCGAAAGACCCTGCAAGAGGACAGTCGAGCGGCTCTGGCAGAAGCAGACCGCGGGAAGACGAGGTGCAGCAGACGCAACAAACGAGGACAGTCGAGCGGCTCTGGCAAATGCAGACCGCGGGAAGACGAGGCGCAGCAGAGCAGATCTTCGTCGGGCGTGGACGAAGACGAAGCCGACTGCGAAGAGATGTCGTCCGACTGCAACAGCAACGCCGTCGTCGTGGGGAACGAAGACGGTATATATATCCGCTGCTTTAAAACATTGATATAACGAAATATTGTTTGTTCCAAAAAGGCTTTAGCTCCTTACTTCTTCTTCTTCTTCCTACTATCTAAATTTCAAAATTCTTTTACTTATTTAAGGTTTGTTGTTTTCGCTCACCAACCATAGTTATTAGTTTTATGCTGAAGGCAATTAAAATGTGCTTTTGGTTTATCTTTGATTTTTATTAAAGATTTTTTCGTAGCTAACACTCAAGTGCAATTGTTTGCTTGTAATTGATGTCCATTAATGTAAAAAAATTGTGGCATTTACAGACATAGCACCCGCACCCCAAAAATTGCTATTTACAAAGCTAGCATCCTCTTTCATTCATTTTTCAAATTCTCATATCAAAATTCATGATAAAACCCCAACTCATATTTTTCATTTTTATCAAATTCTCAATAGTTTGATCGCGACGTGTAAATACATAGTTTTGATATTTCAAAAATAACACTTGGATGTTAGATTTTGTAAATAGCAATGTCTCGGGTGTTATAAATGTAATTATCCAAAAGAAATGTCAATTTAATTGTTGTTTAAATGACAATGAATTTAACAGAATGTCGAAATTACTTCAACTTGAATTCCTCTTAAAACACAAATAACATAAATAAAAAATTCATTAACTTGCATGGCATCATCCCTGGCCAAAGAATATTACTCTCTCAGAAAAGTGTTCACTCTCTGAAGATAAAACTCTATTGATAAAACCTTCATTTCATTAACTTGTTAAAGCATTTTAAGCTATCTAAGATCGAATTTTGTTGGCTTGAAGGAATTGGTTGGGACTCATCTTTTACTACAATTGCTTCTTTATCTAGATAGCTTATCTCTGATGTGCAGCTAACAATGCATCATTTTCCACTTTGTTAATGGCGGTAGAAGGATCCACCAAAAATCAATCTACAGTTGCTCGGGCCTTGGCTCAAACAAAAACTGAAATTATCTAAATCACGCATTTTGCAGAAATTCCACATACCAACAATAAATCTCACTCCACTCCATTGTGAAACAACACCATCTTCAATGCCCGCATAAAGCATATCAAAATAGACTACCATTTTATTCGAGATTGTATCAAAGCTCAAACAATTATACCTCATCATCTTCAATCTACTGTATATCTATCAATAGGAAATCCTAAATACCCCTGCTGTAAATATTTCACTGCTTTATAACTTTGATATACTGAAATATTGTTCGAGCCTAAAGGCTTTACCTCCTTATACTCTTTTGCTTATTTACAGGGTTTGTTGTTTTCGCTCACCAAACATAGTTATTGGTTGTTGTTTATGCTGTAGACAAATAAAATGCACATTTAGTTTATCTTTGAATTTTGTTAAAGATATTTTCATTGCTAACATTCAAATGAAATTGATTGCTTGTAATTGATTTTCATTAACATAAAAAAATTGTGGCATTTACATACATAGCACTCCAAATATTGCTATTAACAAATCTAGAACACTCTTTCATCCATTTTTTTAAATTCTCAATCAAATATCAAAATTCATGATAAACCCCAACTCATATTTTTCATCTTAATCAAATTCTCAATGGTTTGATCGGGGCACTCGTAAATACATCGGTTCGGTATTTAAAAAATAACATCTTAATGTTAGATTTTGTAAAAAGCAATGTTTCGAGTGTTATGTATGTAATTATCTCAAAAAAAATACATTCAACAGCAGATTTAATCGCCACTTAATTGACAATGAATTTAACAGCAAGTCAAAATTACTCCAACATGAATTCCTCTTGAAACACAAATAACATAAATAGAAAAATTCATTAACTTGCATGGCATCATCCCTGGCCAAAAAGTGTTACTCTTTCAAACTAGTGATCACTCTCTGAAGATAAAACTCTGTTAATAAAACCTTCATTTCATTAACTTTTTAAAGCATTTTGTGCTATCCAAGATCGAATTCTATTGGCTTGAGGGAATTGGTCGGGACTCATCTTTTACTACTATTGCTTTATCTTGATAGCTTATCTCTGATGTTGCAGTTAACAATGCATCATTTTCCACTTTGTTAATGGCGGTAGAAGGATCCACCAGAAACTGTTCCATCAATAATGTACAGAATGTCCTATAGGATCTCAAGATCTTTTCTCGTTACGTATCTGTAAGCTGTGTAATTCTTCTATGCGAAATAAGTACATCACCCACTCTGTCTCATTACCTAAAATCAAAATTCTAGTTTTAAATTAAAGTCGTCTCTCAATGAGAAGGATTGATTTGAAAAAAATGGAAGGAAGAACCATTTAATGCATGATTATCAAAGAAGGCAGACTGCCTAGAAGCAAAATATTTTAATGCCATATTATAATTTGTATTCTTACATCAAACCATATGAGCAGCAGCATGAATCAAGAAACAATTTTATTAGCTGATTTATTAGCATCTCCGTCAATTTAAAAGCTTTTCAGAATAGTGAATCCTTTTCTGCACATGGAAAAAGAAGAAAAACCCAATTCTTGGTATCTTATGTCTGTTAAATTACCATAACAACATCAACTAATATAATTATGGAGGGTTTGTAGGAGGAAGGAGGATTGAGAAGTGCACTGTGGAAGGAGAAAAGCAATAGAAGCAAGAAGATAAGTGAGAAATCTCATTCCTGTTGTTATTCTTCCTTTCTTTTCGTGTGGATTCATTTGGAGTTTGTATACCCTTGTTTATGTTAGTAGGTTTTTTCCATTTGAAATAGAATTCAAAATAAGTATTCAAGTTATTCCAAATGTTGTTATGAACTTTGTAGAATCAAATTGATGTTTTAATCTTTTTTTACTTCTCATTTACTTTCAATACTTTCGGAACGATTCATGACAGTAAACATTGGAGAACATGAACACCGGCATATAAATCACGTCTAGCAATGAAAATGGCAGTGTTAGTGTTGGCATCACTCGATGGAGAGATAAAGAGAGCTAAAAGAAAAAGTTTTGGTGTTGCAGCTCGAGATAACTCAGAAAAGATGTTGAAAAAAAGAGAATTTTTTTTAAAAGTTGTTTAAAAATGGTTTATAAACGACAAATTTTAAAAGAAAAAAAAATGCCAACAAATGCAATTTTCATTTCTTTTGAGTTTTTTGAAAAGAAAAGGCAAAAAACATGAAACAAAAATTGATTCAAAATAGGGCCTAAGAATACGTAACTTCCACTTTGACATTGGCATAGGCAAAGGTTGTTATCTTTGGTATTATGGTTTCACCATCAATTCTTCGTTTATGATTTATTGGTTTTCATTGTTATGAAAATGTTGATTGTAAATGACTTCTTGTCACTATTTCTATATCACTATAGGAGAAGATGTAATTGTAATTTCTCTCCTTCCGTAATAAAAAATTGCATAATTTTCAGTTTGGGTTATTGCAAGACTGGAGGTTTGTAATGTTTTAATTGAATACTTATTCAGAATTTCTTGGATCATTACAATGCAATGAGCATCAGGTTTGATGTGTGATGCCTAACAATTTAATGTCGAAGCAAATTTCATGAATCGCAGTGACAATTCTATGAGTCTACAATTGGAGGCGTTATATATGTATATATATATATATATAAGAATTGAGTGGCATGCATGTAAATCTTCCTATTAACAATCACATCAATTCAAGCTAAGGCAGGATCACTATATATATTTGCTCAGTTCCAAGCAAAATATTTGATTAAAAGGCCATGAATTTTAAAATTGTGGTGTTGAAAGCATATTTTGATGTATATCCAAGCTTAAATTGCAGAAGTCATTCTCTTATTCTTCCATGTGTAGTTCAACATAGCTTGTTGTCCACAATCACCAGATATACCTCTGAGACCTTGGAGCTAAAATGAAATTTCTTTTCTGCAATTCTGAAGAGTATAACTTCAAAATTATGAAGAAAAAAAAGTTAAAAAGTTGTATAAGAAAATAAGCATAAAAGTACTTCAGAACAAAATCATCACACTGAAGCAAGACATTTCACCATATATAAACCCCACAACGTAAACATTCATCCATTAAAAAAGATAAGCATAAAAATTCACAGAAAAATGCACCTAGAGCCTTCAAACGCTAGATATCATATATTTTGATTCTCTAGTTGTTTTTATAAATGTAAAAAATTTTCATTCTAATTGCTGCTTAATTGTCAATGAATTTAGCAACATGTCAAAATTACTTTCACTTGAATTTTATTCTCAAAACACAATTAACATAAATAGAAAAAAAATCATTAACTTACAAGTCACGATGAAACCTTCATTAACAGACAATTAGTTATATCATAATAATTTTGAATCCATTATTTTAAATTGATCAATATCATCCAAAAAAGGGTACGTTTCATTAACAAAATCCATCTCATATCTGAAACTCTTAAGAACATGTCAATTTTGTACAGAACCAAAATTCAGACAAAGGAGAAACATCTCTGATACCATGTTGAAGACAGTTATGGGGAAAAATTACTTCATTCTATTATTCACATGTAGGCTAAGTACATAACCAAAATTCAGAATTAAAAAATGAATTTATTGAGTAAATGATACCTCTAACTTTCGTCACAAAAATGCTAATAAGGGGAATGATAACACTGAAGTAACTAGCTCTGTACATAGCTGGTCTGAAACTTAGTGATGAGGCTCTTGTTGAAGAGTAACAGGTGATTCGAAGCAATGGTAAACTGCAGACTCTTTCCTTGACCAAACTGCAAAATGAAGGCCATTTCAGCTGCGGCCATGACTGCTGCTTCCTGTAAATTGGTCAGAACTTAGTCAATATGGGGGCATTGTATTCGTTTGACATAAAATAGATTTGGACACCTATACAAGTGCTTGATCTTGTAGCAAATTGGTTGTAACAAACTGAGGAATCTCAGGCAATCGAGTTCGAATGCTCATCTTGCTCGAAAAAAAAACATGGATATAATAAATATAAGATATAATGAATACTTGTATTTTCCTACTTTGATTCAGGATGTTAACCGCCCAAGCCATGTTGTAACATGGCAATAGAAATCCAGCAGCACACATTAAAATGATATGTGAACCATCAAAAATACATTAGAAGATAGGGGTAGCTCAAAAAAAGAGGGCATAAAGGTGAAAAAAGATTATGAGAGGATGCATATGAAACTTCAATTACAGAAAAGTAGGTAGCAGTATCTCTCCATTACTTACTTAATGAATGACTTGAGCAAAGGGGTCATTAACAGAAACGGGGTTAAAAAATAGCCAAAGAACATTTTTTATTTTGACTAGTATTTACTCTCTAAAGATGAAACTCTGTTAATAAACCATCATTAACCCCATAAATTGTCATATTAGTTATTCTTTATCCGTATAGGATCAAAATTCTGGAAGGATCCGCCGAAACTGTTCCTTAAAAAGTGTACAACATATTGTAATGATCTTGATATCTTTTCTTATTATGTTTTTGTAAGCTATGTAATTCTGTCTTGCCCAATAAGTACTTCTCCCACTCTTTTCGCATTACCTGAAATCAAAATTTTAGATCATGAATAAAATTTCATTTTAGTTTTGTAAAAAGAAAGCAATTGTTTACAATCAATTATTACCTGAAATCGTTTTAGTTTATTGTGATTGTGCTAGAATGAAAAATACTTCGTGGTAGCATTTTGTTGTTGTTTCCTTGTTTTTTTTTTCTTTGGAGATCGAATAGTTTGTTGCTTATGTTGGAGAATTTGATTATCGTAGTGTTTTTCTACAGTCAGAATGGAGGATAAAAGATCATTGACAGTTGCGAGTGGGTTTGGGGAGAGTCTAGATCTATGAACTTTTTTTTTAATGGATTTGTTGAAGGTTGATTGAGTTGGTGTCACGAGGAAGATGTCGTGGTTTACACTTTTCTGTTTAATCTTTTTGCTTATTAGTCTGCTTACTAAGTGAAAATGTCCGGAGATTGGGCTGGAATCGTTTGCATTAATAATAAATGATATGCTTGGAACAATGCTTGTTAAAGAATGTTGGAAATAAACTATACTTGTCTCTAGGTCTTTATTTCTATACATTTCATCAAGAGTTTGATTGAGTCATTAGTAGCAAGAATTTGATTTTTGGAGTGATGTGCTTTTTCTCGTTCATTGCTTTTATAGAGATCTTAAAATATAGGTTGTCGGTATTGTAAAATTGCTTATCAAGTTGTTGTTTCATGTGGATCTTATTTTTTTATCTTGTTGTTCAAATAAGTTATTTTATTATTTTTTTCTGTTAAAAATATAGTATTGTGTAGTAATGAGGGATGCAATCATTCGTCAACTTTTCATTGCTATATGCATCAATGTGAAATGAAGATTATTGGTATGTCATACAGTTGATATACTTTTTTTATGGTTGTTGGCAAGGAAACCCATATCGGTCCACGATGCAAGCAAAATCATATAAATATGGTTTTTCTGGTACAATTGGAAGCTCTTACTATAACTTTAGTGGGTTATACGAGCTAAATGATCTTGCACCAAGATTGAACGGAGGAATGGGACAGTGGGAAAATCCTTCCTCCAATTTTTGGCATTCAAATTTAGGACAATGGTTTGTCATGTTTCATTCCTTTCCTCACAATTCTGGTTCCCTCTGTTCTCTTGCTAATTTGATGCTCACAGTTTGTATAATAACCATTGGAGTTGAAATGTTTATCATATCCTTCAAAAAATAATAACTTCATTAGAACAAAATAAGTATCTCTGCTTCACAATGCCAAGCAACAGCTCCAGTAGAACTCCAATTGTTGCTCTCAAAAGAACCTCATATGTATATATATGGGCCATTAACATACGTACCAAACCATCCAATTCCTATGACAGTTTGTTCACAGTAGCATTTAAACTTCAATTTCTGAAAGCCAATGTGCCCTCATATTAATACTAAAATGAACCTAATTCTGAATTATCAAACTGCTTTCATTATTTTGAAAAGAAGTTATAAAGAATCGTTTAATATTTCAAAATTTTTATTTTTTCGTTCGTTATTCGCGCGGGAAGTTGGCGCAGCGGAGGCCGAGCCGTGCGGCGGACGTTGGCGCAGTAAAGATTTAAAATTCGCACCCCTCCGCTCCGTCTTCTACATCTGATCAGTTCTTCTTTGAGAGATTGCTCTGCTTGTCTCTGTTTAAGTGCGAAACCGCTTCGCTTCGCCTGAAGATTCGTCTCCGACTACTTCGTGGCCAACGTCCCGCGCTTCTCTGTTTGTCCGAAACTTCACTTAGGCCTGAAAGATTCGTTCATCGCCTCTGCATCGAAAGTATTTGTCTCCGAATACTGTCGCCTCCTCTACTGTTCCAACTTCGTCTTCTACCTCCGCTCCCAAAAGACTACAGCTTCCGAAACCATTATTCCAATCCGAAAAGAAGACAGCTTCCGCTCCCAAAAGACTCTGCTTGTCTCTGTTTCAGTCCGAAACTACTTCGCTTCGCCTGAAAGATTCGCCTCCGACTACTTCGTCGCCCACATCGCCTCTGCTTCGAAAGTATTTGTCTCCGAATACTATCGCCTCCTCCTATCCGAAACCAATTTGCCGCCGTTTCTTTCCCAATTTCTACTGTTCCACTTCGTCTTCTGCCTCCCCTCCGAAAAGACTACAGAAAAGAAGACTGCTTCCGCTCTGCTTGTCTTCCCCCGCACTCTGTTTCAGTCCGAAACCACTTCGCCTGAAGGACCTTCTCCTATCTGAAACCACATCGCACTGCTTCGAAAGTAAGTTTCTCCCAATACTGTGTCGCTTTCTCCTACCCGAAACCACTTCTTTTTCTTCTCCGAATTCTTTAAAAAATGTTTACTGCCACCACTTGCCCCGTCGCCATTCAAGGCTTGCTGAATTACTTTCGGGAATATATGTATAAGCCTCCCGTAAAAATCCCGACCTCTCCTTTCCACATTTCCACCACTTTTTTTAATCTACCCACCCCCAAATTCCCCTGCGAACCTATATCAATCAACAAGAATTTATATGCTGAATCTTTAAACAATTTCTTAGAATTTCACCGAAATTCTCCTGTTTCTACAATTACACTCGCACAAACAGCCACCAAAAATCAAACAACACCAAAGGTGAAACTCCTCTGCAGCTTTGGCGGCAAGTTTATGCCGCAACGTAGTGATGGAAAACTACGTTACCTTGGCGGACAGTCACGTGTTATTGCCATCCATCGTGACACCACCTTTGACGCGTTTTATTGTAAGATGCAAGACATCTATGGTGGCCCTGTACGCATCAACTACCAAGTTCCTCATGAAAGCCTTGACACTCTCGCCTCAGTTTACTCTACTGAGGATTTTGAGAATATGATGCAGGAGACGGACAAATTCTCAAAAGCCTCAAATTGCGGATGCACAAAACTTTGGTTATTTCTCTTCCCACCATTCGATCTAGAGGAATTCAACAATGAAGGTATGCTTGATATTATACTTTTCACTATTATTGTTAAATATTTTTTCTCTTAATATATTAATAATATATTTTATAGGGAATGATAATATTTCAGCATTGGAGCATAAAAAATTTTCAGTCGATTCCAATGTTGCTGACACGAGAAATGTGAGCAACCCGCATGACAAAGATATTAGAAGACATCTGATGCACCAACAACGACAAGAATTCACTACGTATGATCAAAGTTTAAAAAGACTTCGGGCTCAGCTTTCAAGCATATTCAAAACAACTGCATGAATAATATAAAGTAGTATTTATGATGTAGTTATAGAGGTTTTTTATTATTTTGAGTTGATTTTTTTCTGCATTGTGAAGTCTCTTCCTTTTTTAACTTAGTGTCTTTTGTTTTCTTTTCTTTCTTTTACTCTTTATGTATTCTTGCTTTGATACATGTCTCTTATATAGCACCAATTCAATTTTATATTTTAAAACTTTATTACTACAAAAACTATGGAATAAAAATAATTTAAAATATGAGCAGAACTATACCTTAAAAAAAATAACGTGAATAAATTATTCTCATATCTTATGTGAATTTTGGAGCAATGGTGGCTTAATCAATTCATGATGCAGCTCTCCTAACAAGTACTTTAGCATTAAAAGTGTTTCATCATATTTTTAAAAATTGAAACAAATGGCTCGATTACAAACGCTTTGCCTAATTTTATGCAATAACATAAGAACTTATTCTTCAACATGCACATGAAATGTGTCTACAAGTAACATTTGTGTGTGCAATAAATTAATGATTATTCTTTACTTGTTCGTACATGTTACAATCATAATCATATCCAATATATAACCTCGTGAGATATGTTTGATGATGTATATTTCTTTAGAGACTATACTTTTTGTCTTTCATTTTTTTCATGCAATAATAGAATTATAACAATCGCTATAACGATCACATCGAACAATTGTTCTTCATCATCATGTCATCGTTCATCAATATTCAGCTCATATGTTAAAACACTTAGAACACAAAATATTCACATAACAATAAAAAAATAATAAAATAAATAATTCAAAACTAACATATGATGAAGAATAACTACAAAATTAATTGATCATCAATATTTTTATTGTTCAACAATGCAAAAATAGATTCCAGATCTACAACATAACTAGTATTATATTGTAAGATTTTTGAACTAAAGTGAGTCAAATAGACACGAATAACAAAATAACTGTTGGGATATAAACCAACATAAAAAATTACACGGATGAATACTACCAATAAAATATGCAAATATTTGGGCACAATATTATATTCAGCTTTCAAAGCTAAATAAATAAAAAATTAACCAAAAAATTAAAATAAAATGAAATCAGAATGGTTAAGACCCAAAAAAATGGAATTAAAATTAGATTTTGATTAATATACAAACACAAACACTCTCAACATATGAATATGGCAATGAGAGAATTACAAAAGCCTAAATTATAAGAAAATTAAATTATTATTACAAAATTTTTGTAGAACACAATCCATGTTGACTTATGCACCCCTAGTGTAGAGACCGCAGCAACAACCTGAAAGAAAACTCTAATAATCAAATGATGGAGTGCTGCCTCTTCCATTGTTTGGTGAGTAATTATCACCGCTAATCAGCTCCATTTTGGACAAAAGGTTACCAGGCAGCCATTATCGATCACAAAGCTATTCTCTAGTAGTGAAAAAGATCAAATTTATCAATCTTATACAGTAGGATTTTTCTCCATTAATGATTCCAAAAATGTGGCGCAAAGCTTTGTTAATGGCGGAAGATTATATGATGATCCAGTAAATATAGTTTCCCAGATTCTTTCTGAAGGCATAAATGGAATTTCTGAAATGCTTTCTTCTACATGCATGTCAATTTCTGGGAGCTCACCATATATGGATGTATATCCAATGTGTTCTGAAGCACAGAAGAGTAAATTTCATATGAGAATCATCAAAAATAAGCAAGAAATCTATCAAAAAAATTTTCTACATATAACAAAAAAATGGAATTATAAAAATTTTTATTTTTAGTTTGGGGGATTTACATACATAGCACACACTTATTACGTATTCACGTATCTAACAACTAAACATTCATATTTACATGCATGGCAATCAATTGTTTAAATACCACTATTATTAACTTTTTAAGGGTAAAATACAAATTTATATGCATAGGTTTATGCACCAAAGTATTATAAAAATAAATAAGAAAAAATGGTGTGTTAGATATACATGGTATGTAAGTAAATATCTCTTTTAGTTTTTACCTGGTTCTTCATCAGGAGATTGTCTTGTGCGAGCATTTCTGGCAATCTGAACCTCTGCATGTGGATTAAAGATAACATATTGGTGATCACCATTGATGTAAGCTAGTAACGAGTTACTTCCTTCATCTGGAAATTTTGTATCATTAAGTGATAAATCAGGGGAAATAAAAGCAAGGCCACCTCCCTTTGCCTGAATTAATGGGAAAAAAAACATAATTAGAATAAAATAAGATGCTATGAAATCCATATATTTAATGAACAATAATAGCAGCAATCCTTAGTCATATTGTTTATAACAATAAAGTTCCTTTACAATTAACTACAAGACTATTAGTATCTAAGTTGATGCATCAAAAATATATCACCAATTTTTTTTCTCAAGCCTCATCATCCAATCAATATCGTTGAAAATCATCTTCCTAGTAGACGAATTTAGAAGCCTTAAGACAAACTTATAAGGTAAGTTAAGAAGAAACTCTTAATTTTTTACTCCCGCACGCACCTTTATGGACACCTTGAACGCAAGGCCTTATAATTAAAGATAAAACACCCAAACACTAGACCAAATGTGTTGCCTTAACAAATATCAACCAAATCAAAGTCCCAAGTAGTCCCATAACCTTTTTCTTCATTGGAAACTATGTGCATCCAATATAGTAACCTGCTACTCTCATAAATTAAAATCTAGTAGTGTCAAAATAGTCCCTTGACCACTTATGTGAAGCCATCTTAATCCCAGAGTCTATAAAAGTATCAATATTTATTGAATATCCCCCAATAAAAATTATTTTAGCTCTCATTAAAAGAGTGTGGAGAATAAATTGATATTTATACACTCTGGTACTAAAATGCCTCCCTACAAGGATGAATATTTTGACACTTCTCTCAATTAAAATTTAATGCAATGCATGACATATAAGAGTATGTTTACAAAGGTTTCTTGTATTCAATACAAAAACCAATAGCTCTCATAAATTAAATTCTACATAACATAAGAGCAACAAAGTTAATATTTATTATTTATTTTTTATTTTTTATTTTTTTATATAAACGTCGACCACCTGATGATCCGATTAGGAGTGTAGATGTTTTAAATACTACTTATGTTATGAAAGGCAGAGGCAGACCTAGGAAAACTTGGGCTTATTGCATAAAAAATGATCTTAATCTATTAGAATTAAACGAAAAATTGACACTAAATAGGACACAATGGAGAAAAAGGATTCATGTAGCCGACCCCACTTAGTGGGATTAAGGCTTTGTTGTTGTTGTTGATGTTTTATTTTTTTATATAAGAGCAACAAAGTACCGGTTAGTGATAATATAACCACCTGAGTCAGTGCATTATATTTGCTACATTTTGATCCGAATCGGTTTTCGGAGGCACAATTGAGATTACAGGACAAGGAGTTGTACCTTCCTGACCCCCCAAGTTGCTAGAGGGATGGGATTTTCCGCTTCAAATAATACAATTATCCCCTCTGCGTCACTTTTACAAGCTTTACCATGCAGATTGTTCACAACAAGGATAGCAAACTGAGATCCATCTTTTGCAGTGCGGATGGCTGAAACAAGGAGGTAAGAAAATGAGGCACTCGCAGAGATTAAAATAATCATGCCGTACTAAGTCAAAAAACTTGAATGCAAATATTATTTATATTTGTTAGCATTTGAATACATAGCTAACTGAATTATGTTCTCACTATTATTTAAAAAGTTCGATTTATAAATTCAATTACAACCAAATTATTTAGGGATCTTTTGGTTACTTGAAATTGATAAAATGAAGTGAAGAAATAATCAATTCATGGTGCATCATTTGCTCGGATAAGAATAGAAATTAATACTAGTTTAGGCACTAAAGACATCTTCAAAATATCTCAAAAGTGACAATTACAATGAGCAAATAAAAAAAAATATTTTTTAAACCAAAAGTACCGAAAGTTCATTAACATTCTTGCCTATTTTTGACAAATTAGTAAAGTAAATCTTAATAACATGCTACTGGCAGATTGTTCAAGCAAATCATTTTCTTTTAAATTTTTGAATAATATTTTCATATTCTTGTACAAAGAATTATTCTTTCACAATAAATGTCCGCATCAGCAAAATACTAACACAAACAAATTTGTTAGCTCAAATTAGCTCCATATTTGCTCTTTCATTATCGTTTAGTTTCATGAATGGTCAAATAAGATTACTATCTCAAGCTTTATGGATAAATATGAGCACATTGTTTTAGTTGTATTTTAGTTGTTAGGTTCTATTTACTATATCAAACTCATCAAATTCTCAACTTTTAACTTGAATTCCTACTGCGAACAACATTCCATCTTGAGCCCATTGAGGCCCTCCCACAAAAGAAAAAAAGACACCATTATAACTAAGAATGGGGATGCATATGCATGCCATATTAAAGTAAGGATTCAACAAACCTTCTGCAGAAATTTGGTAAGACCAATGCATAGAAAGCTTTGACAAATTCCAAACGGCCAACTGTGTTTTTGAATCCCGTGATATTGAAACTAAATATTCACAATGTGCAACAAATGCAATATCACAAATTGGCTGCAAATAACAAAAGACGGTTTAGAACTCTCATTCAAAAAGTACATAAATAAAAGTCATCGTTAACATAAAAAGCTTTTTTTTTTATAGTTCGAGTAGGCCATTAAGTGTTGTTTGGGATCACCTTAGTTATTTTCTTTTTTTTCAAGCTTCTTCTTTTTTGTTTATTTTAAAGTTTTAATTCGAAACAAAAGATTATTGTCATGTTGAAAATAAAATAAAGTTAAAGTTAAAAACACAAGAAAAATACATCAAATAAACACTTTTATAAAAATAAAAAGAAATAAAATTTTATCCTGATATGCACTGAAATTATAAAGCATTACCGCAACTGTATGTCCAATTACAGCTACAAGAACATTCTTGTCAGGATCCCATAAGGTGAACACGGTTTCAGCTGCAACGGCTAGTATAGAGCCGTCGGGGGAAAATGTAGCTGCAGTCATGGGCATGTTCCTACAAGTTCAGATTTCCATCAGAAGGCAAGAGCATGTGAGAATAAATTGAGAGAATAAGAGGGCCATTGGGCATTTAAGAGACCATATAACATCAAATATATCCTTTTGATAAAGTTGTAACTTTCAACGTCATTTTCACTATTTGACTCTTTTACTTTTGGTTCGCTGTTGTTGTGACTGGTGATTGTATTGATTTGAATTCTAAAAAATGCACTATTGCAAGCAATTCAATTTACATATCATGATGAAAACAAAACTTCTTGACAATAAGTATTCTCTTTGGAGCAGTTTGGGATCACTTTTATTTTTCGTTTTCTATTTTGTATTTTTATTTTGTTTTATTTATGTTATGCATGTTTGTCATATTGAAAATAAATCAACATTTAAAAAAAAATTAGTTGTTTTGAGCATTTTTAAAAGCAAACCGATTAGTTTTTTAAAGTTAAAAAATAAAAACATATGAAAAACACAACAAACAAATATATTTTTAAAACAAAAACAAAAACATAAAAAAATGAAAAATAAAAACAAACTTGATCCTTAACAAGCTCTTTAACTTAAAAGCAAAATTGACTTAACAATTCTATGTTTTACCAAGTAAGATGATTGCATACTATTTCGAACATCATTTAAGTGTGCTATATCTCACAACAATCAAGATTACTTCGCCTTTTTTGTGGAAGGTTAGCACAATTTTCCAAACAAAGCAGTTTCAATATTTTTGTTCTTGTATATTTTAGTTGATTGAATTTGATTGGTTAACTGCCCCCACAATTTATGGCAACGAACTTAAGGCAATATGATTTGAATAAAGAATTTGTTAATAGAAGATAAATACAAGTAAATACATAATAATTATTTAGCTAAAAAAGTTAAATAAATTGTTTGAAAAATGTAACAAATCTCTACGAATCACATTAATCCTTACCTTGACTGACAATTTTTCATATGAGCGGAAACAACCGAAAAAAAATCATAAAAATCTATTGAAATTCGGTAGCATAGAATTATAATATACAAAAGCTAAGTAGAAAAAAGGAATATTACTTGTATGAAGCAACAGATTGGCATCTCCATTCATATTTATGATGCACCTGGCCTTCTTGAGGGGAATTAGAAGAATTAACCCACACCTGCATTATAAAAAAAAAAAGTGCAGCTATAAATTTAACTAAAGGGTGAGGAGAACCTCATAAATAGCTGATTAAAAATGCTACCTTGAAATTTCCACCCAAAGAAGAGCTTACAGCCATGGAATGACCAGGACGGAATGCAATAGCAGAAATTTGCGCATTACTGTGAACAAAAAACAAATTCCAGCAGGTTACACACATTTTTTTTTTGGGAGCAAATATAAGGATTGCAATTAATATAGTATAATAAACATTTGTTCAGATGAAACCAGTAGATATCTGAAGAAAATTCCCTTACAAAGAAGACAGATGAGAGAGTAGAGACAACATTCTTCTCCTAAGAGTTCATCAAAATTTAACCTAGAAACAATATGCCTTGGCCAAGCTTCAGAACAAGCCTTTAATGGCTGAAGTGAGTTGAAGATTCGGTAAGCAGCAGCTGCTGAAACACAGTATATATATATATATATATATATATATATATATATATATATATATATATATATATATATATATATATATATGTGTGTGTGTGTGTGTGTGCGTGTGCGCGTGTGTGTGTGTGTGTAATCAAGCAAATATCAAGTATAAAAACTTAGATATCATATATCAATAAAAACATTTGAAAGATAAAACATTTCTCACATTTAAATTTTATTGTATTTGTAGCCTTGCATAACAAGAGAATTTGGAAATCTATATAGATTGCCAATCAAACGACTGTTTGGATCTGGATCCAGTAAGAAACAAACCCCTCTTTTTCCACTAAACTGAACACAGATTAAACTTAATTTGGATTGGGTTGGTTAGTACAACGGGAAAGGCAAGAGATTCCTTTTATGTGCAGCCTACTTAGCCTAGTGGTTGGGTGTTTTGTCTCTAACCATATGGACTAGAGTTTAAGGCCTAGCACATATGGGTTTGTCACGAGTTAAAAAATAAAAAAAAGGAGAAAGGTAGAAGTTTAAGCAGTGGTCGGATTAAAAGAAAAAAACAAGATCTTCATGCATTCCCAACCAAATATTTATCCTATGGAGTTCTACAAGCTAAAAAAATAAAAAAATCTTTTACACATTGATATGCAAGTGCCACTACAAGTATTTACAAAACAAAATTAAAGAACTTCACTCTACTTTGACCTCCTAATTCAATCAATATACTATTATTTTCATGTTTCACCCATTGAAAGTTTCATGATGTTTTAAGTATTTCATTTTCAAATAAATTAAAGAAAGTGAGATTTACAGGCATACCATCCCAAACCCTATTGTTTAAATATCAAACACCTTAAAATTCACTTTTATGCAACTACCATTTAAAACCTTGTAATACATCACTTACCACCTAGTAAGTTGCCATCTCAAACTGCTTGTAACTCCCTTTCTCCCCCTCCTGAAAAACAGTCGAAAAAAATGTCCTAGATAGACAAATCGCCTGGCCTGAAGGCCATTGATTAAAGTTAAGACTTTAACAAGTTAATTTTTCTCCCCTTAAAAATCTCAACTTTGACAAGCTCTTTTAATTTCTCCATGAAATTGGCTCCGGCAATTATTTGCAATTTTTCACATTTGTCATCTCAATAAACAACTGAGAAGTGATTAGTGCTTGCTTTTCCTTTTTGGATAAGTGTGATGACTTGACAGTTTTGTCTCGGGCCGGCGGATGAGTTTCACAAGCTAGCATGGTCTGTAAGAAAAGTTTGAATGGATTATGATTTTATCAAAACTCTATTTTTTGTTTTCAGTCCTCCAATGTGTTGTGTGAAGCAACCCATTATTATGTGAAAATGGAGTTAGAAACAGTGTGATGATGGCAGCTTACCGGGTAACAAAAGTGATGTATGGGGAATTTTAAGGTATAGTTGCATGAAATAGAGTTTCAGTTGCTGTAAATCTGTAAATCCCCCTAAAGAAATGGAAGAGTCATTTGCAAATATTTTAGTCTCTCTCTCTCTCTCTCTCTCTCTCTCTCTCTCTCTCTCTCTATATATATATATATATATATATATATATATATATATATATAAGTGCGTGTGTGTACGAATATGTATACGTATATATATGTATACATATATTTTCATTTATCTGTTTGATTTAAATCGCTATAAAATAAACATTAATGTTGTTGATTTTAATCAACCATATGAGAAAACTGTAGAATTAGAAATATATAATAACTCTATGAAGCTTTAGTATCAAGTATTAGAAATAATGGTGTAAATTTAATGGAAGAAAATAAGTGATTTCTAAACAGTAAATTAAAAAGTGATTTCTAAACATTAAATTCCCTGGCTTTAGTTTGAATGCAAGGACATGCACACAAAGCTTCATTCAATTTAAATTAGTTCCTCCGCAGTCCACACAACATACTAAATATAAAATCATGCTTTTGGTAACATTCATTAACGAAAATCAATCCTGCTTGTTTGAGGATCAAACAAGTGTAGAATTAAATAAATATCCAGCCAAGTCATTACGATTTTGTAACCTAAAAATTTGAAAATACATGAAAAGGGGATTTTCATTTGAATTGTTAAATCGCACATAAGAATTTTGCTCCAATAATCATAAGTACGTATATATGATCAACGTGAGTTTATATCTTATTATATCGCTTTGATTATGGACATGATTAAAAATTATATTCAAAGCGAGGTTTATTAGTGCATGCTTTTTAAGACAATTCTAATTAGTGATATTTCTAATGTTAGAGTACTAGAAAAATTTTAAAGGATAAGGGATTTGGAATATTGGAAAAATGAAAAAAATTATGAAATTCAATATTGTATATTTATGGTAATGGGTATAGTATTAACAATTATCACTCAATATTATTAGAAGATGAGAAAAAATCAAGGCACACGTTCAAACTTTTCTATAATAAGAGGATCTCATAGAGACTTAAAAATAAATTTTATTAAGATGCAACTAGGTCAACGATATTGTAGAGATCCAAATGTTAGGCCATGCAAATATCTTTAACACTTGAGTGTAATGGAAATAAGGATATTAAGATGAATGAATGACAAAACTATGTATGAGAAACATTTATATCGTAGGCATGCATGAAGCACATAAAAACACAAGTAGGCACACATTTTAGCCATATATATATATATATATATATATACATATATATATATACATATATATATATATATATACATATATTAACAAAAAAAATTAGTCGGAGGCTATGATACGAGCCTCCAACTAACCTCATGTGCCTAACCACTCGACTGATCCACACACCAACGGGATCGAACCCCCAACCCCAGGGCACTTAGAACTGACATAGCTGATGCCAACCAAAGAATCAGGGAACGCGACACACATATACATATATAAAGAGAGAGAAAGAGAAAGCACTCTCTACCAACCCCAATAAAAAACATGCAGGTTTAATGTCTGAGATGTATCTAACCTGTGAGGCTCAAAAATCACAGTAGACAATGTATACTCTCCAAGCCGGGAATCAGCACTCCAAAACTTCAGAGTCACAAGACCCCCTAAATCCTCCTCAGAAAGCTTGACATCAACAGTGCTCATCATAGAGCCATCGGAGAGAGAGCAATCGAGCAACAAACACCTATGGAAATTATATGAAAAAAATATGGGCATGAATAAGCAAGAAAAGTCTATAGAAACTACAGATTTAGTCATTCATTGCCAAAAAAAAAACCAACATGCAAATAAAGCCACCGAAGCTAACCACTTAAAGCACTAGTTATGGCATATGGAATGTTAAACTAAAATCTATTTCATCCAACATTATAATCAAAGCCAATAAGGAACTCGTGAAACAATAGGAGTAAACCTTGAACATACAATTTGACATGCTACCTATCATTGTTCGATTACAGAAACAAAATCAGCCTGTTTATTATATAAGTTAGTTTGAGAGCCTTTAAGTCATCTCATTGCTTGCGGATAGAAAGCATACTTGGAAAAATGATGATTTTACTTTCGCTCATTATGTATTAAATCAAAATCATTACATTTTATCGAGTATTAAGCAAATTTTTTGAACCTGAAGCCAATGTTGATTTCTAACTAAATCTTACCGAATGAAAAAATTAGCACATTTTATCACTTTCTAAAATCTTCAAGCAATCGGATGGAGCATTATCTTCATCTAGAATAGCAAAAGACGGTTTCTTTAACCTAAAAAAAATGGGATAAGTTCTGAACACCTATCAAAGAAAATATCAATAATAACATTTTTAATGTCAAACAGACTTTCCATACCCTATGAAATAAAGACATGATAATGCTACTCGATATATGAAAAGTTAATCTTTTTCTAGCTACCTACACTCGCTTCAAAAAAAGCTAAACATTTGACAACACATAATCACACATTGGTTCCTATGAGGTAAAAAGGCTTAAACTAGACTCATGACCTTTACTGCATCATTTCATGTTACTGCGAAAGTGAAATTAGATAACCAACTACATTATATCAACTAAAGTCCAGTAAGCTCCACAATACTGATATATTAGATTGTTGTCTCAAGAGAAGTTTTATTACATTAATAGTTTAAAATATTGTCAGCCATGACTTCTTATACTTTCCATGTAGGGGTGGAGCTAGAAAATTTATTCATCGAGGGTGCAAATTAATTAAAGCTTGAGACCAATATTGATAGTTTTACTTTTTTTCAGTTTTAAATAAAACTGATAAAATGTAATGACAAAAAAAATTACGTGAATGTACATAAATTTGATTTTTATTAATTATAAAATAATAAATTGTGTGTGTGTGTGTGTGTGTGTGTGTGTGTGTGTGTGTGTTGCATCTCAAAATAATAATAAAACTTATAAGTTAATTTGAATATCAAGATTTCACTCAAAATAAAATAAAATTTATATACGCTAATTTAAACTTTGAAATTAATTTGATTTACTAGAAAATAAATTTAATATTAAATTAGTTTTTAATATATTTATAACATACTTTAATAAGCATGTATTAAATGCAAATACATACATACATACATACATATACATACATACATATATATATATATATATATATATATATATATATATATATATATATATATAATTTTAGTTAATAATTAAAAATACTTACAAAATTTATTTTTGAAAGCAAATCACTTCAAATATAGACTATTAATACATATTCATTGAATTCAATTATATTTAAAATTGGACGTGAATTCAACTCCAGCGGGGACTTATTCTATTTTTCACTAATTATTCAATATTTTATTTCTTCTTATCGTTTAAAATAAAGGGAGGCTACATACATGCCTCTCAAT